>OU795038.1:71965520-72376872 GCA_917208275.1 Patella pellucida
ATTCTAATGAATGAAGTGTAATTCTCAACTTATCCTACAAATTATGATGTAATATAACTTAATTTATCCTACATATTCTAATGTAATTTAACTTAATTTATCCTACATATTCTAATGTAACATAACTTAATTTATCCTACATATTCTAATGTAATATAACTAAATATATCCTACATATTCTAATGAACGTAACGTAACTCAGAGTTTATCCTACATATTCTAATGAATGGAGTATAACTCTCAATTTATCCTACACATTCTGATGTAATATAACTCAATTTATCCTACATATTCCAATGAACGTAACATATTCCAATGAATGTAATATAACTCTCGATTTATCCCACATATTCTAATATATCTAATTTTAATCTCAATTTATACTTCATATTCTTATGAATATAATTCACTTTTACAAAGTACATATTCTTATACATACAAAATAGTTAATACGACCGATATGATTGCCAGGTTATTTTGGATGGAGTAAATTTCATTTCATTTCGTTCAATGTATAACAACTTCAAGATTCCATTTTGTTAAATGGAGTAGGGTTAATTTTATTGATGACAACTGTAACCAAAAATGAAATACAATGCTGTTTAACATTCAATTTGATAAAAGCACAGATTTTATAGTTCAAAATTACGTTATGCTTGTCTTTACTACACTAGGATCTGGAAGAGTTGTTATCATTGACACGTTCTGGATGATGTGAGGGATAAGTCAACGAAATGAACTGTTACGGCGAGTTCTTGACCTTTTGATGTATGGAAGTATGGGTAAACCACTGGAAACGTCAACGCTGATTGATTAATCAATGTATGACGTCATATGGTCAAAAGCCGCTCGCTTGACCACTGACGTGAACTTTCACTATAACTATAAGTATAAAAAACCGAAACGAAATATAGATCTGTTTAACATTCTACTTTTTTGTATCAATTAATATAATGAAACCAAATATAGAAAGTGTGCTATTCGGGACCTCGGGCGTTCCGCCTACCCTTCGTCGAATTCTTACTGCCAAAAGTCGTGTTCGTTAACGTTTCTTAGCATTCTTAGCAACGTTACAGACGTCACCTATTCTGCAAATAAATTGCAGGAGTTTTTAAGATTGACATAAAGAATACTATTATCAAAATTCAAAATGCTGTGAATGCAATATTCTTTCAAACTCGGGTACAGGGTGGGGTGGTGGAGGAGGGTGTCTTCAGGGGTTCAACTCAGTGTAATTTAAACTATTGTGGTCATAAATATCGAAGTTGTTCTGCGTGATTCGTTTATAATGATTGGAGATCTTGTCCCCGTCCCTTCACATTCACGTCTATATTTCTAATAGCTTGACAGTGCACATGTATATACATACGGTTGACCGGGCCCGTAGCCAGGGACTGAGACCGTGGCCCGCTAAGAAAGCACCTAAGAAATCATTATTGTTGGCAAAATATTTTTTTTTTTGAGGGGGGAGGGCTAAATAGATTTTTTGGGTGGCTACGGGCCCGCTATTGGCTAAAGGATCATTAATCTAAACTCATTTGTAAATAAATAATCTGAGGTTTAATCAACCGGGCTAATAAAGATGGAAATGAAACGAAATGAAATGGGGTTGAGCGTCCAACTGTTCTGTTTAAACTTGGCTAATGAAGACGGGCCTACGCCATGCAATCCGCTATTAGTAAATGAAATAAAATGGGGTTTATCATCCTACTGTTCTGCTGCGGCCAGGCTAATGACGACGGGCATACGCCATACAGTGTCATATGAGGGAAATGTGCCTGGATAGATAGCGGCGCAACGGCCTACACTTATATCCAACTCCAACTGCATACCAATATGTAAACGGGACCTAAGGTTGCCACCCATCCAATCAACTAGACAACTGTCCTTGGTATGCTACCCTACTCCCTGTCACGTACAAGCATTAAACCACTAGACCATAACCCCCAACCCCCGCCAAGATGAAATATACAACAAGAAGCTGATCATTATTTTAACAATATGTGATTTTTATTTTTATACATTTTTTCAATGTTTTAAACAGATCTTCAATAAAAATTGACGACAAAAATAAATAGATCGAACACAAAACACACTTATATTTAAATAAAATACAATTTTAACAAAAAATAAATCAAAACTTAATTTATACTGATTTAAAACCAAAAGTCGTTGATTGACTGATATAAGGAATGATGAAGTAAGCTTCGTCAATTAAATTCAAATCTAACCTAAATGTATCCGCCATGTTGTTTCGTATTTTTAAATATAGAAACAGTAATAGGTCTATTTCTGTTTTTTTTAAGAACCTTATTTAGGAAGTGTATACAATTAAGAATGAAAAAAGCAAGGCAATTGTACTTTTCAGACCACTTTATAAATTTGAAAGTGTGTTACCCATTTTTTTTAAATGACCGAAATGATTAACGTAGAAGATGCGATATGTCTACTTCCGGTGTTCAAGAACATAAGGAAGTGTATTCCAAAACGACGACAGCCGAACCTTTCACATGGATTTATCTTATAAATTTTAAAATGGATTACTAAATAAATAGGCAAATATTAAATATTGAACACGATATTTCAGATTTTTTAATCATGAAAATCAAAACAATCAATCTAAAGAGAATGTCAATTGATTTATTTAATACGTTTTAAAAAGTGTTCCCAATTTTTAAATAGCCGAAATGTTAAGGGGGTACATTGCGTCTACTTCCGATGTTTTAAACATAGAAAATGGTTAGAACATTATTAAGGAAATTTACATCATCGACTTTATTTTACTTTAATTAACGAATCTAACAAAATGTTAATATTGCACAAAAACAAACCGAACAGAAAATGAAACAAACGCATGTAAATGAAGCACCTGTCAGTAAAATAAATAAAACGCATAAATAAATTAATTAATAAATTAATAAATAAATAATTAAATTCATAAAGTATTGCATAGATTTAATTGGGTTATGTTATGAAACAAATGATGTATAACACAAACATCCATTTAAAGTAAATAGAACATGTCTAAAATATAAGCATACATGTAAAATGTTTAAGAAAATACTTTCGTTGTAATTTTCGAGATTTTTGTATTATAAAACTATAGAAGTGAAATGGAAGCATTTAGCTTAAGGAAATATACTTTTAAAAAGGCACAATGTAAGTAGCTACATATGTATCGATATCAACATTTTATTAAAACTGCTGACCGTCATATCAGAGATTTGGGGATTTGGGGAATCCCCTTAAAATCTACAACTACGATCCTTTTACAATATTGTAAATGTTGGGAGATCTAAAAGGAATATCAGTTACATATGGTTCATGCTTCAATATTGTGAATGCTGGGAGCTCTAAAGGGAATATCAGTCCAAAAAGGGTTCAGTATTTCAAAGATATGATGAATTGAACATTTTGAGCAACAATCGACATCCTCTGCAAGCACCACCTATAATTGGTGGGCGAAATCATTTGATGGTTCTCTAAAGCCTAGCTCAAAAGCCTGTCGTATGTGTCGGGTCGGCAGGTTTGGTAGCTCGCAGACTACCGGGTAAAAAAAGTCTCTACGGCCAGTCTGCGATCCTCTGCGGTGCTGAGCATATGCAAGCCCCGCGTAAACTACCCGTAGTAGCACTACGGCTGGTTGTGAGCTAGGCTTAAGCTTGGGGATTAGATATTGTCAGAATAATGCCGATGACGATTAGCAGCTTAAATATTTTGTGAAGTATAAAAAATATTATTATCGTTGTTGTTAAAATTATAGAAGGCAATAAGACAAGCTATCCAAATGGTTAAGTCTTAGTTTGTGACAAGGATAATACGCCTTGTAGTCTATTATACAAAATGAAACGAATGCGTCGTTAAACTGGCCACGGGTCGACGAATGGCCATCTCACAATCTTAAAATAGTTCTTGGTTCAAGATTGATCATAGTAGTCTATATGAGATGTTATTCCGATCTTCACATAATAACATCATCGGGAATCAGCACTAAACACATTTTCAAATACGCGTGAATATTATATACATACAATAACGATGATGATGACGTCATTTTGAGTCCATTCCTCTCTATAATACAGTAGGTATATTGCGCAGCTTCGGCCTCACAATGGAGCCGAGGCTGAAGTCACGTGATAAATAAATATAAATCTTATTTACAACCGTTTAAGTTCTTTAAGACACGAATGTAACTAAGGCATTATGCCTGACGACGGCAATTTGTAACCATTGTGTTTTATCAGCAGAAAGACTTAAAATGTACTTTAATAACAGTGTTATTAGTAGGCGAATTCCGCACCCCACGGTCTGTAAGGTTTCACTCCGTTGTGGTTTCCGGCTGTTGTGGTGGAAGGATTATAAATAGGTGGCATGTTCTGCGCCATCACAGAATTAGCTGTGAGAGAGACGGGAAACTGGGAATGTAGCTGTGGAAAGGAAGACAGAAGGGGTGGCGAGATCTGTGAAACTTGTGACGCACTTCCGTTCATTGAAGACACATGAGATCCGGAAGACTGGAGACGCATGTGTGAATGTAACGAGGAATCGGATTGGTTTAGTCTGGTGTCTACGAACGAAGCTGTTGAAGGCACTCCGGTTTGGGGTTGTGACGTCATAACGTGTTCTTGTTGAGGTGTATGCTGGGATTGTAAAACACCACTCATGGGCGGGATTGACGAACCACTATACTGTGAATTATATCCCCCATAAGACATGGGTGGCCAGCTTGAATTAGGCATTGCCGCTGCTTTGGCTGCTTCTCTCTGTGCCGAATAACACTGTAGATGACTCAATAATCGCATACGGAGAGGGTCTTGTATATCCAGTCCCTCGACGGCAACTAGGTATCGGGCTACTTCGGCAGCGCATTCTCTGTATCCTACACTTCTGTAGTCTGTAGCCAGTGTGTGGGGATCAAAGTTGTATGAATTAATGCCTGAAAATAACAAAAACTACAAAATTATTATACACATTAGGTATTAGGTTACTGGAATCAAATATAGTCCTGTGAACTATTGTCTCAATTCTGGTCTAAAAAATGGCTGTTTGGCCTAATCTTAGAGCTACGCAATTGAAGATTCTTATACAGTTCGCAATGTCGACAACTGTGGGTGATACTGAGTTAGAGACTTGCCCCCTTTAAGTAGGAATATCATTTCGCTGACAGTTTTTATTTGATGTGTTCAAATGTTAATCTGTTAAACTTACAGATTGGGTAACAAAATGGCGAGCATGACCGCAGTACGTTAGACTCGCTCCATTATTACTTTTCAAAAAGCTCACCATCAAAAATATCAGTTTTACTTTCGACCCCCCCCCCCCCAAAAAAAAAACAAAACCCTATACAGAATAATAAAAAAAATCAATTTGACTTTAAACCCAAACAATAAAATTGTATACAACTATAGACTGGTGAATCTAGTCCTTGGTCTAATAATATTTTATTATCCAGACAGAAAGATTGACGCATTGGAACGTTTACTCATCTTTAACTTGACAAACAAACGGCTTTCGATTCCCAAACGTTCTCATGACTTCACGATCAAAAAAATAATTTGGCAAAATAATGGTCCAAATTTTGTTCTCACACCGGTCGATGATTGCATCGATAATTCCCGTTAATCCTGCCTAATATATTTCACGTGGTATCTACATAGGACGGACAAGTGGGAACGGGGTTCTGTCGCGGTTTTCGCAGGCCGAAATTATAGTCCCGTGTTATCCAGACCCCGTGTTAACGTCGTTACAGAATGGAAGTGGACGTTCGACCTGGATAATTAAGACTAGCCACAGCAGACGACGGGTTGCGTTAGGCTGATAAGGGTGTAAATATCGGAGATGGTTGCTAACTCTCTGAGTCCACAACAACCTGTTTGATTCAATTCCAAAGTCAACAAAGTGAACCGAGTTGTTAAACACCTTTCGCTCAAAGCTAAGTGTTAGTCTATCATTTATTTTTCCCATACCTTTTTGATGCAGCATTTTCAAATGATCTACCGCCATCTGTAGGATCTCTGCCTTTTCCAATTTGGCTGACCCCTGCAAAACAAAAGAAGAATAATAAAAAAATTGTTTGCAATTTTTTTGATATTAATAAACTTTTTATTAAATGCTGAAGTAAAGTTTGATCGACACCTGCGAAACAAAAGAAGAATGATTACATATTATTCGTTGTAAATTCATGATATTAATGAAATATTCTTGAATGTCAAACTGATTAAAATTCAGATCTATACTTCGTTTCGTTTTTTTATACTTTAGATGGCCTACACTACTACCTAGTGTGGTGAAGACAAGTAAAACGAAATTTTGAACTATAAAAGACGAAACGAAATAGGATCTGTGTTTTAATCAGATTGCCCTGAACCCAGTTAGACCCGACATAACGTATATCGATTTCACTTAGATAATCGATTATATCGGGATGACAGGGATTTGAACACAGAATGACGCAGATGACGGCGTGTTGTATGAACTTCTCGACCTGTGAGATAACATACATGTATATAGACCAGCGTCACTTTAACAAGTCGGAGGGAAAATAAAAACAAGTGAATGTTTTAACATGAACTGTTAGTCTACGACAGTCAATAGCAGAAATCAACAGACGAGAATACGAGTCATGTTTGACAACAACACATTCCTGTAAATTGATCAAGTTCGGGCGGTTTGCATTTGAAAGAGAAGAGAGGGAGAGAAATGGAGTTTGACGCACAACTCCTTGTCACGTAAAACCTAGGAATCGAAACCACGCCAGTTGACTCAATGACAGACCTATGATACATTCGGTCATTTAACACCGCTTTGCATTTGAAAATATTAACAACCGGAACCACAAAATAAAAGTATAAATTTATGGCGGTTTGCATTTATTCTTAGGATTGATTCCGAAATTCCAATTGAAAATATCAACACCCAAACACCCACCACAAAACCAAATTATGAAAGACCACGTGATGTATTTAGCTCATGACGTAACGACTTTACAAATTCTTCAAAATATCGAATTAAATATAAATTGACAAAGTTCGGGCGGTTTGCATTTATTCTATAGAAACACGAAACAATGTATTTTTATCGATGCGAAACAAATTCTTTAAAATAACGAAATAAATATAAAAAAGTTTAACTTGTTAGAGACATTATCTTAGATCAATCAAATGGATAAATAGCGTAAATCTAATGTTGTTTACAAGGAATCGCTTCCAACACCAATATAAGCAAATACAAACACCACCAGTACAAACTGTGAAAATTTCTCACTACGCTCGAACTTTACCTTCTTGTGGTTCTTAGTTAATAATACATGTAACTCCACTGTAGGTTTTAATCAAATAATTTTTTTCCAAACAGAGAAAATGGCTTTGAATCAACATAGCGATTGGCCGATACGGAAGCAAATACGTACGATTAGCGCGCATGTCAATAAAAGAAAACGGTGAGCAAATGTTCGGATAGCGAAAAGTTGCGAATGATCTACATAAGAAACTATGTTCGTTTACAACGACATGCGACTAGGGGAACTCAATCCGAGAAATTTAATAGACTTAAGGAAAGCTAAACTGACATTTTACTTTCATTTGAAAAGCAATTTAAGTAAATATACTCAAGTTCCATTTCACACCAAGGTAGACTCAATAATTTAGAATAAAAGGCAAAAAAGGCTAAAAAGATCTGTACAAAATCCACACCTCTAAAAAATATTGTAGCAAGAAATGGTTAACTACTCTCTGACCCACCACGGCTTTCCTACATACATTACCTAGGAGTACACGTCAGTACCACAATATATACATAATACAACAATCTAAGGGGGAGGGTGGGGTAAACGTCCACTCGACACAAAATAAGTCCATTTCGGGACTAACATATGGCTCAGTTATATTTCAATCATTTTTCCCGCGCGTAGGGGTCTTTGGCAGTGAGAGGAAACCAACGAGGCTTGACAGGCAATCATTGGTGAACACTACAATATTGTAATTGTAATTGTTTATTACCAAATACATAGGTTTTACAAAACAATAGTTCACAATAAAGAAGTGAAGAATTATAGATTACACCGTGTTAGTAAACGCGTAGCCTAAGTATTGTCCTCGAATAGCTCTTGATATACACCTCTTATAATAACATATAATAATATAATACTCCTACCACCAATATTTAATAATATGACCTGCGGCACGAACACAAAGTAATCTTAATAAGTTATTTCCTTTAGTTCGTTTCCTTTTTTTTCTTCGCGGTTTACTTTTATACAAAGCTGTCGGGTTTCCTAATATCTCATTAATGGCACTAATTATTATATTAAAGTAGCGCTATTGATATTAATTTACAAAAATAAAAAGAAACGTAATATACAATTGATATTTATCAAGATTTGGCCCCCGAGTTCACAAAGCATTCTCAGATTTAAGTTAAGAATTTACTTAAAATTGTTCGCCTTATTTTAGCTAAAATATAACCCTTTATAAAACTTCTGTTGTTTAATGTATCAAATACGTCAATAAGAAACTATGTGCAACGTTTTTGGTTTTTTTTGGATCAAAGATATTTCTCATAAACAGTGATTGAAAGTTGAGTAAATTCTTAAATTAACTCTAAGAATGCTTTGTGAGCTCGGGGCCTGAGCTTATATTATAGAAACGGTTTGAAAGAAATGTAGTTTAACGTCCAAGGATTTCTTTAAAATTAACATGAATATTCAAAAATAAATATGATTAAATTCTAATCAACGAGGTTAATATAATATTAATATAATAAAAAAAAAACACGAACAATCCAAACGGTATGGACAAATGGACTGTTCAACGTTACTGTATTGGCTCTTTAACTACACGGGGCTGTAAAGATATCGCCTAGTAATGCTTATGTTTATTTCTCTATTTAGTGCATGAAATTCATATCTGGTGTATGTGATCTAGTTTCGGTATCTCGTTAATTACTCGTGTTAAATATGCAACTTTATACTTTCTATTATTATATGGAAATTCCTAATCAAATGAAATTGAAACTGCTGAAATTTAACAACTATTTATTTATTGAGTAATTGTTCTATTTTTAAATAGTGTAGTAGTCTTAATAACCACTTAAATCATTCTGCACACAGAGATCCGTCTACTTCATACTTCGAGTATAGATCTCTGCCATAATTGGCACCGAAAACATAATTATTCCATAAAATTGTGACCCTTGTATTTTCAGTTCAATTAGTAAATGTCATTGAAACAATTTTCTGATATCCTAAAGATGAAGACGTGTTTGCCTTACAATTATCGCCGAATAAAACATATGTTTATCAGATAAATTGTCTACTTCATTATATAAAATCTCCCCAATGTATTCATTAACCATGTGTGTAAATGTTGAACGTATTAAAATATATTTAGTAATCATATGGATAAGATAGGGAAAAGGACGGCTCCTTGTGAAAAGTAACTATAATTTGTCAGATCTCCCCAATGTATTCATTAACAATATCCATACAGCCGTGTGTAAATGTTGAACTTATTAAAGTATATTTAGTAATCATATGGATAAGATAGGGGAAAGGGCGGCTCCTTGTATCATACCACAGAAGTCAAAATATAAGGCATTGTGAAAATACTTGGCTTTAACAACCTATACATTTCTACATTTGTTTAGAAAGCAAAATATATTGAAGTATATTTTAAATTCAAGTTTAAAAGCCATGCAGTTTTTGCCACTAGAGCTGCTCACTTTATTTAATTTTTGCGCTGATGTGACATTTAATCATAACAATTAATACAGAATAAAAATCTGGTTTTTGCTAATCAAATATTATTGTCTGTAAAAAACGATCGCCTTTGGAAAATCATAACATAGTCGGGAATGGTAACGAATTACTTTCAATGCAATGAATCGCATGGTAGGTAATTATTTTAAACGCAATGAGTAATGATAATTAATTACAATGCAAAAACACGAGAAAGTAATTGTAATAATCACATTTGAACAATGTCGGAAATGTGATCAATTATGTTTACAATGAGATGATGGCACCAGATCTGGTAGTACGCGCTACGCATAATATTATTGTTCTAATAAATATTTAGTTCGGAAACATTATCGATATTTTTTATATTTAAAAATTCAAATATTATTATATAAAAATCGACTTTTGGGTTGAAAATACAATGTTCTTAAAATAATTGATTTGAAATTTAGAAAAATTTATATATTTACCTGTTTTTCAAAAGCAGATGGAACTAATCGACGTAATTCGGTTAAACTTGAATTAATTCTGTCTCGTCTTCTTTTTTCAATAATCTATAAAGCAAAATAATTAAACATGATATCACTTCGTTACGTCATTATAATATACACCACAAAATTCAAATTATGACGTCATCAAATTGGAAAAAAATAACTAATGAAAAATGTGACCACTGGTACGATATATTAAACAATAAAAATAACCTTTTTATACCGTAAATATTGAGATTTTATTCCCAATTCCTTTAAATTGTGCAATGTCTTCGAAATAAATAATATTTAAAGTAAATAACTATTTTTGAAAAAAAATACATACCCCTCGTCTTTTCTTTCTATCTGTAACTTGACAACTCTGTCCTGAGGGCGATCTGGAATAAAATATCAACTTATAATACTTTTCTTTATAAACTTCAAATAAAATATTGAGACAAAATAATTGTTAATTTATTTTATTTATTAACATAACGAAATACACCATTGTTTGAAAACGTTGAGAGAACCCTCAACGAAATGTCGCTTTAACTAAATTAAGTAATTGTGTTTCATATTATGGTTTTGTGTTTATTACATAATAGAATTTCAGAGCCTCAGAATTTTCCAGTTTTCTAACTATTCATAATTAGTAGTTGTCATTTTCTACCTAATGTACAATGAATTAACAAACTGTCAAATGCTTCAATGTTCTATATAAATTTATACACATATTACAAACAAATAGTAAGTTCTCGACATTTATTCCCACCTAATGTATAAATCAAGGCATAAAATGCTGTAATATCCTTCATAAAATTATATGCATTGCTATTCTATAAACATTTTTTTTAAAATCCTAATATCCCGATATTTCTTCTATTTACTTGGAGATATTTCGGGGTTTTTTTTTCGCGGATAGTGGAATTTCTGAGCGGGTGAGGCGTGGTTCGAATTAAAAACACGTTTAACATTTTAGCAACGTCCTTGCAGTGTCAACAAAACAAGAAGTCGCTTATATGATTATAAAAGTATACGTTATGTTTTTATATAAATAATATAATTTATTATAGAAAGGGATCGAGGACCAGACGAGGGATATATTACTTCTCCAATAGCCCAAATTGAATCGTAAAAGGAAATAACCCAAAGTGAATATGAATATACCTTAATTTGTAAACTATAATAATTATATGTTTATGTACTACTTCGGGTGCCACGTTTGACATAGGTTAACCCGGTTTCCCAGTGATTCCCAACTCCCATTCAAAATCAAATATCCCGAATAAAATTTTGTTTATAAAAATATATTTTTTAAAATATATATATAAACCGTAACTGATTTAATGTTTTATTTGGCTAACCAAATATGACAATATAGGCCACATAAAACGTTAAAATTCTTCCGAAGTTTTAATTTGTTTAAAATACAAAACAAAGATGAAGCAAATATTGAAATATTAAATACTAAGCCAAACCATATTTAAATTTAAAGTTAACCCAGATAAATGGCTAAACTGTACTTTTCATGAACGAGGTCTCCAGAACTGGCTAACGGTAAACAAAAATTTGCTACTTCAATAAAACTTTTATGGAAACACATTTACCGAATTTATTATGCAGCGTCTCGACGATGATACCTGTGTTTTAACTTAACCAGCATGTTCAATTTCTAATTGCATATCAATGAAGTTGAACAGAAATTCAAAATTTTACAAAGATACATTAACAATAATTATATAGGACACAGTTACTGACTTGTTGTAGCAACGTTTCGGCGAGACACTCTTGTCTTGACTAACATGTTCAATTACTAAATGCTTATCAAAGAAGTTGAACAAAAACTGATAAATAATTAAAAATTGTCCATAGATTCGCTATACTATAACAGTTTTGTTGATAAGTAAAAACATAGATGTATGACGTATTATCATGGCGCATTATATTATCATATAAGACTTACACATTGTAATCATAATTATAATCCTGGCCGGAATAAAATCATAATCATTAAGATGAGCAACCCATTGTTCTTCGGGTGAGGGTGATTCACAAGTCCTGCACAATATCACTCAACCATAGTTACGTCACTGCGAATATTTCCAGGGACACAGCAAATGCCATATTTAGTTAAAGAAATCCGGATCCGTGTCCAATGGAAGGATAAACTTAGAGTGAGATAATATTCAAGAAAGTTCCTGATATAGCAAACGCATGTCCGGTGGGCGAATGCATGCACATGTAGTTCACGAGCATGCACAATGTTACGCACGTGCGCGTCCACAAGCAAAGTCGTACCATCGCACGTCAGCTCGATTTGTCCAAAGAAAAACGTAAAGTCCCGTTACATTTGCCGGAGAGAACCGAGTGGTAGTATATATTTGTTGATAAGAGTAATAAGTTATTTTTACTTACCCTGCTTTTAATGAATCGTCATCGAATACATCATCACCATCGCTTTCAACATCACTGTAGCTTCGTTTCATGTTGACTTAGGTTTTTACGGAAGGCACAATTTAGAAGAAGTGGGTCCTAGCGGATATAGGTCCTTTCCTGACCGACGTTCTGTTACAACTAACACACGGTCGAGCAATACGTGAGATAAAAGTTCAGCCGCGTGCACGCTATGCACAGTCGCTGTGACAAGCGTTCGTTGATTGACAGGCGCGCGGCCGTTTCTCGTGCACGCTCCCGAGACACCGTTCGCCACTCACGCCTCTGATTGGCTGCATGCGCGATCCTTTCGGTAAAGTCGCCTGGTATTATGGATAACGATATAATCGTCTGCTAAATTTTCCGTTAAACCACGTGGGGCGAAATAAACATTGGGAAACGTACACCATAAAGTACGTTAGTGGATTTCCAATTTTATTTTTGTGAAATGTGTCAATGTAGACGCATTATTTTTATTCCATTAAAAACACAGGACGGATTTTTGTTCTGTTTTTATTGATATTCTCAGGATTTGTTTATAAATTTGAAAATTAATAATTCATGTCCCGGCTAAGCAGGTGCTAGGGGATTGCGTTGAACGCGAGACTGACACGAGCTCGGCGTGGGAAGATTGTTAAGCGAGTAATTCCACCGGTCTGTCGCCCCGTCATTAAACCCATGTATTAGGCATGTCAGACTGGCATTACGCGCGCCTAGGAGGCTTTTTAATCCTCTTGACAAATTAAACTGGAATGACCGCAACACGTAAACACACCCGGCCACTCATACTACCGTTGATCGCCGATTGAAAGTATTTCTTCAGTACGATAACAATGAAGTCATTAGTTATGTATCTTCATATATAAGTGATGCATATTATGTGTACTAAATTAATATTTACATTTGCCACTTTAGAAGATATATTTTTTTAATATAAAAACAGTACACCGATCGGGATTTTGTTTAGACTTAGAAGTTTGTATGTAATATTTTTTGTGATAATGAAGCTAATGATGGCGTAGCTCTATAAATAAGGCATGAGTTTACCAGATATTCACATTTCGCACATTTTAGGATATTTTTTTTAAGAGCAATATTTTTATAGACAATATCTAATTGTACTCAGATGTACACAAATTAATTATTTAAAGATACAATTTCATATTTTTAAGTTATATTTTTATAATTTATTAAAATAAAGCCTTAAAATAGATGGTATCCATAAACAGTCCTACCTTGTTAAAGACCAATCCCAATAATCCTATTATTCACTATTGCCAACTGAGAAATTGGCAAAAATATCATTTGTCAACTTCAAATTCAAACGTTTGAAGATAGCTATTCCGTGGAGGGAATATGAAACCAAGGGAGGTAATTGTGTTATTATTTCCTATGTCAATGATTTTTAAGGGCGAGAAATAATGCCCATGTTCTTATAATAGTGAGTTGATTACCTATTGAGCAAAAGACATAGAAATAATTATGTTTTGACTTTCTTTTTTTTTTAAATATAAAATTCTCTTTAAAGGGCTAATCCCGATATTTGTTTTGGGAATAAAACTGCATAATTTTGTGTTAAAATCCCTTAAAATATTCGAGTCAAGGGCCGAGCGACTACTTCAGTATTTATGATACGTTTTCAAACGATTTAAATCCGTCAGTCTTCATCTGGAATTTGAGACCGGTGCCCCAAGGTGTATTTTGTGGTATCTGGATTAAACCAAACATTTTTTTTATAAAAATAATGTGTAGTTGAAATTTGCCTTTCTCTATCAAGTACGGCACATGAGTTGTTCACTGCATAACCCTCTCAAGTAACCGTAATCGATTATAAAGTCACCCAACGAAACAATTGACCCGAAATCTTAAAAGGGTTACGTGTCCGGATAAGCAGTTTTGGCGTTCACGTCCAAACGACTCAATATTTTGAGTGAGTTGAAATTTTGAGACCAGGTAAATACAACATTCCCCTATATTTTGGCGTTTTATTTTCATGCATTTTCTGACTTTTATTTTTGAGCCTCTGTTTAATTTGAAATTCTCCCTTTAAAGATACATTATAAATATTAGATTTAGATAAAGAGCTGGTCGTTTTTGCTATATTAGTTTGAATATAGATAATGTAAAATGCATATTTTGACAAATTAATTATTCTAAGCCAATTTATTACTGTTTGTAGTTTTGACACGGTATGTGCATTGATTCTTTATTATCGTAACCACGGTACTGGTATATTCGAAACTAGCCTTGCTTTCCCATTTTTGAATTAAATCATTAAATGGCTGAACTGTTCTAATTTATTAACAATCGGAGCCATCCGATGGCCTACCTATTTGATTATGGTATTATCTTGTTAGTAAATGTTTAACTAATAAATTGTATAACATTTAAGGCATAAAGAAAGACTTGCAATAAGCAGATATAACTCTTGAAAACTACATGTTTCATATTGCCCCCCCCCCCCCCCAAAGTCAACTAAACTTTATATCAGCGAATTACCTTCCGTCTTAAAAGAATTTTACCCAGCAGTTATAGGCGGCGCTAGCGTGTTTATATCGTCGGCAAAATTTCTGAATGTTAATTTCCTGGAGAACGCTAGATCAGAGACGGTCCTGTGCATTTTATGACGTCATATGTGGAGTGTGTGTTAGGATAATGGTTAATGGATAATGGTTAGGGTAGGGGCTAGGACCTGCAGATTTCGTCAGAGTTTTGAGATGTAGACAGGTCTAGCCCTAACTAACTCTAACCCTCGGCCAAGCCTTACCCTAACCCATAATCCACATATGACGTCATAAAATGAACAGGATCGTCTCCGATCTAGCGTTCTCCTACGAAACTTTCAATACATCACATCTTTAAAATACCTTAAATCATTTTGCTTAATCTAATTATTTTGTACCTTTCTATAATAAAATAAACGAAATGAAATGGGGTTTTACGTCTTACTGTTCTGCTCCTACTGGGATAATGAAGAGGGACATACGCCATACAGTATGCTATAAGTAAAATTTTGCTCTGACAGCGGGGTTATGTCCTTCTTCTTTTTCGAATTCCAACTGTCAAGAGTTCTTTCACGGGCATGCGAATGGGTACACGGCAAGTCGGTTTTTCGTCCCACCCGAATGACTACACCGGACAGTCAAAAATCGAGATCGAGAGAGAGATAAAGAGAGAGAGAGAGAGAGATTGTGTTTAACGCCCAACTCGACAAACACTAGGTTATTTCGGCTTGCGCGTAGGGGTGTTTAGCAGTTAGAGGAAACTGAAGGACCCGGAGAAAACTCACGAGGTTGGGCAGGCGGGAAATTGAAACAACGTCAGTTGACTCAATGATACAACGCACAGGCGCTAAACATTCGGTCATCCAACCCCCCGAAAATCGAGAGAACAGTAGGTCGTAGTGCTTCTGGGGTAGGGGAAATTTCTCTCATAGCATACTGCATGCCCGGGCCACCCTTCATTAATCGTGTAGAAAAGTAACCATTTAAATTTTATTACATTTCTCAGTCAGCAGGGACTTCATAGTGATTTTGTGAAAAATGTTAAAATATATAAATAAAAGAACAAAACAGAACAAAAAAATCTTGACATGTTTTCTTTTGACACCTCTGTTATGTAAAATCGACAGAAATAGAAAATTCACTAACGATTATAGCCGCTGAGATCCAATATTAGAACAAGATTAGCTCAGGTGAAAACACGTTATCAACTTTAAAGCACTTTACGACATTACAGCAATGTGTCTCAAAGCGGGTTGCGTCGTGATACAAACTATGCCATCCCTGTTAAAACTTCGATAACAAGGACATGTACTTTCTGAATCCTTCAAATTCGGAAGTAATTGACATTATATTGGATGGTGGTTATTCTCGTGTAGCCGTCACCGAGAGCGTGTGACGTTCCTTTAACATCATTAGCATTGTGAGACTAAAGTTCCCACGCCTCTTTCTCGTATTCCTGTTTATTTTTAGCTATAGAGCATGAGAGCGTGATGCCGCGTTGATACGAAGAGTAGCGATTTGTAAAATATAGTGTGCCCGGTGTCGTCGCTTGATTTAATTGCGGCTAACTTGGCAAATAACCTTGTACTGGCAGACGATCTTGATTTTTCTGTGAACTGCTGAGATTTGTTGAAATTCTTTCTTCCCACTAACGGATCGCTATTGTTTTGAGAAGGAGACGAAGCAAATGATTGAATGATGGTTTTGTTAATGAGCGATCGTAAAAAAAGAAACCGTGGCGACGCAAAGATTTCCCAGTAAAGGTGGGGAGGGGTGGGTGCGTTCAGGTCCTCGTCCGTAAAAATATGGGATTTTGAGTATGTTCCGGACAATAAATCTAATTGCATCTGCGCGTTAAGTAGGAACTGGGGGGGGGGCTTCGATTGAAAAGTGCATGCTTTTATTTAATTCCATTGGATATGCGATAGGTGTGTGGGGCGGGAAAGGGGGTGGGGGTGTACCGCCATTGATAGACAAACAGTAAAAAATAACAGGTGTAGGTACGAAGTAATGTTAATTGGATTCGAACCCATGTACTGCATATCACAAAAATACGCCTGAAAAGTATTGTTAAAGGCAATAAAAACTATATTATGTGAGTTGGCAACATACAAACGTTTCTAAATCCAAACGGGACGTTAACTCTCCAGTTCCATTTGGACTTGGCAACGCTCCTGTGTCAAATGTTCGCTGCAGTTAACAATAAGTAGCGATGGATGTTGTGCAAGAGGCAAGGTCTTACTACTCTTTCTACAACATAGGCTAAGCCTGTTCCCCAATTCCCTTCAGACATTCTGAATAAAAATATTGTTTATAAAAAAAAAGATGTCACTTCTTATTTCAGGAGTTCACGAAGATTTATTTAAATAGGACAGCACTTTTAGCTGTAAAATATGTACAAAGGCTAATATTTTCTAGATTGTAATTGATAATTTATTGGCATTACTCACATAGGTCCAGTTAGAAGCTCCCCGCCCACTGTGTAAACAAGGATATTGATAAGCTATGTTAAATCTGATGAGCTGCATTAATTAGCTAGGGTATTTGCTTGATTCAATATTTATATATTTACGTTTCCTGGTAGATGTAACCAACAAGGAAGCTAGGGTTTCATTCAAACAATGTATATATGCAGGTGTTGAAATGTATCTCCATACAAAGTCACTTATACTCTGGTCGATTGATGTAAAAATACGGTCAAAAGCCAACAGCATTTCCGGACAAATCGCGAGAGCCATCCTCGGTCGTTCGGATTGGCGTGCACGTAAATGCACCCATTTCAGACGTTTGTCTTATCGTTGGGTGGGCCGAATAGCCAAGTTCCGTGTACCCATTCATTGGCCTGCACATAAATGAATCGTTTGGCAGATCGAAATGAAAGTAGAGTAGGTAGTGGAATGGCCGCTGTCCGGGCAAAATTCTTCTACCTCGCATTTTTCACGTAGCCTGGTAGTTGGAATTGGATAACACACTGTTTGGCGTAACGCGTTTTCATTATCCCAGTCGGAGCAGAACAGAAGGACGTTAAACCCCATTTTATTTCATCTGATCTTTACATCTTATAACCGTAGGTGGGAAAGAGACATTATACAGAATTCACACTTAAAAAATAATGAATAGAGTTAGTCAATAAGTAAACTTGTACATTCTAGTAGTGTAACATGTACACAATTCTAATTTCGGGGTTTTATTAACGATAAAGTATACTTCAAATTGATCATTTAAAATTTAATGAAACAGACATTATGCAAGAGCTAAACATGCCTATTGCAGGTCTTTCTTTAGGTTTGAAATATTATGTAAACTATTAATTAATAACACGATATTCCATAATCAACTCTCAATGTCACCTTCTGTGTTCGATTTTCATTGGATTTGAATCGGAACTTCTGTTCAGCACCCATTGATGATTACCCTCAAAAATGGAAAATTGAGACTTTGTTAATTATCGTGACAGCGGTAACAATGACAATCGCGGCTACAGTGGTTTTAAAATAAGGACTGATGTACATGTATCTCAAAGAACCCCAAAACCAACCAATCAAATGTAGATGATCTCTCGGCATCTATTCAATCCGATTCAAAAGAAGCAATCAAAATATTTGATCCAATTCATCATTTATACATGGCGCTGGTTTGTTAACGTCATCAGCAATGGATGCCGACTGATAAGAAATTGTACATTCATCATGTCGTGTAGAGATTCGTCTTAAAAATAGTGTAGGTTGAAACGGATTGAAAATCCATGAGACAGAGAGAGAGAGATGGGGTTTAAAGTCCACTCAACACAACTAGGTCATTTCGGGACTAACATATAATTTTAATTTTATTTCAATAATTCGCTTGCGCGTAGGGGTCTTTAGCAGTGGGAGGAAACCGGAGAGCCCGGATGAAACCCACGAGTATGAGAAGGCGCCCCTATCTCCATGCCACATACGCTCAAACCAAGACTCGAAACCACAGCCAGAGGTGGCCGGCCAGCTAGAGGCCGAAGCGCGGCACTCTAGACCACTAGGCCATCCCAACCCCCAAATCCCTGAGACGAATATCGGAAAAGTGAACATGGGAGCCACGGTGGGTAAGTGAGTAAGACGCTGGCTCGGTAGTCTGGGGTAGCTGTTTCGGACCCGGTGGAGGTAGAAAAGGTTTATCGGGTTTTCCGGCGTGGTTTACTCTTGTTAGTGGTGCCGGACGGACGGCCTGACAAGGACAGCTGTCTAATCGTTTGTACGAAAACCAAGGTTTCGTCTGCACATTTGCGTGTACGTAAAATGTCTCTCGGCAGCTGGAATTCGATACAAGAGTAGGCGGTAGTGCCGCTGTCTGGGCAAAGTGTACCTGATAGCACACTGTATGGCGTATGATCGTCTTCATTGACCCAGTCGGAGCAGAACAATAGGACGTTCAACCCCATTTCATTTCATTTATTAACAGTTATGATTTGAAAAGTGGCCATAATTGTATACTATGGAGGACCGTGCCTTTACTAAAAGCCGTTGCAACCAAGTAGGCCTACTAACGTTAATCCAAAACAAAGACTTAGTAACGTCAAATATTTTATTTTATTTTTTAAGTGATTTACATTGTGCTATTGGGGACAATACCTTTGGGTTTGTCTTTAGGCTATCTTGCATTTTCCCACATGTTTTCTGCTTTCCCTATCCCTCTTAGTTATTGGAAACTTAATCATATGGTTTTGTTATTAAACCATTGGCGTGGTTTAATTGCTAATAATGTTTTTGAGGACTATCACACGGTACTACTGTTCTACACTGTTAAACATTTCCTAACACAGAACCGTGAGAATTCTCTTCTAATGTCAACATACTGACCGCACGCGACTCGATATTGGTCCTCGTGCCACCCGCGTGACCCTAGTATTGCTGGCTCGCGCCTCGCATGCGTGTGGTATAGATTTAACGCTGACCGTTTTCTCCCTAAGTGGGGTGCTTTAAGACGAACTTTACTATTCCCGAGGCCCCGTGTATAGGCCTACATTCACATTGACGTGCAAGTTACAAATCCCTCGACAGTTGGAATTCGATATAAGAGTAGGCCACAGTGCCGCTTCCCGGAGAAACAAAATCCCTAATAGTACACTGTAAGGCGTATGTCCGTCTTAATAAGTCCAGTTCGGAACAAAACAGTAGAACGTTAAACCCCAATTCATTTCATCAGGCCAGAAAGACCAGGCCTTCCTCCAGTTAGAGAGCCTTATCAACTGGACCAACGTCTTTTTTCCCCTTGTTAACTAAACCACCGTGGCTTCATATATGTGTATAAACCAGAGATTGTTTACCATAAAAAATAGTGTTGGTTTTTTTTTAATGTGCTTAATCGCTAAATGTCACTCCAGGAATATATTCATTAACCCGGTTGGAGCAAAATAGAGGATGTTAAACCCCATTTCTATTGGACAGGCTATATACATGGAGCCTGTTTCAAGAAAGAATTTAAAATCTAAATCTTAGTAATTTAATTGGATAATATTTGATAATATTTGATTGGTTTTAGATCTTCGCCAATCAAAATTTAAAGTGTCTATTAAAGTTTTGATTTTATCTTTAGTTCTGATTCGAGAAACAGGGCCCTGATCATAGAATAAACAAATGTATATTCTACTCCACTGCCCAATGATTACTTTATTAAAAAGAAAGAGAGAGTGTGTATGCTGATGCAAAATCAACAAGTTAAGAAAACAAGACTAAAAGAAAAATATGGCGGTATCTTTTTTAGGCATTGAAAAGAAAACAAAGTCTAAAGAAAACAAATTTTTACCGAACAACTTAATTACTTCCTCATCGTATCAACAGTCACGTGATGTCGTGTGTTGGAGCGAGAGTTGTGTGTCGTCGTCTGCTACCTGGAAATCAATATTAAAGGCGCGACTATCCAGTTCCATTGTATTAGCGGTGTATCATATTCAGAAGAGCCATAAGACCGAGACTAATTTCGTCGTCCGCCCCAGCGATGAAATAATGAAGATAGCTTGTACTGAAATGAAATGCAGTCGGCCTGAGAACCGGCGATTTACGAGTCTCGGTCAACACAAGAGCGTAAAAAACGACAGAAGTCGATATCGACAAGCAGAAGTTTAAACTAAGAGCGTGAGAACCTCGCTACACTTGAACATATCTTAACCCGAATAACTCACATAGCTTTACTTTGTAGTGACGGCATTCTGTTTGAATACAAATCGTATAGTCGTCTATCCCGTTACCTTTTATGAATCGAAGAAATTATACTTACAAAGGATAGCCTATATAAGTATCAATAACGTATTTATCATATTCAGTATGAGGGTTATGTTTATATGTTTATGTTTTATTATGCAATTAGCGTACATTGATATGCGTTATAATTATGTATATGCGTTATAATTACTGGCGCACGTCACAATTACTGTTATGCGTTGTAATTACGGATACTCGACGGAGATCTCCCATTACTGATATGCGTTGTAATTACGGATACACGTTATAATTATTGATATACGTCATTATTACTAACGTACGTCATAATTACTGATATGCTTTGTAATTACTGATATATGCGTTACAATATACGTTATAATTATTGATATACCATAATTACTGACGTACGTCATTAAAACTGTCGCACGTCATAATTACTGATATGCGTTGTAATAACGGATGCATGCGTTACTGATATACGTTATATCTATCGATATACGACCCAATTACTGATATGCGTTATAATTAATTACTGATATACTGCTATGATTACTGATATACGTTATTAGGATTAATATACAGTTTACGTCATGATTTACGTTACTAATACACGTCATATTTATTTATATACATCATAATTACTGAATTACGTTATTAATACACGCTCTATTTATTTATATACGTCATAATTACTGATTTACGTTATAATTAATCACACGATATACGTTATAATTAACCACACGATATACGTTATAATTACCAATATACGTCATAAGTGATGATTTACGTCATAATTACTTATATGCATTATAATTACCCTGGGGTCGATTCTCGGTTGCTTTTATATTTTCCGATAGATTCGGGTATACACAAATTTCATATATACTCCATTGTAATTCTTAATTTGTCAATAAAATTAACTCTTTTTTTAGATATCAGGTTACATTTTATTAACCCAAATGGGATATTATAATCCGCTGATGATCGCCATTTACGCTTTTCAGACAATTTCAAATATTAGACCACGCTAAAGCATACTGAAATTGATTATTTAACACTTAATTAAGAAAACCAATGAAAATATCGCCTTTTTAATTTATATAAACAATATTCAAAAGAAAAAAAATGCGAGATTCTCTACCGTTGATATTTTTGTGGCCTTTTTAAAATGTTCCCGACATTTATTGGCTCCGATTTTATATTCGGTCATTTAATGCTTTAATTAAAATTGTATGGAATTTTCCATATATTCATTGCATTATCTATTTTTGAACGAGTGTGGCAAGAACGACAAGTTCTTTATCTGAATTTTACATGGATGTATCTTTAATTCATGAAAGACCGAGTTCTCATCTGCCAATCTCATCGACTACGTACTTACTTGATATTTTATTAATAGACTACAGTTTGTTTTTTTTTAAAAAGGGGGAGAGAGAGGGGTGGGGGTGGGGTTAACGTCCATTCGACACAAACTAAGTTGACGAAATGGCAGACCTTATGATAAAACGTGTTTGTGCTTACTATTCGACCCCACCCCTGTGCTTTTTTTCTTTTTGTTTTTTTTTTAACTGACTTCAAATGACTATATGAATATAATATTTCGTTTATCATTTAGACAGAAATGGATAAGGAATTGGTTCATATTCTGTTTATTATAAAATATTGAATTAACGAGTAACAGAAAGATGGTCATTAATAACAATAACTATCATTATAATTTGGTTATGATGACGTCATGTTGTGTAAACTAATGGCGTTCTATATAGCTCGTGTTAACTATCACACACGGAAATGGCGATCGACACCGTGAGCGCTACACTTGTTAATGAACAGTAGGTGTTAATTTTATTAATATTTCTTTAAATGGATGGATTCAATTTTTTTTCCTTCAAATTTAATAAGTTCAAACTGATGGTGAAATGAAATAGAATAGGGTTTTACGTCCTACTGATTTGCACCGACTAAGCTAATGAAGACGGAAAAATAAAGTTGAACGACGCCTAAATATTTACATTAGTAACTTCTGTAAATTTTGTAAATTGGAGTCATTTAAAAGTTACTTCATCGAGTGTCCTATGAATGAAATTTCGCCCCGGACAGCGGTATTACGGCCTACTCTTATATCGAATCCCAACTGTGAATGGATCTTTTACGTGCACACCACGTAAAAACGACCAGACAGCTGTCCTTGAAATCGTCATATTCATCTAATTTTTCCAGGCATAATTTCACTAATATATTCCCAGATATATAATTAAACTCAAAATCAACATATCATTGATACAAATGTAAATATCTCAGCTTGGACCCAGTCCTATTAAAGACAGGTCCACCAAAAGATATTACTCAACACTTATATGTGGCGCTGGCTTGTTTATATCGTCTATAGAATATTTGCGAAATGTTAAATTCATCATATTTTTTTAAATACTTAACGGAATTTGGGGGGTTAGATGGCCGAAAAGATAACGTGTGCCTTGCCTCATAAGGTATGTCATTAAGTCAAGTTGCGAGATTTTGGTTCGCCGCTTGTACGTTGCGAGGAGTAGGGTCACCTATTCTATCTTTTAGGTTTTTTTTCCGGACCCTCCAGTTTCCCCCCACATACACTGCTAAAGACCCCTACGCACAAGGTAATTAATGAAATAAAATTGAACCATATATTAGTCCCGAAATCCCATTTCTCCTTCAACGGAATTTGAACATTTTAGGAGCGATGTTCCATTTGGAGATTCAACTTTCAGCATATTGCAAGGGATCCAAATCTCCGACATTACGACCCTGTAAACATATATAAAAGCAGGGAGGTATATATAATCCAAGTTGAAAGCCAATATAAATTAACTTCGTCTAGTCGTTCGGGTGGGACAAAAACGGAAGTCCTGTGTGCAGGTAAATGGGAAATTGAATTCGAGATAACAGTAGGCCGTGGCACCATATTTCCGACAAAATTCCCCTGGCTGGACACTGCACAGCGTATAAACAGTTTCATTAGTCCTGACGGAACAGTACAGTAAGACACTAATCCCCATTTCAAGATTTAAATCTTAACTTTTTGTGTATGATACAAGGAGCCGTCTTTCTCCCTATCTTATCCATATGATTACTAGATATACTTCAACATTTACACACGGCTGTATGGATATTGTTATTGAATACTTTTGGGTGATCTGACAAAATACAGTATTACGTTAAACCCCGTTCCATTTCACAAGGAGTTGTCCTTTTGCCTATCTTATATATATGATTACTAAATATATTTAATAAGTTCGACATTTACACACGGCTGTATGGATATGGTTAATGAAGAAACACCGAGGAGATTTTATATGATAAAGTGACTTCGTCGGCAACAGCGGGATACGGGAAAACACTGCATAGTATATACCCCCATCTTCCTCAGCCCGGATAGAGAAAAAAATTAGGACGTTTAGACCTCATTTCATTTAAAGTCAATAACATTTGCAAAATATTTTAGTTGCTTTCTTTCTTTCTTTCTTTCTTTCTTAGTTTATTCATTCCTATAATTTTCAATTCATATTTTGTCACTGAAGCGTGAATGAGCAGAAGTGGGTCATTGTCGTCGATCATTCAGTAGTGTCTGATTACTCCAGGCAGCGCGTGCCATGAACGTGTCATGTTAGCGGCACGCGACAGTGTCAACAGTGACCGTTGTCCATTACTGGCCGATTGATATCTTTGTTACTGGCTTATAAATAATCAACATGGATACGAGCAAATTTATCAATTAAAAACAAGCACTTGGCATTTTTTTTCTCACAGCATTGTTCCAATATCCTCTTATACAGTGGTGTCAAACTCATTTCGATTCAGGGGTCACATGAACTAAAATTTTACATCAAGTTGGTTGGACATACATGTCTACAAAAATCAAGAGAGAGAGAAATAGTTGTTTAACGTCCACTCGACACAAACTAGGTCATTTCGGGAGAAAGGGGGTTTAATGTACACTCGACACAAACTAGGTCATTTCGGGACTAACAAATGGTTTAATTTTTTTCAATAATTCGCATGCGCGTAGGGGTCTTTAGCAGTGGGAGGTAACCGGAGGACCCGGAGAAAACCCACAAGGTTGGACAGGCGACCCTACTACTTGTCACGTACAACCGAGGATTTGAAACCACGCCAGTTGACTCAATGGCAGGCTTTATGATATCATTCAGCCATCAAGATAAAGAAAGTTTAATTGATTTATTTGACTAAAATCTTGACATATTATACTGCTATACAACACTTTTAAATGGACCAAATTAGCCATTTGTTTTTAGAAACAACCACAAAATCGTTTTTAATTGATTTCCACGGCCAGTTTCTAAGAATTATCGACACGTCAGTTTGTTGAAATTTGTTCCACGGACCACTTTCAAACCCTGGGCGGGCCGAGTGTTTGGCACTCTAAAGTCTTGGCATATTGACAACATATAGTATAACATAAATGTTTCCCAACTGTGGACCTCTTCGGTCACCCCTGAAACATTTTGAGTACTGAGAAGTCAAAGGGGTCCGCAAGATCAAAAGGTCCGTCAGAGAAAAACTGGGGTCCAGGATAAAAAAAACTTAGTCCGGTAAAATTCGGTATGAAACTGTTGGTATATGGACAATAAATTGTACAAGGGACCTCATTTTCGTCCCATCCGAACGACTAGGCAGCTGTCCTTGTCGGGCCCCCCGTCTGCATTACTGACAAGGGGAAACCACGCCGGAAAATCGAGATGAACTTTCTCGGCCAATGCAGGGATCGAACACCCGACCTACAGGCTAGCGAGCCAGCACCCTATTCACTTAGCCACGTGATCTCCTGAGTAAGACGTTGACTCGCTAGTCTGGTGGTCGCGGGTTCGACCCCAGTGTTAGCCGAGAGAGTTCATCAGGATTTTCCAGCGTGGTTTCCCCTTTATTTCAGTGGTGCAGGACGGGAAGAATGACAATGGCAGCTATGTAGTGACCTGTCCAACCTCATGGGGTTTTTTTCCGGGTCCTCCAGTTTCCCTCCCAGTCTCACTGCTAAAGATCCCTACCCACTAGCGCAGTATCGAAATACAATTGAACCTTATGTTAGTCCCGAAATGACCCAATTGTGTCGAGTGGAGGTTAAACATTGTAATTGGCAAAAGGCACGATGTGCGTACAAAGTTTGATAAATATATCTTCAAACGTTTATAAGATATGGTTCAGAAACCAATTCTGGAAGGACTGACAGAGTCCGGATAAAAAAAATACTAAAATCAAAGTCAAAATATTGCGCATATACCTCCCTCTACCTCTCTCGTGTTGCTGAGACATTAAACCTCATTCCAGTCCATCAAATACAGAATATCCGAAAAAAATGTACGATAAAATTATATTTTAAATCATTTGTCATTACCGAACTCTGTTTGTTCCCGCCAGTTTTTAGTACCGAATATTAGAAAGATTATAAACCCATAAAAAATCCAGTCGTTTTTTTAATAATTAGAACGATCCCAATAAAAGCGTTCTGGTTGTAAGAATCAAAGACCTGCATTGGGCACCATGAAGCATTGTAGTGTGCATAACGGTGTTGTTACGTAATGAACAATACTCAATATAATCTTGTATGGTAATGACGCAATTCACAGGTGAAGCGAGATATAAAACAACCCAAGCGTTTCTCACGCCAAATGTCACGCTCAATGCACAATAAACCTAGTGCGCATGTACGCGAGGGTGTCGTATCATATGATGTTATCGATATTAAAGTGAGAGGCGATAGCGAGGCGAGTGGGAGCTCTGTTATTCAGGTTTTCCCACCATAAGGTTGTTCATTTTTCTATTTTTACTTAACTGAGTGAGTCTCGCATGATTGGATGCACGATCGAAAGGGCAAATAAATATTGATTCCGTCATGCGTCACCTCGCCTTTGCATGCCCCGTCTATCTCTTTTGATTGATACGTAACTGCGGCTCAAATTTTAATATTACATTTGACGTGACGTTTTCTTTCTGCTGGGACTTGATTATTAATATTTATTGTGCATTTGTTTAATTTTTAACCCCAAGGAGTTTTGTCACCATTTTTTTCTATCACAAACTTAATCAGAAAAAATCTCACAAAAGTTATATGCACAATATTGTAACTTTAATTTCTTTAGTATTCATTTTATCCTCGCCGAACGAAGGAATATTGAACTGGACTCTGTCCGTTTTTCCCGATTTTGGACCATATCTCATAAACGGTTAAAGACATGTTTATGAAACTGTGTAGGCCTAGTGACATCGTGCCTTTTAAAATTATATTAATTGATAGATAGTCCCTTTTGTCACAATATTAGTTTTTCTTTGGATTGCCACGAAATTAAACAGGAGGTTTTTTTTCAGAATGGGAGATGGGGGGAGGGTGGGCGGGAGACGCTGGCTCCACAGCCTGGATGTAGCGTGTTCGATCCCTGCATCGGGGTTGTCCCCATGTCATTAGTGCATGACGAGGGTCTGGCAAGGACGGCCGTCTTGTCGTTTGGATGGGCACAATTTCCCTCCTAGCACACTGTATGGCGTATGTCCATCTTCATTTCCCCAGTAGGAGCAGAACAGTAGAACGTTTAACCACACTTCATTTCATTTCTGTTTCCAGAATGTAATG
Source organism: Patella pellucida (assembly GCA_917208275.1). Taxonomy (NCBI): domain Eukaryota; kingdom Metazoa; phylum Mollusca; class Gastropoda; family Patellidae; genus Patella; species Patella pellucida. The sequence continues at coordinate 71,993,474 of OU795038.1, forward strand.
TCCTAAAATAAGCCGAATTTTAATCACATAATGCGGGATTGTCGTTGGAATACATGAAATATAATCCCTTCTATGGATTAACATGGATTTGTTCTCAGTATACGTACAATACCAACGAGAAATTATTCTAAATTTAACTAAATTTTGATGGATGATCTTTTTAAGCAAAACGACAAAAGTCGTAATGTAGAACAATATGGCTGGTCACATTCAACAACTATCTGCTGTTAACGGACATAGTACAGCGTATTATTGGTCTCTAATTAAGGCAATAAATGTCGTAGTGGGAACCAAATTCAAATGGTTCCCTAAGAATATTTACAAATTATAGACAAAACGAATGATGAATCGATGTTAGAATGGGGCATTATTGAGACCTAACGACTACAAATTTCACACGAAATTCTTGAAGACGGCGGAGAAAAGTCCCATAACTAAATCTCCCATTCATCATCACGTGACGAGAAGTCCCCCTAGCGACTTCCTTTCGTGCACGCTCTCACGCGCAGCTCGCCAGTTTTATGCACGTGGTTTAGAACGGGTGTCTTAAATTGGATTCTAATCAAATCTGAAAGACTAATTTTAATAGAATACCAGTTAATCAGGCACGAAAGGGCTGATTAAAATGAATTTTTCCGGGTCGTGTTTTTAGTTGAGAGGTTATAGAATGACAGAGCGTGATTGATCGGCCATTTAAGCAAGACGCTCTTAACAAGCGGATATTTACCATCCCCGCTAACTAATTGACACAGAGGAATCAGGGGGTTAGATTTAATGGTACCCTTCCCACAAAAGGTGTAAACTCGACCAAATCAGATTCCACTGAATATCACATGTGTTAAAATGACTATTATTATAGCAGCAGGGAGCCACGTTGACTCAGTGAGTAACGTCAAACGGTCCGGGTTCGACCCCGATGTTTATGGGAGAAGATTCCGCGTGATTTTACTATAATATGGTTCCAGTTGTCAGTGGTTCAAGACGGAGGACCAAACTGCACACGACCCAGCGATTGTCCGTTTTCATTATTCTGAATGGAAAATGTTCTTCGTGATTTTACTATGTAGTTTCCGTTTGTCAGGGGTACAGGACAGGGTGCCCAATTGTACACTGCCCAGCAATTGTCCGTTTTCATTATCCCGCTTGATTCAAAATCCCCAAAATAACCATCATCTGCGTCGAACAAACTAACCAGACGCAGAAAATGTCCAGAACGACCTTTTATGGATATTGGTATGGATATGAGCAACATGATTTTATAATTTAATTTGTATAGGCTTGAGCAACATAATGGTATTTTTTGATTCAGGTATGAGCAAGATCAGTTTATAATTTAATTAGTTCAGGTATGAGCAGCATGATTTCGTAATTTAACTGGTTTCTGTATGAGCAACATAATTTTATTATTAAATTAGTTCGGTATGAGTATCACGAGTTTGTTATTTAATTTGTTTAATTTGTTCAGGTATGCGAAACACGAGTTTATAATTTAATTTGTTCAGGTATGATTTAATTGTTTTGTATTTTGACTTGTTTTATTATTGAAGTCGTGTAGGTCTGGGGACCAGACAAGGAACAGTGTCTAGTCGTTTGAATGGGGCTTAAAAAATGAGGTCTCGTGACACGTTTGCATGTACGTAAAAGAACCCATGGCAGATGGAATGATACAAGAGTCTCTGAGTAGGCCATAAGGCCACAGCACGGACAAACAAGTTCCACATACTGCATGGTGTATGCCTGTCTTCATAAAGCGCGTGGTTTCCCCATATCAGTGATGCAGGACGGAGGGCTTGACAGGGGCATCTATCTAGTCGTTCGGTTTGGACGGAAAACCGAGGTCCCTCGTATACATTTACTTTCACGTAAAAGATCCCCTGGCAGTTGGAATTCGAAAGAGCAGGCCGTAGTGCCGTTTCCCCTGCAAAATTTCGCCCACAGTACTGTATGGCGTATGCCCGTCTTCGTTAGCCCAGTTTAGGAGCAGAACAGTAGGACGTTAAACCCCATTTCATATTTCGTCTTCATGCGCGTGGGTGGTGCAACATAGTTACCCCCCCCCCCATTTCATTTCCTAAAAATAGAAAACACCACTAATTAACCTACGCTGATCAGCAGTGAATATTCCTTTCCTTGCTACAATCGCTGAGAGGGATAACATCGGCGTGGGTTAATTGACTCACAATATTAACTTTTCCTTGTGCAAATAAAATTCTAAAACATTTTTTTCTTTTGAGTATTAGAAAAATAAAGGTGTTTGAAGTATATATGGATACACATTATTTCCTATTCAGCGTAAATGGGTATATAAAATAAGTAAAAAGGCACCATTCCGCCCAGACCAGTTTACGTTATGACGTAAACAATGCATGCGCAATCGAGTCAATGGTCGACGCCATGTGATGTGACGTCACGTGCAGAAAGCAATAGAACTTATAAAGGTCAGTCATTCTTTCAAATAATTATAAGAAGGCTTTCGCAATACTTTTGTACTACCGACTGTAATTAACCACGCAGTCAACTATTGTTGTACAGACGGTACTGTTAATTAAAAGTCTGGTTAACCGAGATAACCAGTTTAGTAAAACAGCCAACGGTCATGTTTAATTCTACTTCAGTATTACGCTAAGATTATTTCATCTAAAACGAGTAACGTAGTCAATTAATATCTCCCCCTTCAGTCAATTCTATAAACTGATACAATCATATACATCATTATAATTTACCACAAAGACAAAATTGAAGTATTATAGTAGTATTATAGTTCTTTATTTGGAGGCAGCCACGGTGGCTAAGTGGGTAAGACGCTGGCTCGCTAGCCTGGAGGTCTGGGATTCGCTCCCTGCATTGTCTGAAAGAGTTCATTGGGATTTTCCCACAAGGATGAGACGAGACGACCCCGTGTATACATTGGCGTGCACGTAAAAGATCCGTTGACACTTGGAATTAGATATAAAAGAAGGCCATAGTGCAGCTGCCTGGGCAAAATTTCCATCATAGCACACTTTATGCCCGTCTTCATTAACGCAGTCGGAGCAGAACAGTAGGACGTTAAACCCAATTTCGTATCGTTTTCTCTTTATTGCACATTGGCTAACTAGGAGGCGGGGGCGGAAAGAGTCCAGTGTATCGAATGGTAGAGAAAAGCTAGGCCCCACAGGCAGGGGCAAGGTGACCCATGATTTTGTATAATTCCGTCCTGGCCCCCAAAAAACAATATTTATAATAAGTATGTGCGTGGCGGGGAGGGAGGGGGTCCTCCCGGTGCCGCCGGCTAATATCGGGCTGTGTGGAACAGTCGATTTGTGGCATATTTGACCCACGGTATGTGTTTGACTCTGGTCAAGCATCATGAAATCCGCTTTGAAACCGTGTGATTTCTTTGCCATTTGCGAGGTAGTACAAAACCTGAACGGGGCGCACAAATTTAAAACCATGACGCAAAGCTTCCCATTGCGCCCCTCTCACTTAGCCCCTGCCCGCAGATTCATTGGCGTGCATTTAAAAGGACCCCTTAAAGAGTAAGAAACACCACTGCCCTAATAGCACAATTCATGGTAAATAATTAACGTCCTAGTGTTATGCTCCTAAACTGGGCTAATTAATACGGGCATACGCCATACAGCGACACTATAACCTACTCTTATATCGAATTCCAACTGCCAAGGGGTATTTTACGTGCACGCCAATGTATACAAGTCATGCTCTCGGATTTTTGTCCTATCCGAACGACTAGCCAGCTGTCTTTGTCAGGCCCTCCGTCCTGCACCGCTGACAAGGGAAACCCCTTTGGAAAATCATGATGTAGGGATCGAACACGCGACCTTCAGGCTAGCGTGCAAACGTCTTACCCACTTAGCTATCGTAGCGTATGTCCACCTTCAATATCCCAGTTCGCGCAAAAACGTAGGACATTAAACACCGTGACTTTTGCATGTACAATCGTGGTACCAAATCTTTACGTTCATGGATCCAAATAAGATAAAGCATACGGAGTTTAATCAAATATGATCAAATGAAATGAAACCTCTGACGGAAAGGTCAAAATCGTCATACAATTCTGAACAATGACACAGACCTCTTTCCCCAGAGAAAACGTATTGTTTTAAATCATGAAACTTCTTCCTGTTTTATGTGTAGACACGTTGTGTCACAGTGATCAAGCTGCAGTCTAGCTAATACCATTTCTAATATGAATGAATATAAACGAATATGAATGAATGATGTTTAATACTCTACTTTTCAGCATCAACTGGGATAATGAAGCGGGCATACGCTATACGGTGTACCCAGGACCCTTACAAACCTATGGAGCGCCCTAGGTCAAAAGTTTCAATGGTTATATTACGTACACGCCAATATGTACACAGGGCCTATAGGGGTTTGTCGAATGACTAGCACGTGCACGCTGTATCATAAGGTCTGTCATTGAGACAAACCCATCAGCGGTTCTTATACGCCCACATTTTCATGTGGACGTATTATGCCGTCGCCCATGTCTGTCCATCCACAATTGTTTGTGGACTCTCTACATCACAATTCTTATCCGATTTTGACGAAACTTGAGATATAGGTTTATCCTCAAAAGATCGCGAGTGCTTTCGATATTGGCATGTATCGGATAGACACTTCATGGATTATGGCCCCTAATTGAACCTACAGAGGTCACAATGACGAACCGATTTTGATGAAACTTGACATCCATGTTAAATAACCCAAAGATCTCGTTTCCTGTCGATATATGCACATCGGAGCTTAATTTCCTGAATTATGCCCCCTGATTGTCCGAAAAATCGCATTTTTTAGTTCGTGGTCCCTCTGGAGGTCACAATTATACTCCGATTTAATAAACAGTTTGAATATATCACCTTTATTTCGTGAAAATCGGACCAAAATTACCGGACAAAATGGCCTCCGTTTGTACGCGGATAGTGTATAGTGTAAATAAAAATACGGTATATCAAGGTTGTGGACCCTGTAGAGGTCACAATTTTAATTATATTTTGATGAAATTTGGTATGTATTACCTAAAGATCTTGGTTCCTTTAAATATTTTCGCATATCGGATCATAACTTCCTAATATAAGGCCCCTGATTGTCCGAATTGTGGTGCCTCTGGGGGTCACAATTATTATCCGATTTTAAAAAAACGTTTGATTTTTATCACCATTTACATTGTAATGAAGGTTGAGTTCCAATTGTTTTTAGACTCTCTGCAAGTTCTAATTCTTAAACGATTTTGACGAAACTGGAAATATAGGTATACCCCCAAGGTTGTGGACACTGTAGAGGTCATATTTTTAATTCGATTTTGATGAAACTTGAAATGCATGTTTACAACCCAAACATATTGCGCATATCAGATCGTAACTTCCTGAATTATGGCGGGGGTGGGGGATGGACGGCCTAGTGGAGTTTTCATATGACCTCAAAATTTCAAGATGGCGCCGGTGACGTCACGAATAGAAGGAAATGGAACAAAATGGGGTTTAACCGCTCACTGTTCTGCGCCAAGCGGCCTAATGAATGGGGGAAGAATCGGTAACTTCCATAGACTAAGTATAATACAGACGGCTTCATTTCTATGGGTCAAATGAATAACCTTGACGTCACAGGAAGTACACAGTCCGCCATATTCCGCTAAGCGTTTTTTTTTTATTTTGTGCATGGAATCTTCTCAAGAAAGTGCGATGGTATTCGCTTATCTAAGGGAAACGTATAGAGTGGAGTTTAAATCTCTATTGTTTTGAAACTTAACATTACATTATGGTGACGTGTACAATGCACCGGTGGATCTCGACTTTTCAATCCATCCGAGCAACTAGGCCACACTCTAGGCTTCCTTGGACACATCGAGACTGGACCTGAAACAACCCTAGATAATTCTCACCACCACGCCAACGGGTATAGGCCTCATTTTGTTTTATCCCATCCGAGCAACTAGCTAGGACACACTTTGCTTAAAACCGTCACAGGATTTTAATCCGGTACAGTTTTTGTCGACTCTTGTTTAAATTATTTTATAGACTGCCTAATTTTAATGAGATTGTTTTATTCTTAAGTTTACACCGCCGGTTAATAATCAATATTTAAAAACATACATAAACTAAAATAAAATAAAACTGCAATGGGGTTTAATGTCCCCTACTACTCTGCTCTGAACTGTGCTAATTATGACAGTATACGCTATTATCATGCTATCAGGGAAATTTTGCCCGGACAATGGCACTACGGCCTACACTTATATAGAATTCAAACCGTCGAGGGATCTTTTACGTGAACGTCAATATGTACACGGGGCCTCGGTCTTTCGTCCCGTCCGAGCGACGAGACAGATGTCCGTGTCAGCCCTCCTTTCTGCATCACTGACAAGTGGGAACCACGCCGGACAATCTGGATGAACATCGGACCTCCAGGATAGCGAGCTAGCGTCTTACCCAATCAGCCACCGTGGCTCTCGGAAAATGAATAAAGTCATACGTCATATAATGTGGGAAATTTTGTCCAATCAGCCCTCACTCTTCATCGAATTCCAACTGTCAAGGGATCTTTTACGTACACGCCAACATGTACACCGGACATCGATTTTTCGTCCCATCCGAACGACTATATGTGCTCTTTGTCAACACTGCAATCGAACCCAGTACCTTCTGGTTTATGAACCGGCGAACACCTCACTGTGTCAGCGTGATTCTCAAAATGCCAAGAAATGGGGGAGAAATATGAATATGCAATGCATTTCTTTTAAACCTTGGGTTTTGCTACGTTTAATAGAAACGAAAGAAAGACTTTTTTGAAGCAGACGATACGACAGATGTAAGAACGTCGCTCGTGCATGTGTCAAACGTGTGTGTGCTGGGTTTGATTCCCGCTACAAAAATGTTCTGCGTTCATATTCCATTTCGAACGGCTCTTAATTTCCAAACTGCAGGCATAATTGATAGATATCTTTTATGTTAACTAATAGGAGTCCGCGCGCTTGGAATTGCAGATCTCGTCTCAACGAGATGACACGAGAGTAATGGCACGTGCACCAGCGTGTCACGTCATTTCGCATTGCCCGTTTTTATTTGTTCCAAATATTAACCATTCACGCGCGGAGCCCGAAAAGCTTTTCTATTAACTACTTCCCTCGCTTGGTCCTCGCATATTCTCTGATTTTACTAGAGTGCCTTTTTACTAATTCAAACAAATACAGCGAAGAATTGGGCGTCTGGCTGCGACACGTGACTAGCGGTATGTCGAGTTGAGACTGACGCGTGCGCACTGGCAATTAGTCTCTGAACGCAGATGAAATGTCTTATATTTGATATGAGGGACTGCTTCCAACGACGTTCTAACAAATGGCGCTGCACCTGGCTTGATAAAGAGACAAAGAAGCCTTATATTCCATTTACAAATTTTTTAACCGAAATAATTCAAAATGTTATGATTTGTGCTCGCGTTGATTAATAATTGGTCACCATGACAACATAACGTATCAATCATAATTATATCGAATTACCTTTTACCGTCAATGTCAAATGTAAATAAAGAGAACCGTTAATATAGTTTTACACAAAAACATCCATCGTTTGTTTTGGTTTTTATATACACTAGAGTTTATTTTGACGTTTTGGGGTTTTTTTTCTTCTTTTTTTTTAAATATAACTCAACAATTAATTGTCTTTTCGGCGACTGGATGTACATTTTGTGGTCTGTTCGAAGACAAGATGATCAATTTTAAATTAAAATTTAAAGAAAATATTACTCAACATTTTGTGGTTTGTTCGGAGAGAAGATGATTAATCTGTTGCCTATTCGGAGGCAAGACGCCTAATGTGTTGTCTTTTCGGAGGCAAGATGTAAATCTTGTTGTCTATTTGAAGGCAAGACGTAAAATTTGTTGTCTATTCGAAGGTAAGATGTAAAATTTGTTGTCTTTTCGGAGGCAAGATGTAAATGTTGTTGTCTATTTGAAGGCAAGATGTAAAATTTGTGTCTTTTATGAAGGAGTTTGTTGTCTTTTCGGAGGCAAGATGTAAATTTTGTTGTCTATTTGAAGGCAAGATGTAAAATTTGTTGTCTATTTGAAGGCAAGATGTAAAATTTGTTGTCTATTCGAAGGTAAGATGTACATTTTGTTATAAATGTTAGGTTACCACTATCACGATTCGCGCTACGATTGGAATCGCGGGTTTTAATTGTGGAGTAATGGTGGTGATCCTATCAGGTCTTATCATATATTTAGGTCAGACGTTTAGCAATCGTGTTGATCGTATCGAAACGTATCCAAGCGTATCTGCACATACCAGATCATCGTGGACTGAATAAAACATAAACAGAAAACAAAACTTCAGTTCTAATTGAAAAACAGCGATTCCGAAACCAAAATTATGGTTTAAAAATCGTAATGTACACGTCTTGAATAATTTTCGCAAAAATGACAAGGAACCTTTTTTGATTTATCTAAATGTGAACTGCTACTTAGGGGAAAAAATGGTTTTAAATGGTGGGCCTAAAGACAATTTCCTGAAATAAATGTTTAATAAAAGTTCAATATATTGTTATCTATGTTATATGAACTGCAATTTGGAAACATTAAAAATGGTTTCAAAATGGTAGGCCTGGAGTACCTTGTTATTGAAATAAATTTTTAAGAGTAGGCCCACAATATATATTTATATACATGTGAACTGGATTTGGAAACCACAACAATCTGTAATGAACTGCGATTTAGAAATAATTTCCAAATGGTAGGCCTAAAGTGTATTTTCCTGAATTTTTTTTTAAAAGTCTGCGATATGGATTCTAAATAATGGTTTCAAAAGTACAACAGGAAGTGGCGTCAGGTGTAACGATGGTAACAATGGCGGTATTGTTTAAAGTAAAAACGTGTCATATCTCCTCCGATCTTATTTTAATCACGACTGTCATATTTTGTTTCGTTTTGTTTTATTTGTGTTGTGCTTTTTTTTAATGTATGTTATATTTCGTTTGAAGTGTCGTTCAGGTCACGTGGGCTTATTGACTAATCAGATCATCTTATATTGATGAATAGGTACGCTTACTGTGCTGAATCGGAGCCATAGCCAACTCCTCGGGTGGTCCTGGCGGTGTTGGCATAGAACGTTTTCTCGAAATTTCTAATGGGTAGGCTACACGGCGGAGGGGATTCGAAATATAATGAAATGAAATGAAATGGAGTTTAACGTCCTACTATTCTGCTCCGAAACGGGTTATTGAAGGCGGGCATACGCCATACAGTGTGCTTAAACAGTTGATATTAGGACCCCATATTTTCAAAATAAGATAAACAGTCTGCACACAGGGAACTATCTACTCTATTTCGAGACTGGATCTCTGTCCTAAATGACCGCCATATCCAACAATTAGTACACTGTTGTGTAATGCGATACTTCCCCCGTTCACATCTGTTATACACAAAAAGACAAATTAAACCTTTTCAATTTTATTAAACGAAAGCATAATATATTCTCCCAAACTTCTTTCAAAATATGCGTAGTGTTTTCGGCTCAAATGTCTTTACAACACTAGTATCTGAAAGAGTTGTTATATAACCAGTTCGCTGGGTGATGGGAGGGATTAGCCAATGAAACTGTCTATTACGGCGACTTCTTGGCGCTCTCTGTGGGGAACTGTGGGTAAACCCCTAGAAACGTCAACGCTGATTAATTAATCGATTTCTGACGTCATATGGTCAAAAGCCTCTCGTTTGACCCCTGCCGTGAACTCCCGCTATAACTTGTCAAACCTCCGTGGTGTAATGTAGGCCATCGAAAGTGTAAAAAAATACGAAATATAGATCTGTATTTTAATCAGATTGCAATCTTGAAGGAAATGGACCAAAATTGAATACTAATTCGGGATTTTAATTTTGTTGATAACGTTGAATTTAGATCCTTTCAGTTCATTATTTCTAAATAAATAACCATAATATTATTGCTGATAAAAACATAGATCCTATTTCTTTCATTTTTATTGTTCAAAATTTCGTTTAACTTATAGAAAGTATCAAATAACGATACGAAATATATATCAGGGTCATGTTTCACGAAATCTTAACTAATATCAATCTAATATCATCCAATCAAACTACCAAAATTTGGATTTTGTCTTAGTTAAAATTTCGTTAAACAAACCGCAGTATTTTAATCAGATAGTATTTTAATATATACTATTATATTACACTTAATGTAATCGCCCCCCCCCCCCAATAAATGTTACGAATAATCATTAGGAAACAGGGATAAATCATCAAATCATGTTTCCATAGCCGTCTATCAAGCCTGACACATTCTATTTGTACCAGCAAAGAAAGTGGGTTGACATTTTATGTCCATGCATGATGTCTTGCATGCACGTGGACTGGCACGTGTAATGAAGATCAACACATCTGTGCTATTGAAGCATCGAGAGCCATTACGTTTTATATGTTTGGATGCAGTTTTATTCTTTTATATGGCTGAACGGGGGCGATGAATTGAAACCATGCAAGTTGACTCAATGACAGACCTTATGATACAACGTCCACACGCTAACCATTCGCCCCCCCCCCCACCCCCGCCGATTGAAATGAAATGGGGTTTAGCGTCTTACTTTTTTTTGCACTCATTGGGCTAATGAAGAAAGGCATATTACCTCACGATGTGTATATGGAGCTAAATTTGACCGGACACCAGCACGAGGGCTTCTTTTATTTTGATTTCTGATATTCAGGGGGTCTTTAACGTGCTTCTAATGGTATACACTGGACAGACTAGAAGCCTTTCCTTCTCCGTCACCCTCCTCGCCCCGTCCAGCACCACTGACAAGGGGACAATGCTGGACCATCCCGAGGAACTTTCTCGGCCTACACCAGATTTGAACCCGATACATTTGGGGTAATGAATCGGCCGAGAAAGTGCATCGTTTTTTTTCAGCGTGGTTCCCACAAGTGGTGCAGAATGGAGGCTAAGACAAGGACAGGTGTCTTGTCTTTCGGATAGGACGATTGAAACCGATGTAATACATAGCCCATAACCTTTCTAGAACACCTAATATAACTTCTCATACAATTAGGGAGCCAATGTGGGTGGCTAAGTGGGTAAGACGATGGCTCGCAAGCCTGGAGATCGAGTATTCGCTCCCTGTTTTGGCCGAGAAAGTTCATAGGGATTTTCCGACGTGGTTTCCTCTTGTCAAGTCCATCGCCCTGCACCACCGATAAGTGGAAACCACGTCGAAAAATTCCAATGAACTGTCTAGTCGTTCGGATGGGACGAAAAACCGACAGAGGTCCCGTTTATATATTGGCATGCGCGTATAAGATCCCTTGGTAGATGGAATTCGATATAGGAGTAGGGCATAGTGCAGCTCTCTGGGCCAAATTTCGCTCATAGCACACTGTATGGCGTATGCCCGTCTTCATAAGCCCAGTTGAGGCAGAGCAGTAGGACGTTAAGCCCTAATACTTTCCACTTATTCAGTTGTTTCATACAGTTGACGGGAGAAACTGTGGTACGGTGAGTAGGGCGCTGGCTCGCTTGTCTGGAGGTACTTTGTTAGCCGAGAAAGTACCTTCGGTTTTTTCAGTGTGGTTCCCTTTGTCAGCGATGCAAATGTGTACACGGGACCCCAGTTTACCGTCCCATCCGAGCGACTAGACAGCTGCCCCTGTATGGCCCTCCTTCCTGCACTACCGATAAGTGGAAACAACGTCGGAAAATTCCGATGAACTTTGTCGGCCAATGCAGGGGTAGAACACGCGACCTCCAGGCTAGCGAGCCTTCGTCTTACCCACTTAGCCATCGTGGCTTCCTGTCTACGGTAGAGGAAGGAGGGCGTGGCAGGGGACAGGGTTTAGTTGATCGAATAGGTCGAGGTACCACGAAGAATATGGCATGCACGTAAAAGAACCACGAGAAGCTAGAATCGATGAGGAGGGTCAGGAATCGCCACTGTCCAGGACAACTACCCTCACATCACACTGCAAGGCGTATGTCCGTCTACGTTATCTCTGTTGGTACGAGAAAATAGGACGTTAAACCCAATTGCATGTCATCTCATGTAGCTTAAGCTTCTCGGTCTACCATATTGCACTTTAAGGTTGTTATGCTATTACCAGACTCAGACAAAATCCTGGAACAGGGTCATCATAACTCTGTACCTTTCACTGCCTTTTCGTGGCATATGTTCAAAAATGGGGATAATTAAGGGAACATATTGCTAAATAGACACCAGACTCGTAGTTGGCAATAATCTTTGTGAGAAAAAAAAATATACGCATTTTCATTGCGCCAAAATGCTGTATAATTTGATTTTTTTGAATTGTTGGAAGTTGGATGGGTGTCTCGTAAATCATACAAATTATCATTTTATTGCAATCAGCATCTAATTATCGGCAATCGCTGATTTTACACTTCTCCGGTCTTACACAAACTCAGAAACATGTTTTGTTCTACATAGGAAATAAAAAAAGGCGGGAATGAAATTACTTGTTGAATTGACGGGCCTTGTTGCAATTATGTTTCCTGAATTTGAAAAGTTTCATTACCCTGACGTACTAATTATTCTGTGATCATGCATATAAAACAAGAAAAGGGGTACCCGATTCTATTCAGATTACACTTTATATGAACGTTTATTAGGAAACGTAATTAAAATTTCTCCTATCGTCACAGCCTCATGTCTCGTAATCATAGAAAGAAAGCTACGCGTGCGTGTAGGAAGTTCACCAATTCAAACTTAGCGCCATTTTGTATTTTGATCCCTTCGCTTCAAACGAGGATAGCCTATTACGTTGAAGCTTGTTGCAAGAAATATATTTTGTGCGTTTATTTTTAAATTTTAATTCTTACCCGAAAAACCTCAAATGGACATTGATAAAGCTCATTCTGTCCGTAAAAATAAATTAATTTCATGTACATTTATATGTAAATTGTTTTAATGGCATTGCTTCTCTAGTCATTATCAAGCAGTGATAATATGACGAGGCAATATATACATGTACACAAACAATACTAAGTCAATGCTAACCAACCAGAGGTACCCATTAATTAAATGTACCTAAAGGGAGAGAGAGAGGGGGAGAGAAATGGGGTTTAACGTCCACTAAACACAAACAAGGCCATTTCGGGATTAATATATGTTTTGATTTTATTTCAATAATTCGCTTATTGTTATTAGCCCTACTGAATTGTATATTCTACTGAAATATATATTATCTAATACGATCGAATCCAAGTCGGGATAAGATCTACCGGTGATATTTGGTTTTAACCCCATAATTAAATGTCATAATATGATAAATTTGAGTATATTTTAGCGTGGAATAAGCCGTAAAAATAGACATTGTACAGGGTCGGATCCAGGAATTTTTGCAGGAGGGGGTTTGCCAGGTTCCTGTTAAGGAAAATTGTCACCATTGTCTCGAAATTACATAGGCATACATACAAATTGGTGTTATTTTTGAAGAGATAAGTCATTTTTGTGATGATGTAGGATCCTATTGTGATTTAATTTCATAGATGCAAGGCATTCAATTTTATGTAGCTTCGCTGTGTGGGGTTTGGACCCCCCCCCCCACCTGGATCTTATATTGATGTGTCTTATATTGAAATGCCGATTTCTATCGGCTAGGATACTGTCGCCATAATGAATACCGATGTGAAATTTGAACAGCCTTAAAAAGAAACCACTTCAGATAAAAATAAGATAAGAATATTGGGAAAACTCCTACGTTTATATTTTAGTTTTATTTTCTTAATTAAATGTTAAAGTAGCTAAGTCTCTAACTCAATATCATCCACAGTCTCCGACATTGAAAACACGAGTTATTTGTCAATTTAAATCAACATTGATGTTGTGACCCAATCGAAAAAAGATGGGTTTCTGATATCTAATATTTGAGAAAAAAGAAAAAAAATCACCATTGGTACACGAATCCTGCAAGGGACGTGAAGAATGGGGCTAGACATATTCCACTAGTCATGTCAACAAACGGTGACCTCATATTTTTTATCTGGAGAGCATGCGCAATGAATACTGTCGGTGTAGACTGGAATAACCAGACGCTAGAGATTGCCATTCGATTGACGCTTCTAGTGTATATTACCGAAAATAACTGATTTGAAATGAGAGTAAAACAGAAATCAGTTTATATATATTCATATTATATTATTATATACTTCGCGGCCCATTTCTATTAATTTATATGTCCCAAATATTAGCGATTTGGCTCCTTTAAGCCGTAATTGCATTATTCTTATAAACTGAACAAATCTGACTGACCTTCTGGAATATAACCAATTCAGGCAGTTAAAGATGCATTATGTAAGATTTCGATAAAGAGTTAGACATTCTTGCTATAATAGTTCAATTCAAATTACCATATTGAAAATTTCATTTAAATCACCTCTTTCTTGAGTAGATTTTATCGAGGGTAAAACCATGAAAAATTAGAGATGGTCTAAAATTCGTATTTGCTAGAACAATGAATAATAATATTGATCTAATGAAAAGCGTTAAATACACACCACTTTAGATAGGATATAGGATAAGTTTATTGGTCAACCATTTAATCATCCAATTACTGAGTAAACCAAACCGGTTTAATCATCCAATTACTGATAAAACCAAACCGGTTTATAGACTGATGGAGATGAATCATGACCTGTGTTAGGTATGTTGACATTGACTCTCCTCCATACTTTTAAAATAACCAACAAAAAACTTGGTATATATTGACACTTGTCACGTTTACGTGTATCTAGGATCTTTATGTTCTAGTAATTTGGTATTACTCGCCACGTTTTATTGTTTATTAAAAAAATTGATCGACTTACATTGATATTTTCAAGTCACGATTAGTCCACACTATACGATATGATACAATACATTATAGTGACAACTACTGGGAACATTGCAAACAAAATATCTGGAATCGATACGAGAGAGAGAGAGAGAGAGAGAGAGAGAGAGTGGGGTTTAATGTCTACTCGACACAAACTAGATCATTTCGAGACTTACATATGGTTCAATTTTATTTCCTCCTACTGCCAAAGACCCCTACGCGCAAGCGAATTATTGAAATAAAATTAACCCAGATGTTAGTCCCGAAATGACCTAGTTGTGTTGAGTGGACGTTAAACTCCATTTCTCTTTCTCTCGCGGCAGCACTTAAACTGCTGACCGAGCTAAATTTCTCCAATTTCACACTGCAGGGCATTTTCTATATCACACAACTCAATATATTTTTGTTGTTTAAGGTACAGTACATTATGAGAGATTATATAAAGAGCTGACAGTTCTCGCTATAATAGTTAAAAACTAGATAATGTAAAGGGAATTTGTTGAAAATTTCGGTCTAACTGATCCAATATGAACAGATATATCAGCTTTGGAAATCTCGTTCATCATTACCAAAGTTAGTACGTTAAAAAGCATAGTTGGTCATTCTTGTTATAACAGTTCAAAAGTAGATAATGAAAGAAGAATATATTGACAATTTCAGTCAAATTACTTTATTCTGTACAAAGTTTTTAGCGTTGTGATATTTGACTAGAAATGGGGGCCAAATGTGTCTTCACCTTGGCCTATCGTTGCATTGACAGGCGTAAACTCCACCTACATAATCTCGATTATCAATGCCATCGGAATATCGCTCAACAGCGGCCTCGCTAAGTACACTCTATCATTTAGCCCCGATATAATTGTTGAAGTAAACATAACAGTTAATAATCTCATGACGGTGCGCCATATTAGATTTAATTAGTCAGTGAAATAGTATTTAAATCTAAGCTGTAGCCAAGCCATCCGTGGATTTTGGGCTTGATGTTTCAATAAAGAGGTTGGTGCTGACGTGCCATAAAACAATATTTCATTATTTCATTCAATAAAGATCTCATTTATAATTTCTATAACAGTATCAAATCTTCCATTTATTTCCAAAGTGTTAGAACGTGCAGTTTGTCTTCATCTTTCTGGACATATATCACTACATAAACTATTCGAGCCTTATCAGTCTGCATATGGCTCATTCCATTCTACAGAATCTGCTCTTCTTCGTGTGTCCAATGATATACGTACTGATATTGACAATGGCAATGCTGCTCTATTGGTACTACTTGATTTGAGCGCAGCATTTGATACACTCAACCACAATAACCTACTTTCGAGGCTGAAAGATGACTATGGAATTGCTGATAATGCACTAAATTGGTTTGGGTCATATCTAACAGACAGAAGTCAAAGTGTTGCAGTGCACGATTGTGTCTCTGCTCCTGTTGATCTAACCCGTGGGGTTCCCCAAGGATTTGTATTGGGGCCGGTACTGTTTACCCTATAAAGACTCGTGTTCACTTATTAGTGACCATGACCTTCTTAGACATTTTTACGCTGATGACTCTCAAATTATTTCTATATTCAAGCCTACCCCGATTTCGGCTGCATCAACCGTATCCCAACTTTCAAAGTGTTATGAACAAATTAAATTGTGGATGACAGCAAATAAACTAAAACTTAATGATGAGAAAACTGGAACTTTACTTCTTGGTCTTGTATCTAGACGTGATCTTTACGGTATAACCCATGTCCATGGTGGTAACCTTTCTATTCCAATTTCAACTAGTATTAGAAATCTTGGAGTGATGTTTGATAGCAACCTCAATGGAAACTCATATCAACCATGTATCTAAAGTGTGCTATCTCATTCTACGGAACATTGGGTGCATCAGAAAGTATCTTAATGCTGATTCTACGAAGATACTGGTGTCCTCGTTGATTCTTTTAAGAATAGATTACTGCAATAGTTTACTGGCTGTTTCTCCTACTTCTCTTGTTTCACGACTCCAAAGCTAGAACACAGCAGCTAGAATAATATCAGTCACATAACTCCAATTCTCAAAGAACTCCATTTTCTTCCTGTTAGTTACCGAATCAAATTTAAAATTCTATGTTTTACATTTCGATGTCTAAATGGCACTGTCCCAAAATACCTGAGTGATCTCGTACAATTATATACTCCTAGAAGGACCTTAAGATCTGTAGATAAGAAACTGCTTGTAGTGCCTAAGCCTTAAACGGTCCGTTTTGGACAAAGAACCTTTTCCTACTCATCCCCAACAGAGTGGAATGATCTGCCACTGGAAATAAAGAACTCTCCAACTATTGCTATGTTTAAGAAAGCATTCACTTTATGACAGTTGTGATCATTTGGGGCTGCACTTTGAGCATGCTCATGCATGGATATTGCGCAATATAAACAGAATATTATTATTATTATATTATTATCTGAAGCCTAAATTAAGACTTGCAGTAATCAGATTTAGCTCTTGCATAATGTATCTTTAATGTCTAATTAATAATATGAATACGATTTCAGGCTTAAAGAAAGACCTGCAATGGGCCGATTTGGCTCTTGAATAATGCATGTTTAAACTGATATTATGAACTGGTTGATTTAATGAAATTATTTACTCTTCAATGGGTTGACATTTGGTAAAAACACAAATAGAAACGCATGTGTACATGTTTCTTAAAGGTCATCTTAAAACTGGTACCCCCCCCCCCCAAAAAAAAATCCTTGTATATCAAAAAGTCAAATAAGCATTTTATTTAAAAATATTATTGTATAATTTCATAAGTGTATTAAATAATAACACAATATAAATAGTTTCGACTATATACATGTATTTAAGTAAACCAATTGTAATTATATTGTTTTCTTAAAGGGAGAGGGGTGATATAGGCCTAGCCTGTTTCCCAATCCTATTCTTATTAAATAAAATATAGTTTTAAAAAAAAGTCAATTTAAAACACACTAATAAAATTAGATAAATGAGTGCTGATTGGCTCTCTAATATTTAAACATACATTATATGCAAGAGCTAAATCTTTCAATTGCAGGTCTTTCCTTAGGCTTTAAAAATGTTATATAAATTATAAATTAGACATTAATCAACTTTTACAGAACATAATCAACTCTCGGTGCTATCGCTAGCCTACGATATTTACTGGATTAGAACCCGATCTGGCGCTGCTGATTAAATCAAAAAATGGATAAACAAGACTATGTTCCAAATTCAAGCACTTAATTCGCGGTTCGGGTTGAATCAATTTGACTGAAATTTTCAGCAAATTATCTTTACATTGTCTAGTTTAAAACTATTATAGTGCGAACTGTCAGCTATTCATCTAATCTTCCATAAGACTGTTTTACCATATTAGTTGCGTAAGCGCGTGTCTTTTGCGTAAAACTGAATAATTACAATTAGTTGAAAGAAAAGTGGAGCACAAAGTCAAACCAGTTTACAATAAACCAAAAACGATCTTATAAAATAACTCGACTTCTTGGCTAAGCACCGATTACTGGTATTTCATTGCCTCCTTGACTTCGCGCGGTTACTCGTAGCGAAGTGAAGGCAAGAGCAGGGCGGGCATGATGCATCGGATCATTTTCCCGGCTTCTTGGCTTCGCTTTCGCACGTAGTGAGCGAGGGGATACCTATCAACTTCCATTAATAGTTTAGCTAGACTGTGTAGTTTTTATCTTTGGTATTCTTGCTTGATAAAGACGAGACAATACTCGTTGAAACGTCGCAAAAATAAATCCTTCAAGTAATTTAACTCGTATTCCATATATTATTATGTAACGTGGTTTAAGTGCGTTAGCAAACTCTCTATGTAAAACATAGGCGAGCCAAAAACAGCAAGGCGCAAACAGATCTATAAAATTTTGAACATCCAGTAGGCTAGTTTTACTATAGTAATAGTGTCCAATAGACCTCAAAAATATGTTTCTGTTCTTTAAAATAGACAAGCTTTTTTTGTCACGTTTAAAGATCCATTATGTAAGATGTAGTAATAAGCTGACAGGTCTCGGTAAAATAGTTCAAAAAATAGATAATGAAAAGGAAATGTATAAATAAAAACATTAGCCAAATCCGCTAAGACTCTCGGGCATCCGATGGCATTGACAGTTGGGTGTGGTCTTGGCAAGTTAATAAATGTCTTATTAATCATATAAATGAATGAATGAAATGGGGTTTAACGTCCTACTGTCATGCACTTAACCTGAGCTAATTGAAGACGGGCATACGCCATACAGTGTGCTATGAGGGAAATTTTGCCCGGGCAACGGCGCTACGGCCTACTCTTATATGGAATTCCAACTGCCAAGGGATCTTTTACGTGCACTACAATGTGTACACGGGACCTCGGTTTTTCGTCCCATTCGAACGACTAGGCAGCTGTCCTTCTCAGGCCCTCCTTCTGCATCACTGACAAGGAGGAATCACGTCGGAAAATCGAGATGAACTTTCTCGGCCAATGCAGGGATCGAACACCCGACCTCCAGGCTAGCGAACAAGCGCCTTATCCACTTAGCCACCGTGACCCCCCTTATTAATCATATAACATTTAGCGCATAAAGAATGGTCAACTCTTATTAATCGCTTAACTAATGTATCTTTAATTTGACATGTATTAACTTTTCATTATCTATTTTTGAACTATTATACGAAGAACTGTCGACTCTTTATCTAATTAAATAATGAACCTTTCCAGCGTCAGCCAATAAAAGATACACCATGTACGGTTCCAAATAGAATATGGTAATTTGGAAATTTAAAATTAGATGGAGATTGTTATTTTTAATTAATCTTGTTATATGCTATTAATTGCACGTGAAAGCAAACCGGGCAATAATGCACCAATCCCTGGCTCAATGGAGATAATCAGTTCTAGGGGAGGTAACTATATTTAATAACAGCCTTCATGGACAGGTTCGGTCTACCATCGTTTCAGCTATTGTCTAACTACCGACCGAACTTCACCTTGCACCGGATAAACAATACACAGAGTCAAAATGGCTGGTTTTGTTGATTGTAAGTGTCAAATTCATAACGTGTATTATAATACTACTTGACGAAGGTCTTAGCTGCAGTTACAACAAATAAGCCCGCCTAGACCCATACAAAGGATCACTACATAACAAGAATGACAAGTTTAAATTCTTTCTATCCGCATTCGTTCGTAGGCTACTGTAGTACTGAGTACTTCCTTGGCTTGGATTTGGAAGAAACTTGCCAACTTGGGGACCTTGACACTTGGCTTTTACATTACCGTACTTAGTTTGCTCTATTACTTTATTAACACTGCTATCATTCATTAGTATCCATACCAAATCCCCCCCCCCCTTAGATTAGTTTTCTTTTCTTCAGCTTCAATAGTTCATATGATGGACTGTAATGATTTAATGTATTATATTAATTATATATAAAATAAGGTTCATGATTAAACCTTCATTTAAGTATCTCAAGTCAGGAGTGGTGTAAATAATTTGAATTGATTTCATGCGTTAATAGCATGCCTGTTTGTGATGCGTTCAGTGTCTTCCTTCACCACTGATAAGGGGATAAATCCCAAAGAACTTTCTTATTCTGTATGACATGAATAAACATGGTAAATTAATTTGTTTTGTATTTTAGCAAGACTGGTCATTAGTAAACTTAGAATGGAGCATGAATTATTGGAAATAGAATATCGAAAGCTTCAGAATCATCTCGTAGTTGTCAAACATAAACACCAGATGAAGCTGAATTCTGGTTGCTATGGTGTTCAAAGTACATTTACAACAGATTTATTGAAATTTATATATGATCAGTTTGATAAACCTTGTTACAGGTAGGCTAAACACTATTTTGTTTTTTATGCCATCTGGCCTATGTAATGCTCCTGGCACCTTTTATCAGTCTTTGGTAAGACGCTGGCTCTCTAGCCTTGAGGTCGGGTGTTTGATCCCTGCATTGGCCGAGAAAGTACATCCAGATTTTCTGGCGTGTAAGGACAGCTGTCTAGTGGTTCGGATGGGACAAAAAACTGAGGTCCTGTGTACACATTGGCGTACACATTGATCCACTTGGCCGACCTTCTGATCCGATCCACACACATTAACCAAGCGACCACACAAACACCCTCCTGTTTGGTGAGGCAGCACATTACTGACTGACAAATGTATGAATGCAAAAATAATTGAATTTATATCATTATCAAAATTTATGTGGGGGTTGGATTGCCGAATGATTAGCATGTGTGCACTGTATCCTGAGGTCTGTCATTGAGTCAACTGGCATGGTTTCGATTATCGGTTGTATGTGACAAGGAGTAGGGTTGCCTGTCCAACCTCGTGTGTTTTCTCCGGTTTCCTCCCAATGCTAAAGACCCCTATGCGCAAGCAAATTATGGAAATCAGATTGAAGCATGTGTTAGTCCGTAAATTACCTAGTTTCTGTTTAGTGGACGTTCCCATTTGTATTATATTTGAGTTTTTCAGTGATTTGAAGATTGTACTGGAAGGTGGACGTGAAATGTTTGCTCATAAATTAATTCTGTTGTCTAGAAGTAATGAGTGGTGTATTACAAATCTACAAAAACTTGATGAATTACCCCTAACAGGTCGGTTATTTTTATTATTTACATAATTTTTACTCTCAGGGTTACCCCTTTGTCAGTGGTGTATGATGGAAAAATGAAATGTAATGGGGTTTAATGTCCTACTGTTCTGCTCTGACTGGGCTAATGAAGACAGGCATACGTCATACAGTGTGCAATGAGGTACATTTTGTTCGGACAGCGATGCTACGGCCTACTCTTACATTGAATTCCAGGGATCTTTTACATGCACGCCAATGTGTACACGTACCTCAGTCTTCTGTACCATCCGATTGACTAGACACTGTCATCACTCACAAGGGGAAACCACACCAGTGAATCCTGACAAACTTTCTCAGCCTACACCGGGATCGAGATGCAACCTCCAGGCAAATGAAACAACGTCAAATTCACTTAGCCACAGAGTTTATAATGTTATATTGTTTATTTAGATTTTAAATATGAGGAGGGATATGCTATAAGATGGATTTTAAGATTATATATGATGTTGAATATGAGGGGGGTTGAAATGGCCTAGTGGCCTAGAGTGTCCTGCTTCGACCTCTAGCTGGCTGGCTACCTCTGACTTACGGCTGTGGTTTCGAGCCCTGGTGTGAGCGTATGTGGCATGGAGAAAGGGGCGCCTTCTCAACCTCGTGGGTTTCCTCCAGGCAATTTTTGAAATAAAATTAAAACATATGTTAGTCCTGAAATGACCTAGTTGTGTTGAATGGATGTTAGACCCCATTTCTCTCTCTCTCTCTCTCTCTCTCTCTCTCTCTCTCTCTCTCTCTCTCTGTTCAATATAAGGTGTGGTATAAGATGAGTTTATAATATTATATTGTATATTTAGATGTTAAATATGAGGTGGGATATGCTATGATCCGATGGATGTATACAGATGAAGTTGAAGTAAATAATGGAGAAGATTTTATGATAGAGTTATTACAAGCTGCAATAAAATATAAACTAATCTGTCTAAGTAATAGGTAAGTCACGGACCCCATCCCGGTAGTAAATTCCCTAATGGGAAAACCCTGGTCGGGGCATCCTCCCCCCCCCCCATAAATCAAATTGGCCTTCCCAAATCCCCAAATATTTCGCCAACAGTGATAAAGTATGTTCGCTCAAAATGGGTAAAATTCAGACCCCTTCCCCACTGTACGCTTTTGTACGTACGTTTTGCCAATGAATTTACGCACCTGTACGTTTTTGGCGTGACTCCCCCCTTCAAGCGTACGTACTTTATGGATGGCCCCTAATAACATTACGCTGTTTAAAATATTTTCATGTGTCGCTTGTCCCATTGACTTTGCTATCAATACATCAGGAGATGTTCAGAACTGTCAAGTATGCAACATTTTTAAATTAGAATTAATGGAGTGAGACAAAAATCAGTTTGGTCTTTAGTGCAATTTTGTGCACTAATCACGCTGACAAAGTGATCAAACTGTAAAAAATAAATGACATAGTAAAAAGATTATGAGACAAAACTAAAGCATAAATACCACGAAGAATTACTATTGCAATAAAAATAAGAAGAGTTGTTTTTACGGCAACTTTTTTCTCAATTTTTAAATTGGCAGGATTTTTTTTTCTGCACCGCACCTGCGCACCATTTCATAAATGTGAACAACTGCATATATGTTAGTCTTGAAATGACCTAGTTTGTGTCAAGTGGGCATTAAACCCCTTTTGTCTCTTTCTCAACTAAGACAGGTGGTCAATACATAAAAGAGCAAATAAAATCTGTAATTGATATATATCATCCATATTTATATAGGAAACCACAGTGACTCAGTGAGTAGGATGTTAGTTCACTAAGCTGGAGGTTTCATGTTCAATCTGCATTGGCAGCGGAAATTCACAAGGATTTTCGGCATGGTTCCCCCTTGTCAGTGTCGTGGGATGGAGATCCTGACAAGGGACAATGTAAGGTCATTCAGATGGGATGAATCACAGGTCTTGTGCACACATTAGCATGCACGTAAAAGAACCCTTGACAGTTGGAATTTTATACAAGAGTAGGCCTTAGTGTCACTATCCGGACAATATTTTCCACATTGCAAACTGCATGACTTAGATTCCATTAGCCCAGTCGTTGCAAAACGTTAAACCCCATTTCATTTTATTTCAGTTTTGGACCAGAAACTGGTCACTATCTGCTACTCTCCTTATTGTGCTTGTCGAAAAAGCCTACGGCTCTGTCAATACAAGCCCGATCGACATAGAAATTTGTATACTTGGTCTTTAAACAATTCTGCATCAAATTCGAATTAGATATTTGAATTTCATCCAATAACATAGTCAGATTCTGGGCCGTATTACAATTGTACTTGTTTCATATTCATATATTTTTTTTAATACGCCATATTTATTACATTATTCTATTTATATATTTGTAACAGGTTACAAAAAGACCTGATGTCCATGATTAATGTTGAGAATTGTGACAGGATTTACCAGAAAGCTCAGACATTATCAGTTAATGTCTTAATGGATTACTGTAAAGAATTTCAGGCATGTGAAAAGGTCAGTAAACCCTTTTTTATTATCAATGTTTTTACATATGATTGTGTCATGTTATCATGTTCACATTGTTGTTCGGGTATCTGGAACACATTGGTGTTCTGGTAATGGTACGCATTGGTGTTCGGATATCCTGTACACGTTGGTATTCAGGTATCATGTACACATTGGTTAATAGTAGGACATTAAACCCCATTTCATTCACTTCATTCAACACATTGTTGGTCGGGTATCATGTACGCATTGGTGGTCAGATATCGTGTACACATTGTTGTTCTGGTATCGTATATACATTGGTGTTCTGGTATTGTGTATACCTTGGTGTTCTGGTATTGGTACGCATTGGTGTTCTGGAAATGGTACGTATTGGTTTTCGGATATCATGTACACGTTGGTATTCAGGTATCATGTACACATTGGTGGACGGATATCATGTACACGTTAGTGTTCGGATATTGTGTACACATTAGTGTTCTGTTATCGTGTACACGTTAGTGTTCGGATATTGTGTACACATTGGTGTTCTGTTATCGTGTACACATTGGTGTTCTGTTATCGTGTACACATTGGTGTTCTGTTATCGTGTACACATTGGTGTTCGGGTATTGTGTACACATTGGTGTTCTGTTATCGTGTACACATTGGTGTTCGGGTATTGTGTACACATTGGTATTCAGTTATCGTGTACACATTAGTGCTCGGATATTGTGTACACATTAGTGTTCTGTTATCTTGTACACATAGGTGTTCCGGTATTGTGTACACGTTGGTATTCAGGTATTGTGTACACATAAGTGTTCTGATATCGTGTACACATTGGTGTTCTGTTATCGTGTACACATTGGTGTTCTGTTATCGTGTACACATTGGTGTTCTGTTATCGTGTACACATTGGTGTTCGGGTATTGTGTGCACATTGGTATTCAGTTATCGTGTACACATTAGTGCTCGGTTATTGTGTACACATTGGTGTTCAGATATCGTGAACACGTTGGTATTCAGGTATGGTGCACTACTGTACATTTTGGTGTTCAGGTATCGTGTACACATTGGTGTTTGAATACTGTGTACATACAAAGATTAAATAAACCTATTTAATTCCATTAAATGGAAGCGGAATAAATACTTAATATTCTGAAAGTATACTCATTGCGTTCTTAACTAAATTCTTCGATCAACTAGCTTAGTGCCTGTCTTCAAGTGGAGCTAACTGTAGACAGACAGCTTAAGTTTAGTATGGATCTTATATTTATTCTGTTTTCTTTTGTTTAGAGTGGTAGTGATGATAGTTATCAGACAGCAGAAACTGATGATATAATCCCATCTGATAAAAATGATGATGATGATGATGATGATGATGATACATTTATCTCAGATATCGACAACATTTCAACTGAACATATAGAATCAAATAAGCCAAAACAAGTACAGAAAAGGAAAAAGAAATCTCACGAATCCAAGTTTAGTAGTCCATTCACTGAATCCAAGTCTCAGATATCTGTACTAAAACATCTGACATCACAAAAAAAGCGTAAATCATCGAGCAATAAACCGAACAGAATTAAAAATAAACAGAAAACGAAGCATGATAAGACTCCGTCGGACGTAAATACTGACTCTAAATCTCATTGTTGTGATATGTGTGGGAAGAGTTTTATTAACAACAGTAACCTAACTAACCACAGGCGAGTTCACACTGGAGAAAAACCTTATAAATGTGATGTTTGTGGTAAATCATTTAGTGAGAAGGGAAATCTACAAAAACATATTAAAATTCATACGGGAGAAAAACCCTTTACTTGTGAAGTCTGTGGTACATCATTTAATACAAGTCGTAGTCTACAGCGACATTTCATGACCCACATGGGAGAAAAACCATATAAATGCGATGTTTGTGGTAAATCATTCAATACAAGTAGTTATGTTGAGGTACATAAACGAACTCATACAGGCGAAAAACCGTTTACTTGTGACATCTGTGGAAAGTCTTTCACAGAAAGTTGTAATTTACAGGCCCATATAAGGATACATTTAGGAGCCAAAAATTACGTATGTGATGTTTGTGGGAAGGCATTTACACAGAGTACCTATGTTAAAATACATAAACGTATTCATACAGGTGAAAAACCATATCACTGCTCTTATTGTCCTAAATTATTTAGAACAAGTAGTGCCATGCAGACTCATGTTAAGATTCATACAGGTGAAAAACCTTATAAATGTGATGTTTGTAGTAAATCATTTAGAGAAAATAGTACTTTACGAAAACATGTGAAAACACATATGTAGCCATTTAAATGAGGCAGATGTATGTAGCAATTTGTATTATTTTGATTTTATATACTACATTATAATATTTATATAGAACAATTTGGCAGATCTACATGTATGTAGCAATTTCTGTTAATTAGAGTTTATAAACTAGATATATATATATATAGAGAGAGAGAGAGGGGGAAATTGGGGTTTAACGTCAACTCGTCACCAACTCGGTCATCGCGGGACTAACGAATGGTTTAATTTTATTTCAATAATTCGCTTGCGCTTAGTAGTCTTTAGCAGTGAAAGGTAACCGGGGCACTCGGAGAAAACCCACAATGTTCGACAGGCGACCATACTCCTTGTCACGTACAATCGAGGATTCAAAACTAATCAGTCAACTCAACGACAGGCTTTATGATACAGCGCGCATGTGCTAACCATTTGGCCATCTAGCCCCAGATTAGGGGCGCCTTCTCAACCTCACGGGTTTCCTCCAGGCACTTTGGTTTCCTTCAATTGCTAAAGACCCCTACCCCCAAGTGAATTATGGAAATAAAATTAAACCATATGTTAGTCCCGAAATTACCTAGTTGTGTTGAGGGGACGTTAAACCCCATCTCTCTCCCTCTCTCTGTCTCTCTCTTTAGCCCCCAGATATATATATAGAACAATTTGTATTAATATTAAACATGCATCATGTAAGAGCTAAATTAACTTATCAAGATGATAATCAACTCTCGATGTCATCGTTAGCCTACAATATTTAGTGGATTTAAATATATTTTGTACTGGGTAATTTAACATAAAAATGGATAATTGAGATTTGGTTTATTATCACACTAAAGTTGGTAATTATGTTGGAGCCTAGATTAAGTTTTAATTGCTAATATCTTGGTTCAAAGTTGAGCAATTTGACTGAAATCTTCAGCATATTCTGTTTTCATTATCTATTTTGTAACTTTTATAGCGAGAACTGTCAGCTCTTTATCTAATCTTACCTAATGCCCCTTTGATTTTAAAGAGTACATATAAATGTGAAACAAATTATATTTGTATTGAATTAAATTACACTTTTTAGTAGACTTTATAAGTATAAGTATATATTGAGTAAAATAAAAATTATATTAAATTTTTAAGTAGACTTTATAAGTATAAGTATATATTTAGAAAAAAAAACATTATATTAAATTATAATTTTTAAGGCAGATGAACAATTTGTTTTTACTAAATTAGACTTTATAGGGGAGGTATATATATGTAACAAATTGCATTAATATTCAATTAAAAAACGTTATAGCCGAGGTATATACATGTACCGTACATGTATATTGAAGGCAGAAACCGCTAACTTTGATGTATGTCAGAATGAAGGCAAGTGAAGAATTTTTTACCTGGACCTTTTTTTATTTATTTATGTACATATACATGTATATATATATGTAACAAATTTTTATTT
This sequence comes from Patella pellucida, assembly GCA_917208275.1. Lineage (NCBI taxonomy): Eukaryota > Metazoa > Mollusca > Gastropoda > Patellidae > Patella > Patella pellucida. The sequence continues at coordinate 72,021,129 of OU795038.1, forward strand.
TTATTTATGCAACAATTTATATTAAATTAATCTTAAAGCGGCATTTAGCAATTGGGAAACACATTAACAGTACACAGTTTTTATGGGAATCAATCACTGGTTTATTTACAAAGCAGTGATGTTTCGACAAGTATCCTCTTATCCTTATCAAGCACAATGTTATATTAAATTAGACTTTCAAAAGTAGATTGATACTATGTAACAATTTTTATGGCCAGCTGTCATTTGAATATGAATTTGCACAAACCTCAAATTACTATTTTAGCCACCAGGTATAATGCATGATATTATACAATTGTAAGGGATACTGGTGATGACCAGGTCTTCCAAAATAATACCTTTATATGTTTATATACCGGTAAGAAATAAAATATCCATACATGTATAGATAGGCACAGTTGCTAAGTGAGTAGCTTGTTCGCTAGCCTGGAGGTCGGGTGTTCGATCCCTGCATTGGCCGAGAAAGTTCATCTCGATTTTCCGGCGTGATTTCCCCTTGTCAGTGATGCAGAAGGAGGGCCTGACAAGGACAGCTGCCTAGTCATTCGGATGGGACAAAAACCGAGGTTCTGTGTACACATTGGAGTGAACGTAAAAGATCCCATTGTCAGTTGGAATTCGATATAAGAGTAGGTCGTAGCGCTGCTGTCCGGGTAAAATTTACCTCATAGCACACTGTATGGCTATGCCCGTCTTCCATTATCCCAGGTTAGGTGCATTATAGTAGGACATTAAATCCCATTTCATTCATTCATTGCTAAGTGAGTAAGACGCTGAGTCGCTAGCAGGGGTGTAAATGGTGTAAATGTGGTGGGGGTGGTAGAGCCACCCATGAAGTAACATGTTTCTTTAGCGTTTTCTTTATATTTATTTTACGTTTGTGTAAAATAACACGTGCTTACCGTTTATAACATGTTCCTTTACCGTGGCTCTGTCCATCAGGGTCGGGACATGCACGAAAATCAATAGTTGTCGCCCTTAGGCTATCCGGAAAAAAAATTCAAAGTTGATTCATTCAGAATAGTGACCTATATATACAATAAACATAAAAACATTGAACGTAGCTCTGCCATTGGCGTTGGCATGCACAAAAAACAAAATAAACTAAAATGGGGTTTAAAATACACGGTGAACAGTCCATTTGCTGATTACACTATTTTGTCAGATTACACTATTTTGCCTATACCGTTTTTTAGGATTTCGAATTTTTTCTAATGGTTTAGATTGTTCGTACTTATTTTTATTTTACTCAACCAGGCTATTGAAAGACATCGTTATCAACTACCGACCGCAGAGGACATCTTTTCTATGATGTCGGGAACTCAAATGTTTACAAAATTGGACACATCTAGTGGATTCTGGCAAATACAGATTGATACAGAGAGTATCAATCTTAGTTTTCATTACTTCCTTTGGGAGATACAAATTTTAAGACTGCTTTTTGGAATTCTTTTAGCGCCGGAAACATTTCATTGTGATGCTTCAGAAATCGTAGATTTGGAATATTGGCTGAGGAAATATATGAATCGGTCTGCGCAGGCGTCATTACTCAATGGTCGCCAGATTTGAATGAATGGTGTTGATGTTTTTCTAACATGTTTTTCTCAGAGGCGTCACTAGGACCCAATTAGATCCGGGGCTCAGGCCAAACTCGTACATATTTTCCAGTATTCTTTTTAATAACGACATGACGTTGCCGTTGGTATTCTTTTGATGTTTCAAACCGCGGATTATTTTTGTCGATATAATAATATAGTTATTAAAACGAATACTGGGAAATATGTAGGAGTTCTTGTGAACTAAAATTTATATGTGATATTGTTGTCCCGCTAAACATACACGGCGGGTAAACTAGGTCATGCACGATCGTTTCTACACTATTTTCAGTCAAATATATATTTAGTTATATAATACTGTATTAAAATGTGCACGTGCAGGCAATTGAGGAAATCTACGGTGGGCCAGAAAGGACAATCCAGAAAAGCTTCGCACTGGAAAGCTTCTCTTCCGTACTCGGGACATTCGAAATAATGATAGAGAAAAGTAGTGAAATTATTGCAAATTATCGATTTTGTCTGCTCAAAATAGATCCGGGGCACACATGAAAAGATCCGGGCCACGTGCCCCCTGTCCTGTGCCACCCCCTAGTGACGCCACTGGTTTTTCTACATGGAAATAGTGTTGGATTATTATAAATTTGTGTCGGTTGTAGCTGGAAATGATTTCTTTTGGTGGTGAAAGAAGAATCACGGTGCAAAAAAGACGGTAATGATTCTAAAATAGCCGTAGACTTAGAACCGAGATGGGGAAAAGCCTTATTTTCATACTAGTTGTTAAGCGTGCTCCCTAGGAACTGTAAGTGGCTATGAAAATGCCACTATATCAGACAGTTCCAAAAGGAACTTATAAATTCAATGATATTTAAATTAATAAACAACAGGAAATTTGAAATGCAAGCTGTTCAGTAAACGCAACCTAAGCGATATAATTATTACACAAATTCCTACTGTTCTGGGCTAATAAAGACAGACAGATTCCAACTTTCAATTGGTCTTTTACGTGCACTCCAATGTGTACACAGGACCTTTGTTTTTTCTCCCATCCGAAGCGCGACGGGCTGATATACGTATACACACACACACGCACATACACACTTTGTTTTTATTTATATAGAAAAATAAGATTTGGTGGTAAAATGTTATTGATTTTACAGAATCAAGGGATAATTAAAATACAGTCTGCTTCTGAAGCCTTCTATGTTGAATTTTTGAGATACATGTATATAATTACCGTAAACATATCAATAATATCAGATAAATAGGCTGAGGGTAGGCTCACTGCACATGCAATTACGTCTATTGGCGGGGGGTTGGGATGGCCTAGCGGTCTAGAGTGCCGCACTTCGACCTCTAGCTGGCCGGCCACTTCGGCTTGTGGCTGTGGTTTCGACCCCTGGTGTGAGCGTATGTGGCATGGAGGTAGGGACGCCTTCTCAACCTCGTGGGTTTCCTCCAGGCACTCCGGTTTCCTCCCACTGCTAAAGACCCCTTTTAAAACCACATTAGTTGACTCAATGGCAGGCTTGATGATACATACAGACCCCCCCCCCCCATCCCCGTTGAGGTAGAATTATCCACGCAATATCCATGTGGCGAGAAGTCGAGATTATGAAATGGGCGCAATAGGCTTCCATATTTATTAAAACAAGCGGTTGCTATGGAAATTGATTCACCAGCTGTAGATATCATTCCCAATGCATTTCAATCTCATTATTTATATGCACACGATAGAGAGAGAAGAGAGAGAGAAGAGAGAGAGAAGGGGTGTTCTTTTGGGAACTAACATATGGTTCAATTTTATTTCAATAATTCGCTTGCGCGTAGTGCGCTTTAGAGGTGGGAGGAAACCAGAGGATCCAGAGGAAACCCACGAGGTTTTCTATCACATATAACACGCCCATTGACTCAATGACGACTCTATGGTGAAACGCACATGTGTTAACCATTTGGCCTTTCATCCACCTAGTCTGATTGAATGGGGGGTCGATCACGGTGGCTAAGTGGGTAAGACGCTGGAATCATAGCCGGGAGGTCGTTTGTTCGATCCATGCATTGGCTGAGAAAGTTCATCCAGATTTCCCGGCGTAATTTCCCCTTGTCAGTGGTACAGAACGGACGGTCTTGGACGAAAAGCCGGTGCCGTATACACGTTGGCATGACGTGAAACAACCCTTGACAGTTGGAAGGAATCAGATTAGATAAAAGAGTAAGCCGGCAAAATTTCCCTCACAGCCCAATGTATGGCGTATGTCCGTTTTCTAAAATATAACACTTCAAGGTTAATTACAATTGGTATAACAATAAATAGTATCGTCGGTAACATTTCAACAAGATTTGTACAGGTTCCATCATAGTCTTTGACTCCATACCTTCACATAATGAACAGCAGGGAAGCTCATTGGCTCTGCAAATACAGAACGACTTTGCATATATTAGCCTACACAAACATAATATAGGCCAACAGCCTGAATTTCTAGCGCGAAGTTTCGCTACAAGGTCATGTCTAATTAACAAACTATACATTTTTGGAAATCTTATAACTTCAAGAACACAAATACATAGAGTTCTAAGCAAAATGTCAAGTAAATGCTATATTTATACTAACAATTATTGTAAAGTTGACATAAAATTAAATATTGGCGAAAACACCCATTGACTCCATCCTATACATTTTATTTAAACCAAAATGCATGTAACATAACGGACAAGGAAAATTACCAAAACCTTGATATACCATTTACACTATTATCTATATACCATATTTTTAAACTATTTGCGTACGAAGGCTGCCATTTTGTTTGGCAGTTTTGGTCTGATTTTCACCAACACCACAAGGATGTAGGCCTACGTGTAGCGGTGTTTTTGCCTATACCGTTTTTTAGGACTTCGAATTTTGTCTAATGGTTTGGATTGTTCGTACTTGGTTTTATTTTATTCAAACTTTTTTTTTAAATCGGATAAAAAACGTTATCTCTAGATGGGCCACAAGCTAAAAACGCGATTTATCGTACAATCAAGGGCCATAATTCAGGTTGTTACGATCCGATATGCGCAAATATCAACAGAAAGGGGTCGCGTTTCCGTTGATTGAAAGGGGATAATTGGCTAATAGTTGAATTCAGGCCAACGACTAAATTACTTCATTAGATCACTTTGAAGGTATGTTTTCACGGGCGGGAGTAGCTACAAATTCGTAGCGATATGTGTATGTACGCTACAATTGATAGTCGAAGACTCCTTACACAAGTTCAAAGGTTCAAACACACAACTGTTAACACATATCATTACAGTTTGTTTTAGAATAAGGATAATGTATGTTTAATTAATGTTTAATGTCAGGCCCCAAGAAAGACCTGCAATTGACAAATTTAGCTCTTGCATAATGTAACTTTTATTTGAATCTGTGAACAAACAGCACCACTCTCTTCGGACTCCTGTTAATTACTAACTTCTATTAAAGTGTTATACACTGAATTGTAGAATTTAGAATTTAAAACTCAGGCAATGTCCGAACAAGTATATGCAAGGATGGTCTGGTGACTTCAAAACGAGAATTTCAAATTTTCTAAGAAAGTCAAAACATAATTATTTCTATGTCTTTTTTGCTCAATAGGTTATCAACTCACTATTATATCATGGGCATTATTTCCCATCCTTAAAAATCTATGACACAGGAAATAACAACACAATTACCTCCCCTGTTTTGCTATTGACAACATGGGGCAGCCCTTTTCCAACGTTGGAATTTGTAGTTTAAAAATATATTTTGGCCAATTTCTCAGCTGACAATAGTGAATTAAAGGATTATCCTTTAACAAGGCAGGACTGTTTATATTTACTCTTTATTTTTATAAATTTTGAAATATAACTTTAAAATTATATAATTTGAGATCAGAATCTGTTATAGTCATTTTAATGACTCATTGAAATATATGAAATGAGATGGGGTTTAACTTCCTGCTGATATAAATAGTTTTATTATTATAAAGGTTACCTTGCCTCTGTCAGCCTCAGTGTGAAAGAAGATGAGTAAATGATCCGCTTGACTAACCAACTATACAGTCATAGGACTAACCATGGGACAAGGTTTTAAATTTGGGATGTTTGGGTTTGTATAATAGAAATGTGGTTCTACGCCCTATTCGGCGTATAACAAGTCCCTTTTGCGAGATTAAAAAATTCCAGTTTGCCCAAACCGGACTCATGATGATTAGGTATGGGTAGGTAGGTAGGCAAATTCTCTTTTTTTTGGGGGGGGGGGAGACTTTGACGATAAATAACGAGATTTTAGAAATCACGTGTCGAGTTTGATGTTAATATGTATAGACATGACAGTGGCTGTGAAATCTCCCGACCGATTATTTCGCGTTGTCAAGCGTAAATATAATGCTGTTAAAAAAATACTTCAAAAACGGCAATAAAAGAATTTGAGTAGGCAGCTTTTTTTTGGGGGGTGGGGTAGCGTTTGGGCTTCTTCTTCTGAGGGGGTTTAACGTCCACTTCCACCTAGGGTGATATCGTAGACAAAGCGTTTGGGCAAACAAACAATCTTTTTATATGGCCCTATCGCTCTGGCGTGACCCGGTTAGTTGACAGGGGAACATCTCACTGTGCCCCCTGCTATTGTTCTCATGGGGGGATTAATCAAGCAAGGGGATTATTGAATACAATGGTGTTAAAGGTATAGTCTATTTTTAAAAACTACTAGCATTAAACTAATTACCAACTTTATTCACAATAAAAGTAACAACAAATAATGTAACAACAAATACATGTATCAACTAATACATGTATCAAACATATTTCATAACCGTACTAAATGGGATATGGCGTCGGTGTATTCAATTGTACTTGTTACTCTGTACTTATACCCCAAATTTACTAAATTTTGACCGCCTTGAGAATTAGGAATAAACCGTACGCGAACTTAAGACATTATAAAAAGATATAATGTAATTGGGGGTCACAACTATCCTTATATAATGATAGTGAGTTTCTAAAATATATACTTAATTGATTTATGATTACTGTCTGAATAGAAGGTAGGTGAATAATATTTAAGATACTCGTTAACCGATGACACGTGAACTTAACTTATGTATTTTAATCATTAAAAAAATTAAATCTTAACTAGATGAACAGTACCAATAAGGATACAGTCTATAATCCTTTGTTTACTTAAACATGCATTATTCAAGAGCTAAATCTGCCTAGTGCAAGTCTTTATTTGGGCATGAAATGTTTTCTAAAGTATTCATTAGACATTAATTAACTGATCCAGGCCTTAATCAACTTTGGATGGCATCAGATTGCTCCGATATTAAACAGATTAAAACGTTTCAGCGATAAATGAAATATGGCGCGCCTAGACGCTTCGAGTCGTAGCTTTGATCAACCAGGACCGTGGTTGAAATTATTGCACAGGTCGGTGAAATCTTTAAATGCCTATATCTTCGCTTGCAATACAGTAAATTGAATGAAATTTTCAAATTATTTATTTTACATCATCTACTTTCGAACTAGTATAGCAAGAATGCCTAGTTCTTATCTATATCTTGAATAAATGTAACTTTAAGTTTTCACACCACTAGCCTATAACACCAGTTGATTAGGGGGTACAGTGAGATTAAACCGTTGACAGTACTTGTTTTTCCTTCTACTCTCCCATTATTCAACATTATTATTATTTCCTATGTCCTTTTTATTTGTTATGGGTGGTGTTGGTTTAAATATGACGACGGCATCAGAATGAGTTACAATAATTTAGACATAGCTTAGCAGCCGTGATACATTTAGTTTACACTGTATGACGGTATGAGATTGTAGTAGGGTGAATTGCGTCCCAATAGTAATCCGCACAAAATTCAGAAGAGTATATTTTAATAGATTTTAACCCACCTTAAACATGCATTATTCAAGAGCTAAATATGCCTAGTGCAAGTCTTTATTTGGGCATGAAATGTTTTCTAAAGTATTAATTAGACATTAATTAACTGATCCAGGCCTTAATCAACTTTGGATGGCATCAGATTGCTCCGATATTAAACAGCTTAAAACGTTTTAGTGATAAATCAAATATGGCGCGCCCAGGCGCTTCGAGTCTTAGCTTTGATCAACCAGTACCGTGGTTGAAATTATAGCACAGATCGACCAAATCTTAAAATGCCAATATCTTCGCTTGCAATAGAGTAATTTGAATGAAATTTTCAAATTATTCATTTTACATCCTCTACTTTCGAACTACTATACCAAACATGGCTAGTTCTTATCTATATCTTGAATAATGTAACTTTAATTAACCCCCATTTATATCTACTTTATATTGTCTTGTATATTTCATTAATCACCTGTCTCCAGTATTCTTTGCTTCAAACTTTAAATTGAGCTTATAAATTATAAGTAACATCTACTGGCTATAGCGTTTGCTTGCCAGGGTATATTGTTTGTATAGACGATAGATTTTTGGGAGTAATGACCTAGGCGATGCATGGGGATATATAGACCCAAAATGGCAGAATTTGGAAAAACTTGCGACACACGTGTCTTGGGAGATCAACTTAGATCACACACCTAAGGACAGACCTTATACCTGTATTTGGATATTTGGAGACATAAGTTTATGCCACTTACCATATCCATATTGGATATTATTTTACTATTAAGCATTAAAACAATAATTGTTATTACTTGGCTGCTGTGAAATATTAATAGCCAACAACAGTGTTATCTCCATTTATTCAACAACGAAGATTCCATAAAATACGCAAGAATCTCACTTCTACAATATTGACAACAATTTAGACATAGATTAGCAGCCGTGATACATTTAGGTTACAATGGTTGACGGTATGTATATTAAATTTTAAAAACAAACGTGCTATCGTCTAATTTCTAACTTCTATCCATGTAATTTCTAACTTCTATTCATGTAATTTCTAATTTCTATTCAGACAATGTGTAATCCAACTTCTTTATTTGTTGAGTGTAAATTTTAATTGTGTTTCATCTTATTTCTATTATTCAGACGAAAACTATCTACTTCATTGTCGTTTTACAAGTTAAACGTCAAACATATTTATAATTTTGATACTTCAACCTCGCAACTATCTAATATGTATGACATCGTTTGGTGTCGTCACCGTCTGCTGAATTTGGCGATTGTGTACCTGATCGGGACCACTATGTTGGTAATGTCATAGTGTACAACAAACATTTTGTTGTACACTAACAGTCTGTCTGTCTGTTTGGTGTTTAACGTCTGCTTCCACTTAAGTGACATCGCAGACAAGTGCAGTAACAATTAATTAATTAAATTAAAGCTTAAGCCATTAGCTTGCTTTCAAATTGATAATCCCTCTTGCCCAGTTAAACTTGGTCCGGGTTATAATCCTATCCATTAGATACGGATTAAATACTTTAGAATGCACGCTAATCAGATCTATGGTAACCAAAATTAGGATATAAACCCAGAAACCCAAGGAGCATAGTCATTATTACATCTTGAAGACATTAACAACCTATTCTTTTTATTAGGCAAGTCATTCTATGTTCAATATATTTCATTTTCATAATATTCTTCAGCTGTATAGTACGCTGATTATATCTTCCATGTAAATTCATATTGTTAGTTTATTTCAAACTAATATTAAGCTGATTTAGTGTTTAGATATTCAAATATATTTTGTTTTAAATAGTAGTGTATAAACTACATACTCGTAAATAGCAATATTAGGTGTAATTGATACAATAGCCGTATGCTAATTATCATTAAGTATTATACCGTTGTACGAGGTATTAATTATCGTTCACATTCGATAAAATAACCTTTCGTGTTCATATCGAATGTGAGGAACAAATAACTTACTAGTTCACGTTCAGATCTCCAGTAATATGGTTACGTCATAACCATCATTAAAAATGGAAGGCATTTCAAAGTATTACGCATCAGCGTTCTATAGTTATTATTTTCATAAGTAGTTATTGCTGACAGGTAATGTCATATTTAAACAGGCCCGGATCTAGGATTATTTCGAGGGGGGGGGGACATACATTGTAACACATGGTAATCATTAGAGTGCCGCATACATTAGTGGTCTGGTGTAAACCCCCCCCCCCCCCCCCCCCCCCCCCCCTGGATACGCGCCTGTTATATTTATTGTGTAATTAAATTTTTATACAATTACTGTTATTTTCATAATCTAATTATTTCCTATTTTATTATTGCAACTGAGGTTTAAAAATTTCAACCAATGTCTAATCAGTGATGCTTGCTTGTACATCACAACCAATATCCAATATTAAAGATACAAGTTTTAGAGTATCTGAACTACAAAAACAATTAGATAGAGTAAGATAGATTTAATTACTTTGTTCAAAATCTTAAAGTTACATTATTCAAGATATAGATAAAAACTAGCCATTCTTGCTATAATAGTTCGAAAATATATAATGTTAAATGAATACTTTGAAAATGTTAGCCTTTGAAGGTTTCACAAGACGTGTGCAATAATTTCAATAACCGTACTAGTTTCACTCCTCCATTTTTGAATTAAATCAAAATATGGCTAAACTGTTCTAATTTATTTAATATCGGAAAAATCCGATGCCATCGAGAGTTGATTAATAATTTAGATAACATTTCAGGCCTTAAGAAAGACGTGCAAATAGGCAGATTTAGCTCTTGCATAATGTATGTTTAATTATATCTTTCTATTTACAGGATCCTATGTAGTATTGTGTAGTATGGTTATCCCAAGGCTTAAGAAGAAACTTGCATTAATAGCTACGGCCTTTGGTTTTATTTTTGGTTGTATTTTGATTTGGAGACTGTTTTTTACCATCGACGTGTTCCAACACTCTCTTGACGACACTCGAACCCACAGCTATAAATACCTGATCAATGAACCGGAGATTTGTAAACCATTTCCAGAAAAAATATTCCTATTAATAGCAATTCCTTCAAGAACCTCTGAGTTTGAAACAAGAAAGGTTATAAGAAAGACTTGGGGGTCGTTTGCTGTGAATAATACAGAAATACGTTTGGTTTTTATGCTGGCATATCGTCCAGAGATAAACCATCAGGATTTAAAGACTGAAAGTGAAACATACCACGATATCATTCAAGAGGATTTTTACGATAGTTACCGTAATCTCACTATTAAATCGGAAGCCATTCTTCGTTTCGCCAGCATATTTTGTCAGGGTGTAAAATATATAATAAAAGTTGACGTTGATGTCTTTATAAACATACCTGCCTTGGTGGAGGATTTACGTAAAAATGGCAGGAGAAATATGATTATGGGATATCGCCATACGTTCGCGAAGCCTGTTCGAAACCCTAATGAAATGTGGTACACGGACGAGATTAGTTATCCATTAGCGAGTTATCCAAATTATGCATCTGGGCAGACCTACGTGTTGTCCGGAGATGTAACAAGCAAATTACTCAGAGTTGCTTTAAAGACAAAATACAATTCTATAGAAGATGTTTTTATTAATGGTATAGTAAGGGAGCGTGCTGCAGTTAATTTGGTCTCTCGCCGAGACTTCGTTTACAGCCAACCATCTGTGGATATTTGTTGGTTTGAAAATCAAATTGCTGGACAACCCTATACAAAAGAACAAATGATAGGAATGTGGGCACAAAAAGTTCAAAACAAACCCTGTCCATGGTCCTTAAGACTTTATTATATGTTATATGATTTCTTTATCCGTGATTAGGTCTATAAATTAATAGTTTGTTTAGCTCTGATTGCGATAGTATGTAACACGATGCCTTATGATGTGCTACGCGTCGCTGGTTAGTGGTGGAATGGCACACTCATCAGCAGTGAATATTCGCTAGGCCGCTACAATCACTGATAAGGAATGGATGAAGGAATGAAATGGGGTTTAACGTCCTACGCTTCTGCACCTAACCTGGCCTAATTGAAGACGGGCATACGCCAAGGAAATTTTGCCCGGGCAGCAACTGAATTCCAACTGCCAAGGGATCTTTTACGTGCGCGCCAATGTGTACACGGGACCTCCCACCCGAACGACTAGACAGCTGTCCTTGTCGGGCCCACTGATAAGGATGACATCTATGCGACTTTTTTCCTCTGACAAATTAAATTCTAAAACATTTTTTTCTGTATTAGAAAAATAAATAAAAAGCGTCTGATGTATTTCTATGTAAAAATTATTTCCTAATTAGTGTAAATGGGTATTAAAATTACTAAAAGACTGTATATGAAATGGGGTTTAACTTCCTACTATTATGCAGCTAACCTAGGCTAATGGAAGACGAATGAATGAAATGGGGTTTAACGTCCTACTGTTATGCACTTAACCTTAGCTAATTGAAGAATGGTATACGCCATACAATGTGCTATGAGGGAAATTTTGCCCGGGCAGCGGCGCTACGGCCTACTCTTATATCGAATTCCAGCTGCCAAGGGATCTTTTACGTGCACTCCAATGTGTACACGGGACCTCGGATTTTCGTCCCATCCGAACCAGCGCCTTATCCACTTAGCCACCGTGATCCCCCTAAAAGGCTGTATTCTGTCTGAAGCAGTAACGTCGTATGTAAACAATGCATGCGACATCAGAGACTTTTGGCAAGCGTAAATGTCTGCTCCGTATCGCGTATCCGTATGGATTTTGCGTGTGACGTCACCAATGTCCGTATAACATCTTCATGTCTTTTTACCGTATTTTTGCTACTTTTAGATAGTGAAATGTTGTATCTTGGCGTTTTTATGAATCTTTGTTTATTGTAGAACACGAAGGTGTATATTTGATGTGATTTTAACCACTATGGTTGATCTACATTCTAAATTTAGGGAGGCAGAACCATCTGAAAATGATTTTATTCTGTGGTAAACTAGGTAAAAACCAAAATTACAGTCGAGTCGAAGTCGGAAGATTTTTTAATTTGATTCGATAATTATTTTTTTCTTATTAGCTCAGCGACTGTCTGGGAAGTGGTAGACTATAATAATAGGCACTTGACTAGCTTGACTAGTACTGGTGGTGATCTTTGTAGATATCTTCCATTACTTTAATAGAACTATAAGCTCAGCTCATCGACGCACACGTACGCGACGCAAAAATCTGCCAAAACTCTAAAACTACACTGACGCAACGTATCACGTATACGATAAAAATTCCGCTTGCCAAAAGTCTCTATTGAGCCAACGATTGACATAACGTGCTGTGGCGGAACTTGTTGAAGGCAGGCATCTAAGAGATATTACTTAGAGAAGACTTTCGTAATTCTCTGTGAACAGATTGTTGAAAGGGCATCTTTTTATAGGAATTGGGGTGGGGAGGGTGGCCGAATGGTTAGCATGTCACTGGGACAACTGGCGTGGTTTCGATTCACCGGTACGTGACAAGGAGTAGGGTCGCCTGTCCAACCTCTCTGTGTTCTTGATTTCCATTAACTAGCATTATGACTGTATTGTTTAATAAATGCATGAAGAGCAGCTATCACGGCGAAAATGTTAGCATAAAAATGTAATTTTATTTCGCCATCTTTAACTTCTTTTATACATGTATATATATTTTTCTCGTGATCTATTTTATCTATTTGTGTATAGATGCTTGATTACGACTTGTGAAATCTTGTTGAAACATTGCATGTGTAAAATAAACCATAATAATTGTTATTCCATAAAGGTGTGTAACTTGATTGTGTTCAAACTACTAACTGTCATTCAAAGAATAAATATATAAAAAAAGCATCGCATACAATGTTGAATTGGGTAATCACCCACACAATCGGTATAGTAGCCGTTTTTGCGGTATGAAAGGATGGACGAACTATGGTGGTTGAATCTCGATGAAGAAAGGCCACGGTCTAATAAAATGAAATGATGTTTAACGTCCTACTGTTCTGCTCTGACTGGGCTAATGAAGACGGGTATACGCTATACAGTGTACTGTGGGGAAAACTTTGCCCGGTTAGCGGCGCTACGCTCTACTCTTATATTGAATTCCAACTGTCAGAGGTTCTTTCACGTGCTCGCTAATATGTACACGAACCTCGATTTTTTGTCCCATACGTTATTCTCTATCGGGCCCTCCGTCCTGTACCGCTATAAAGAGGAATCGCGTCGGAAAATCGTGGATTGGCTTTCTCGGCAAACGCAGTGAGTCACCGTGACTACCAGAAACGTAGGACATTAAACCCCATTTCCAGAGTGATTTATCTTGTGGTGCAGGAAGGGGGCCTGGCAAGGGATAACGTGTAGTAGGTGGGGCGGGGCAGAAAACCCGAGGCCCCATTTACACATTGGCGTGCACGTAAAAGACCACCGAAAGTTGGAATTTAATATAAGAGTAGGCCGTAGCACCGCTATCCAGGTAAAGTTTCCCCTCATTGTACACTGTATAGGGTATGTCAGTCTTCATAAGCCCAGTGGTACTAGTGGGAGCAGAACGAAATGAAATGAAATGGAGTTGAACGTCTACTTTTCTGCTCCGAGCTAATGAAGACAGGCTTACGTTATTCAATATGTTATAGGGGACATTTTGCCCAGACAATAATGCATGACTCCATATTCCAGTAAGTTTTAGAATTAGTGCTGGGTATTGCCACCTAAGTCATGTTATCTTAAGAGAGGAAGGGAGAGTCAGAGGGTCTTCTTTAAAAGCAGTGCGTTTTTATTGATGACATCCGAGGATGGTCGACTTCTGCACAAATAGACTGTTGATCGTTGTTCGTTAAAGTCGAATTAAGTAGTCAGTCTGGGTCATTTCACCAGTGTTAGGTCCGAAATTACCTTAGTTTGTGGCCAGTGGACGTTAAATTCCTTTCCTCACTACTCAGGGTCCTTTTTTTTCCCTTTGGGGAGTCACCCTTTTTTCTCATTAGAATAATTGAATCTACGTAGTACGTAGGCCTACGTATTATTGAATTGTGAAGTTCACATAGAAAATCACCACGCCCCAACCTAAAGCAAACTTTTCACCTTAATCCTATTAAATCAAATCATTAATTATTATTTGTGTCCAGGGGCCTGTTTCGCGAAATATCAACTAAGAAAAAAAAATCCAAATTTTAGTAATATGATTAGATAATATTTGATTGATTTTAGTGCTTAGCCAATCAAATTTGAAGTATCTACTAAAATTTGGATTTTTATCTTTATTTAAGATTTTGAGAAACAGGGCCGCAGTGCTAAAATTCCTTCTATTCTCAAAGGATGATCCATGTCCATCATTTGAACTATAGCACGGTAGTTATCTGCCCTTTGCATACTCTGGTGGAGTGGCTTTATTTTATTGTTTATATCGACGTTGTTTTTGTTGTAAATAATCCAAGAAATTTATAAATTATCTGCTACAGATATAGGTAAAATAAACGGGTAAATTATGACAATACAATTTATATCTTAAACTACCTAGAAAGTCGTATTGAAGGATGAGAATATTGCAGACATATGCCGGAGATTTAGTGAACAAAACAAATGGCAACAAATTGATCACAACAGAACAGCATTATTAAGAAGTTTCGTCAGTCATCGCACACAGGAAGATGACGTAAACCCGAAAATCAC
Organism: Patella pellucida; assembly: GCA_917208275.1. NCBI lineage: Eukaryota > Metazoa > Mollusca > Gastropoda > Patellidae > Patella > Patella pellucida. The sequence goes on from OU795038.1 coordinate 72,036,235, forward strand.
GAAAAAAAAAATTCTCAAGTTTAGCTGTCAATTACTTATATTTTAGAGTATGACGTAATTTTCATAGATTTTCTTAATTTAGGCTACTTCGGACATTTGAAAGCTACCAATTTTAAAGAAAACAAGCCCTTTTCATTTGCATTCCTTGCAATCAAAAGAAATCTGCTCTGTGTCTGTGACCTTAGGTAATAAAATAAGTGACCAATGGACTACTCTAACTCTAGCCTATTACCTAATACCACCCACAGCCAATTATAATCCAATACTGGCCAATAGGATAGGCTACTAGTACTGTCACTGATATTGAAATAATTTATAATGTATTCTGTAAGTTTTTTTGGTGTAGCCTTCTTGAGGGTACATGTAAGTTAACACTATCTTTGGTATTAATTTAGACTAGTGGTTTGTTGTTTGGAATATTATAGAAATTTCTTATCAGTTTTTAATCATAATTTGGTGTTATGTACGTTGTACATGTACATGTAGCTAGCTATTGGGGTAAATCGTCCTGCCACATGTACCAGTAACCTACAGATTTGGTGTTTTATAGAAATTTGTTACCAGGTATTTTACTTTTTCAGTGAAAAATCAAAATGGAGCAAGAATCAAAACAAGTGCTTGTTCTTCAAAATGGAGAAAGGGAATTCGCCATGAAAGAGTCAGAGGAAATAAATAATTTAGTAGAAGACTCTGATGAAGATGATCAAAGAGAAAAGGAACCATTTGATGCTGATGAAACTTTAATAATAAAAACTGAAGAAGATGATGAGGATACTGGATCAGGATTTATTGTGGAGGGTGAGGTTTTTGAAGAGGATTTAACCGATATACCTTCCGATCTGACCTCATCACATCATGAGATAATAGCCGATGACTACAGAGTGAGCATACCCGACAAACCCCACCCATATGAGTGTAATATATGCGGTAAGGTCTGCTGTAATCGAAGCGGGTTACGCAACCATATAAGGATTCACACAGGTGAACGACCGTTTGCTTGTGATCTCTGTGGTAAATCCTTTATACAAAAACAGCATCTGCAGACCCATATTAGGACTCATACAGGGGAAAAACCCTTCAGTTGTGATCGTTGCCCTATGACCTTTACCACTAGCGGGGGTCGTAAAAAACACATCCGTACTCACACGGGCGAGAAGCCGTATAGTTGCGGCATTTGTTATAAAGCGTTTAATCAAACTGATCATCTCCACGGTCACATGAGACAGCATACAGGAGAGCGACCATACAGATGTGATACGTGTAATAAAACATTCAGCCAGCGCAGCACCTTACTGTCGCATTCGAGAACACACACCGGAGATAAATGGTATCGTTGCGAAATCTGTAATAAAACGTTTGGACGTAGCGACACATTGATAGTTCATATGAAACTCCACACAGGTGACCGAGCTTTTATTTGTGGGATTTGCGACAAGACATTTGCGAAGAGTTGTAACTTACAGCGACACATGCGCTCTCATACAGGAGAAAAACCGTATAAGTGCGAGGTTTGTGATAAATTATTCAGTGATAATAGTTCTCTCAGAAAACATAGACGAAGTCATGCTAGAAATATCATGGAAGAAGAAACTAAATTAGAAAATTTTGAGGACATTAAGTACGAGGAAATTAGCTAAGAAAAAAGTGGAGGAAGTTAACAAGAAAAAACATGTAGGATATCAGCTAGAAAAAAACGTGTAGGAAAATAACTAGAAAACGTAGAGAAAATCAACTAGAAAAAAATGTAGGAAATGAACCAGAAAAAAAACATGTAGGAAATCAACTAGAAAAAATGTGGAGGAAATTAACTAGAATAAACACAGGTGAAAATATTTGTATAGTTCAATTCATGGATGACTTTACAATCTAAGAGAATTCTCAGGTGGCAGGTGTGAATTAAATTGTTTTAGTTGTACCTGGTAAACTGTCAAGAGCTACTCAACTACATGTAGAAACTTAGCACTTTGAACTTTATGTGCAGGACTGGATTAAGCAAAAAAAAGAACATGCTTAGAGCCTAGGGCATCACAGGAAGGGGGCACCACAGAATTTCTGCTTTGTTAGATGACATAATATTTCAAATATTTAATTCAAAAATTAATCAAGAACTTTTAATTAGTTTTCATTGCTTTTGTCTTTTTTTTTCTGGCTGTTGTTTTTAATTGCTTAGTAGGGCCTCAGTGGGTTTGGTGTTCTAGTTCTAGTGATTTAACAGTGTGCATGAAACCATAAGGTCAGGTTGCGTGATTTTGATTTCCCCGCTTGTACATGACAATGAGTAGGGTTGCCTGTCCAGCCTCGTAGTTTTCATCTGGTCCTCTGGTTTCCTCTAAATTCTCAAGACCCCTATGTGCGAGTGAGTAATTTAAGTAAAGTTGAACTATATGTTAGTCCTGAAATAACCTAGTTTGTGTAGGATGGATGTTAAATACCATTACTCTCTCTCTCTCTCTCACTTAGGGCCTCTATGGGTTTTAATCAGTCCCTGTTTGTGTAGGACATGTATTATTAAACATATACGGGGATCACGGTGGCTAAGTGGATAAGGCACTGGTTCGCTAGCCTGGAGGTTGAGTGTTCGATCCCTGCATTGGCCGAGAAAGTTCATCTCGATTTTCCGGCGTGATTTCCCCTTGTCAGTGATGCAGAAGGAGGGCCTGACAAGGACAGCTGCCTAGTCGTTCGGATGGGACGAAAAACCGAGGTCCCGTGTACAAATTGGAGTGCACGTAAAAGATCCCTTGGCAGTTGGAATTCGATATAAGAGTAGGCCGTAGCGCCGCTGCCCGGGCAAAATTTCCCTCATTGCACACTGTGGCGTATGCCCGTCTTCAATTAGCCCAGGTACGGTGCTTAAGCGTAGGACGTTAAACCCCATTTCATTCATTCATTCATTATTAAACATATACATTATGCAAGCGCTAAATCTGCTATTGCAGGTCTTTCTTTAGGTATCAATCTTCATTAGCCCAGTTGGGAGCAAAACAGTAGAACTTTAAAACCCCATTTCGATTCACTTCTTTAGGTCTGAATTTCAATATCATGTTGTTTTATGGCTTCTTATTTTATGCTAAAAATACCATCACTTTCTCCACGGGGAAAAATGACTGGTTGTTAAGATTTTGAAGTGGAAGCCCTGCTCTGAAAAGTTATCTAAATTATTTATCACTAATTATCAGACATTTACTAACATGACTAGACCATAATCAACTCTGGATGCCATCGAATGGCTCTGATTTTAAGTCCTGGAACATTAGAACATTCCGGCCATGTAATGATTTAATTTAAAAATGGTGAAGACTGAAATGACTAGTACCATAATGATTTAATTTAAAAATGGTGAAGACTGAAATGACTAGTACCATGATTACGATCAATGTACACATCTTGTCAAAACTACTATATAGCTATTGATAACTCCCCTTAAAATAAAGTAATTTTAATAAAATTTTCAATGTATTCATTTAGCATTATCTATTTTTGAACTATTATAATAGCAAGAACGGCTAGCTCTTTATCTAAATCTTACATAATGCCTCCTTAATGAGAACATTTTTATTCCCTATAGCTGTAATAACAACATGTGACTTAAAAAGCCCTGGGGCGGATCAAGGGGGAGTGTTTGTGGGGATCTGAACCCCCCTCTGCTCAGCTACATAAAAAAAATTTAAAACAACACTTTTTATGAGAAAAGTGTCACAGTAGTGTGCTTTATCCTTTATCGTCCAATGATGGGATGGGCATTGAAAGCACGAGATAATGATAAAGACATGTGTGATATCACAATTACTGCTTTGCATCAATGAAATTGAAACACAATGTCATCGCATTAATTCATAATAAAATTTGACATCAAACGGGGTGTTGGATACCTCTCTTTAAAATAAACATGTGTGTATGTATAAATGCCGAAATTCCGATAGAGACCATGTAGTTCTAAAAAATTGTCTCAAGTACCGGGCAAACCCCAATTGCAAAAATTCTAGGATCTGCTCTTGAAGGTCCGTGGGATTATTACCAGGATATTTTGTTTATGTTAAGTAATTAAATGTTGTAGATATTTTTGTTTGTTTTATATATTTTCTTACACATTTAGCTGATTTTTCTGTTGTTGAAGATATAAATTGTTGTTGATTTGAGTTGTTTTATAACTGGTGATGTGAAAAAGTTTTTTAAATTTTGTGAAGAAATATCCAAGAACATAACTGCATAATTCACCAAAATTTAAACTAAACTATTTTACAGATATATTATGGGAGATTAGATAAAGAGCTGGTAGTTCCCATGATAGTTAAAAACTAGATAATGTACATGTTAAGGCAGTTAGCTAAAAATTTCAGTCAAATTGATCCACCTTGAACCGTGTATTTAGCGATTGAATTTTGGGACTAGCCTTGATCATCATTACTTAAGTCGGTATATATAGATTTAATCAGAAGCAACAGACCAGGTTCTAATCCAGTAAATATCACAGGCTAGTGATGCCATTTAGAGTTGAATATGGTCCGGATAAGTTAATTAATTGTCTAGATAATAATTTAGATAACCTTTCACTTCAGGCCTATAGAAAGACCTGCATTTGGCCGATTTAGCTCTTGCATGATGTATGTTTCATGATGGTAGCAGTTCATGATCACTATATAGTATAATCACAAATTTGATTTTGATGTTTAAATTAAAGGTGTATTATGTAAGAGCTAAATCTGTCTATTGATATAGTAATAAATTAGTATTGTTTTGCAGGTCTTTTTTTAGACCTTAATTGTTATGTAAATTTACAACAAGATGTTTATTAACTTGCCAAGACCATGATCAACTCTCGATGCTATCATATGCTCTTGATTTTCAATGAATTTAAACACGGTTTGCAGTTAATGAGTTAATTGTAAAATGAATAATCGAGACTTTGTTTACTATCATAAACAACGGTAGCAATTACAATTGAGGCTCTGCTTTTCTCCAAACAGCCACCAGAATGAAGTAATTTGACTGAAATTTTTAAGATATTCCCTTTTTATACGCCCACATTTTCATGTGGACGTATTATGTCGTCGCCCCTGTCCGTCCGTCCGTCCGGACGTCCGTCCGTCCACAATTGTTTGTGGACTCTCTACAGGTCACAATTCTTGTCCGATTTTGACGAAACTTAAAATATAGGTTTATCCCCAAAATATCTCGGCTGCTTTCGATATTGGCATGTATCGGATCAAAACTTCATGGATTATGGCCCCTGATTGTACGAAAAATCACGTTTTTAGCTTGTGGACCCTATAGAGGTCACAATTTTGAACTAATTTTGATGAAACTTTATATGCATGTTTATAACCCAAAAATCTTGGTTCCTTTCGATATTTGCACCTATCGGAACGTAAATTCCTGAATTATGGCCCCTGATTGTCCGAAAATTCACCTATTTTAGCTCGTGGTACCTCTGGAGGTTACAATTTTTATCCGATTTGAAAAACCGTTCGATTATATCACCGTTACACCCTAAGGAAGGTTGAGTTCAAATTTCGGAAAAATCGGACCAAAATTACCATACAAAATGGCCGCCGTTCGTACGCAAATACTGTTAAAAAATGGTATATCAAGGTTGTGGACCCTGTAGAGATCACAATTTTAATTCGATTTTGATGAAACTTGAAATGCATGGTTATAACCCAAAGATCTTGGTTCCTTTCGATATTTGCGCATATCGGATCGTAACTTCCTGAATTATGGCCCCTGATTATACGCAAAATTGTCTTGGTTTAGCTTGTGGTCCCTCTGGAGGTCACAATTATTATCTGATTTAAAAAATCGTTTGATTATATCACCGTTACACCCTAATGAAGGTTGAGTTCGAGTTTCGGGAAAATTCGGAACAAAATTGCCATACAAAATGGCTGCCGTTCGTACGCAAATACTGTTAAAAAATGGTATATCAAGGTTGTGGATCCTGTAGAGGTCACAATTTTAATTCGATTCTGATGAAACTTAAAATGCATGGTTATAACCTAAAGATCTTGGTTCCTTTTAATATTTGTGCATATAGGATAGTAACTTCCTGAATTATGGCCCCTGATTATACGCAAAATCGTCTTGGTTTAGCTTGTGGTCCCTCTGGAGGTTACAATAATTAACCGATTTAAAAAATCGTTTGATTATATCACCGTTACACCCTAAGGAAGGTAGAGTTCAAATTTCTGAAAAATCAGACCAAAATTACCATACAAAATGGCCGCCGTTCGTACGCGAATACGTTAAAAAATGGTATATCAAGGTTGTGGACCCAGTATAGGTCACAATTTTAATTCGATTTTGATGAAACTTGAAATGCATGTTTATAACCTAAAGATCTTGATTCTTTTCGATATTTGCGCATATCAAATTGTAATTTAATGAATTATAGCCTTTGATTGTAGGAAAAATCACTTTCGATTTTGCTTGTTCTCTAACCATCTCTCGAAAATGTGGGCGTATCCTGCCTGGCAGTGCCAGCTTACTATCTTTATCATCTATTATAACATCTTTAAAAAGCAATTTGTGTGCAATTAAGCTGTGAAAACTTAAGAGATTGTCCGATCAACTGCTTTAGTTAAACAATATTGACAATGCATCAATGTCGTTTTTGTTGTTGAATATTATATATTGTCACTCTTTTACAAATGCTGCCAAATTATTATTACTTTTTTGTCAAAATTACATACAGATGACATGCATGATCAATAGAAACCAATGTGTAAATCAGTTTTTGTACCAAATAAAAGTACTTTTGATTTTCTGTGGTCTTAAATTCTTTATGTCAAATGAATAAAAAGGGGTTTAACAACCTGCTCCTAAACTGGGCTAATGAAGACGGGTATACACCATACAGTGTGCTATGAGGGAAATTTTGCCCGGGTCGTGGTGCTACAGCCTACTCTTTTTTGACCCATTCGAATGACTAGACAGCTGTCCTGGTCAGGCCCTCCATCCTGCATTACTGACAAGGGGAAACCATGCCGAAAAAAATGAATGGACTTTCTTTCGATCAATGCAGGGACCGACCTCCAGACTAGCCAGCCTGCATCTTACCCACTTAGCCATGTGATCCCTCCTTTATGTCAAGAAAACCAACATAGTCGTTAGCAGGAAAATCTTTATTTTTTTTCCAAGCAATTCTTGCTTTTTAAACATGCATTATGTACTTGTAAGAGCTAAATCTGCCTATTGCAGGTCTTTTTTTAAGTCTTTTATTTAAAAATGTTATATAAATTGTTAATTAGACATTTATTAATATTACAAGACCATAATCGACCCTCGATGTCATCCGATGCTCTTGATTTTTACTACCTTAGAACGTTCCGGCTATTTAATAGTAAGTGCAGGAGGACCGCACTACACGGAAAACAAAAATCTACAAGATATACCTGGGGACAAGACAGACAACAGACATTGCAAAAAATATTAATAGGGGTAGACACACGAGATATAAAATTGATGTAGTTTTAGTTATACGTATGATATATTTTTAAAAAGATAGTAAGCTGGCACTGCCAGGCAGGATACGCCCACATTTTCGAGAGATGGTTAGAGAACAAGCAAAACCGAAAGTGATTTTTCCAACAATCAAACGAAGGCTATAATTTATTAAATTACAATTTGATATGCGCAAATATCGAAAAGAATCAAGATCTTTAGGTTATAAACATTCATTTCAAGTTTCATCAAAACCGAATTAAAATTGTGACCTATACTGGGTCCACAACCTTCATATACCATATTTTAACACTATAAGCGTACAAACGGCGGCCATTTTGTCTGGCAATTATGGTCTGATTTCCCTGAAATTCAAACTCAACCTTCCGTATGGTGTAACGGTGATAGAGTCAATCGTTTTTTTTAAATCGGATAATAATCGTAACCTCCAGAGTGCCATAGTCAAATTTTCGGACAATCAGGGGCCATAAATCAGGAAGTTATTATCTGATATGTGCAAATAAGGAAAGGAACCAAGATCTTTGGGTTATAACCATGCATTTCAAGTTTCATCAAAATTGAATCAAAATTGTGACCTATACTGGGTCCACAACCTTGATATACCATTTAATAACAGTATTGGCGTACACGCGGGGGCCTTTTTGTATGGCAATTTTGTTCCAAATTTTTCCAAAATTCGAATTCAACCTTCCTTAGGGTGTAATGGTGATATAATCAAACGATTTTTTAAATCGGATAATAATTGTGACCTCTAGAGGAACCACAAGCTAAACAAAGGCGATTTTGCGTATAATGAGGGGCCATAATTCAGGAAGTTACAATCCGATATGCGCAAATATCGAAAGGAACCAAGATCTTTGGGTTATATCCATGCATTTCAAGTTTCATCAAAATCAAATTAAAATTGTAACCTCTACAGGGTCCACATTGATATACCATTTAAACAATATTCGCGTACGATCGGCGGCCATTTTGTATGGCAATTTTGGTCCGATTTTTCCGAAATTCAAACTCAACCTTTTTTAGGGTGTAACGGTGATATAATCAAACGATTTTTTAAATCTTATAATAATTGTGACCTCCAGAGGGACCACAAGCTAAAATAGGTGATTTTTCCGACAATCAGGGGCAATAATTCAGGAAATTATGTTCCGATAGGCGCAAATATCGAAAGGAACCAAGATCTTAGGGTTATAAACATGAATGTAAAGTTTCATCAAAATCTGTTCAAAATTGTGACCTCTATAGGGTACACAAGCTAAAAACATGATTTTTCGTACAATCAGGGGCCATAATCCATGAAGTTTTGATCCGATACATGCCAATATCGAAAGCAGCTGAGATCTTTGGGGGATAAACCTATATTTCAAGTTTCGTCAAAATCGGGTAAGAATTGTGACCTGTAGAGAGTCCACAAACAATGTGGACGGACGGACGGACGGACATCCGGACGGACAGGGGCGACGACATAATACGTCCACATGAATATGTGGGCGTATAAAAACGAAAATATTGTAACACTTAGCCCCCGTGCAAGTTTTAAGTTGTACGGAATGATATCAGAAATCATTATCATAACTTAAGAAGGGAATTTCTGGTGGCTAGTTTACTTGAGAAGAGTATAATACTGATTTGCACCGAATGACCCCTAATTAGAAATTTAATTAAGATAAAATGTGCAACATTCGAACTAAGTATAAATATTATATGGGAAATCATCATAGGATCAACAATCACCGAGTCAATGATATAAATTGTGGTGGTATATCCAGGGCCGGATTAACCATGGGGCACCATGGGGCACAGGCCCCAGGGCCCCCCACATTAGGGGGCCCCCCACAAAAAATCTCAGTTGCGTCCAGCCCCCTCCTCTAGAAATGCCATCATTTCATATAACTCGCATTTATCACCAGGGCCGGATTAAGCATGGGGCACAGGTCCCAGGCCTCCCACATTAGGGCCCCCCACAAAAAATTCCAGCTGCGTCCAGCCCCCTCCTCTAGAAATGCCATCATTTCATAGCACTCGCATGGATTGGTCGACTGAAATAACGCCAGAATGCGCGAATTTTGTGGCAGAATACTAATTGTTTTTTGCCGGGGGAGGTACTTCTAAATGGCTCCATACAAGTGCCTGAAATGCCAAGATATCATGTTTCCGGCCTCCAATTTCTAAAAATTTCTAGAAAAAGAATTGACACAAATTCAGTTATAAAAAATACACTTGATTATGATCACATAGTGATGCTCCTAAGGCACCGATAAGTCGGTCGGTTTTAATGGCGCCTTCACCTAATCCAAACTTTTTTATATCTCTTATGTGGAGGCTATCGGGCGCCAACACAGTTGCGGACCCAGGTGTGGACACCAGGAGCAAATGCCTCTCCCAAAAAATCTGCCACCATATAAAATACAAAATTGCCAATCAGATATCACCCCAATGGCATAAAAACGTGTTTCCTGCATCTTTATTTTCAAAATTTTCTGAGGGAGAAACCAAGACAAGCGTGCCGCCCCCATAGGCGAAGGGCCTCTCCTATCACCTCTTTCTGGGTCGGCGCCTGACCCACCATCACATGAAATTAAAGGGCTTGTTTTGGTCGTCCTTATTCACATTTGACAGGACCTTGTTGGTCTTTGGGAGCGCCGCCACCAAATGACATGATTAGAGATTTTCGTTCTGGTCGCCCTATCCACGTGGCCTTATGGTGTTTCTGACTAGTTCTAGTTTAGAGGATAAGGAGTTTCTCATTTTGGTGTCCTTGACAGCAAATGAGAAATAGCGCAGCCGAAATTGACACACTCTGCTACACCCCCACATTTACAATCCTACATACGGCCCCGCCCCAGACCCCCCTTCGTGGGTTTCGCACCTCCGACGCTCGCGGTCGGTGATCAGGGGCCCCCCACATGTTCCAGGCCCCAGGGCCCCCACCATGGTTAATCCGGCGTTGGGTATATCATCTTAAGAACAGCAGATGTGACCAATTATACCCATCAAAAATCAGTGTGGGACAGTAACACATGGCCGGAATGCAAACGTAATTAACGTGACGAAATTTATGACGTAGCTGGCTTTTTTTTCGCACGTACACAGTGACTGGCCATTTTGCGCAGTAATCCCAGCTAGAATTTGGCTACTTTGTTAAAATTGCTATAAAGATTTAAATTTTTGTTTAAAACTGAAATCAATTAACTATTAGTCAATCCCCACGCTGAAGACATTAAAATAATTAAACGTGTATATGTGAAATCGACCCGACCGAAGCACAAAATAATTCCAAGATGTCAGCGCCCATGAGCGAAAAGTTTCGGGACGCTATACATTTTCAAAGTCGAAGTAAGGAGTTACAAACTTGAATTTGAAAGAAAAACAAGTGGAGGGATTACATGCTTTTTATACGCCCACATTGAAATGTGGTCGTATATTGCCGTCGCCCCCGTCCGTCCGTCCGTCCGTCCGTCCGTCCGTCCGTCCGTCCGTCCGTCCGGCGTCCACAATTGCTTGTGGACGCTCTAGAGGCCAAAGTTAAAATTAGATTGACTTTAAATTTATACACAGTGTTTAAGGTCATTAAATAAAGAAGCCTATTGATTTTCAGCGATTTCCGATAATAACTGTCTGAGTTATGACCCTTGATCACTTAAAAAAATCTTGTGGACGCTCTAGAGGCTAAATTTAATATCCGATTGACTTTAGATTTATACATAGTGTTTAAGGTCATGAGACGAAGAAGCCTATTGGTTTTCAGCGATTTCCGATAATAACTGTCAGAGTTATGGCCCTTTATCACTTAAAAAAATCTTGTGGACGATCCAGAGGCTAAAGTTAATAGCCGATTGACTTTAAATTTATACAAAGTGTTTAAGGTCATTAAATGGAGAAGCCTATTGATTTTCAGCAATTTCTGATAATTACTGTCAGAGTTATGGCCCTTTATCGTTATAAAAATCTTGTGGACGCTCTAGAGGCTAAAGTTAATAACCGATTGACTTAAGTTTTAGACACAGTGTTCAAGGTCATGAGACGAAGAAGCCTATTGATTTTGGCCCTTGATCACTTAAAAAAATCTTGTGGACGCTCTAGAGGCTAAAGTTAATATCCGATTGACTTTAGATTTATACATAGTGTTTAAGGTCATGAGACGAAGAAGCCTATTGATTTTCAGCAATTTCCGATAATTACTGTCAGAGTTATGGCCCTTTATCACGTAAAAAAATCTTGTGGACGCTCTAGAGGCCAAAGTTAATAAACGATTGACTTTAAATTTATACACAGTGTTTAAGGTCATGAGACGAAAAAGACTATTGATTTTCCGCAATTTCCGATAATCACAATCAGAGTTATAGCCCTTGATCTCTTTAAAAAATCTTGTTGACGCTCCAGAGGCTAAAGATAATAACCGATTGACTTTAAATTTATACACAGTGTTTAAGGTCATTAAATGAAGAAGCCTATAGATTTTCAGCAATTTCTGATAATTACTGTCAGAGTTATGGCCCTTTATCGCTTATAAAAATCTTGTGGACGCTCTAGAGGCTAAAGTTAATAACCGATTGACTTTAAATTTATACACGGTGTTGAAGGTCATGAGACGAAGAAGCCTATTGATTTTCAGCAATTTCAGATAATTACTGACTGAGTTATGGCCTTGATCACTTTCAAAATTTTGTGGACGCTCTAGAGGCTAAAGTTAATATCCGATTGACTTTAAATTTATATAAATTGTTGAAGGTCATGAGACGAACAAGTATATTGAGTTTCAATGAATTTAGATAACTTGAACAGCATGGAGGAGAACTTTATCAAAGCCAAACAAATTCCAATGATTTTCTGATAATTACATAATGAGTTGTTACTTTTAATCAGATTTTAGTGTATTATAAATGTTTCATTACCGAAAAAAGTAAAATATGCGACAACTCTTGTTGACTGCCCGGACGATTTAGCTGCTGTGGGCGTATGTTTCGTTGCCTGGCAACCTATGTTTATGAAAGTCACGACTGTAAAGCTGTGTTACCGAAATGTTATGGCAAGAGCCTTCTCTGTAGGTAGCGTGTCTCAGATGTTCAGAAAGGGCCAGAATGCTTCCCCTTGATCTCTGATATTAACAGTAATACACTAATACCATTTAAACCGTAGATCTAAGCCATATTATAGCTAACTGAATCAGCAACCAACCCCTAACTCTTTAAATAAGTGTCTATGATGTCCCTGGACAACTGTTTTGATTTTCGGCGGAAGTGGGACCAGGTAGCAGGTGAAGATGTGCGTGTGTGGAAGGGAAGGGGATTATATTAATAAAAAACTGTTTATGATGCCCCTGGACAACCGTTTTATTTGTGGGGAGGGGGTAGCATGAATCAGCAACCAAACCCTAACTCCTCTTCATCCAGGCAACTCTTGACATCAGAGGAAGCAATGTCCAAGTCATCGTCAGAGCTATCCTGGTCTGATTCCTCGATCCTCTCTTCCACCAATTCAATGACTCCGGGGGTTCAGGACCATGAAACCATACGATTTCATAGTGTCCTTCTCGTAACTCCCAACCATCCCCTGGCGATGGGTGCTGGTTAATTTCTAATTTGTGAGCGTTAAACCACATCTTTGTCAGATTTTGCCTCGAGATATAAACATGGCTAGCGCTAACCCTAACCCTGATAACAGCCCAACTCACAATCCACATATGACAACACAATCGCAGGGTCGTCTCCAAAGTATATCCCGCACTCACCTGAGTCATGTCCCCAACCAATTCTAGAGAGAGAGAGAATCTCACAAGGTTGAAAGTTGACCCGACTTCTTGTCACTTACAAGAGGGAAATCAGAACGACACGACAGATTTATGATATAAAGCGTAACCGTTTAACCATTCATCCATCACGGAAGGACAGACATGGGGGGCGACGATTTACCTGAAATGAAATGGGTTAACGTCCTACCCCTAAACTGGGCCAATGAAAATGGGCATATACCATAGAATGTGCTATACGGAAATTTTTGCCCGGGCAGCGGCGCAACGGCCAAGAGATCTTTTACATACACGCCCATGTGTACACGGGGACCTCGTGCTTTTGTCCAATCCGAACGACTAGACAACCGTTTTTGTTAGGTCCTATGGTACTGCTCGTACGGTGTGCTATGCGAAAAAAATTTCCCGGGCAGCGGCGCTACGTCCTACTCTTAGGCTATATCGATTTCCAACTGCCAAGATATCTTATACCGGCACGTCAAGGTGTACCCAGGACTTTGGTTTTCGTCCCATCCGAACGACTAGACAGCCGTCCTGCATCACTGACAAGAGGAACTGACAGACCTTATGATATAAAGCGTAACAATACCAGAGACAATACTATTACAAGTAACTAAAGAATGAATATTTTATTTAAAATTCATATACACATTTAATATACAATGCAATGTTATCGTCCTGCGACAGTTATCATATAAAAATATCAAATAAAAATATTAATCTATAAAAAATGTATGCATTAACAACAACAACAACAACAACTTGGTTGGTTATTATCAGGGCCGGGTTAAAGCACGGTGTTTAGGGGCTGCACAATCCGATAGAGAGATAGAAATTGGGTTTAACGTCGACTCGACACAACTAGGTCATTTAGCGACTAACTTATGGTTTCAATACTTCGCTTGTGCGTAGGGGTCTTTAGCCGTGGGGGGAAACCGGAGTGTCAGGATGAAACCTACGAGGTTTAGAAGGCGCCCCTATCTCCATGCCACATACGCTCACACTAGGGCTCGAAACCACAACCGCAAGCCAGAGGTGACCGGCCAGTTAGAGGTCGAAGCGTGACACTCTAGACCACTAGCCCCCCCCCCTACAATCCGATAACATCGAGGGTTAATTACAGTCTTGTCATGTTAATAAATGTCTAATTAACATTTTATATAACATTTAAGGCCTAAAGAAAACCTGCAATAGGCAGATTTTGATTTTGCATAATGAATGTGTCAGTAACATATTTTAAGAATTCGGCTCACCGTCAGTGAACACGCTTTATCACTTAATAATACGTTCTACAGTAGATATCGCTTGCGTGGTAAATGTCATAATCTACTGCGATATCCCTTTACATGAATTTGATTCGTCAATCAAAAAGGAACTACTTTTTTTATTTTCAAAGAACAGTTCATTTTTTATTAAAAGTTACTTCTTTCTTATTAAAAATGAACTACTTTTATCTAATTGACCTTGATAGAAACACTGGGGCAATAAAAAGGACTTTGAAATTGCTGTCAAAAAATGGATGTATCACTTCGCCATAATGTATTCTGGTTCATTAAAAGTGAAATTTATAGCAAAGTATTATATTTTTTTATTTTGTGCATGTAAGAAGGGATTGGGTAATACATAAAATTTCTTACTGGTCTTTATTGATATAAAAAAATATCAAAAAAGACTGGTAGGAGATTCTCTTTACAATATCTTAACCCGGCTCTGGTTTTTACATCTATATACAATATCCAATAAAATACAAAATGTATATACAAGACTCTAAAAATACAAAATGTATATACAAGACTCAATAAAATACAAAGTCTATATACAAGACCCAATTATATAATCTAACAATATACAATACAAACTTGAGACAGATAGAAATATACAAAACTTGATAAACCAGAAATGGATCAGAGTGATTTGAAACAATTTCGACACGTTTCGAACAATCCCGTGGTTTCGGTCATGAACGGTTAGTTCCGGTTACAAATGAAGTGTCGGGTAGAAGAGAACGCAAGCCACAGCTCGTCCTCGTTTTGGTGCTAGCACATGAGGGATAATGACCCAATAAATCATTTTAAAAGTATACAAAACAAAAAAATCTTATTGTTTTGGAATATTTGCAGTCAATTAGTAAAAATACCGACAATACCATCTAGAGGGATTTTTTCTACACAGACATCTCAAGGAAAAACAACGATTCCCAAATCGCCGAAGTTTATTTCTGCGTTTGTTCTTAAATCTACGCGTGTTCTTATTCTTACGTCTGTTCTTACGTTTTGGCGTCATGGTCGTTATTTCTTCGTTTATTTTATCAGTAACCGCAAGTTCTTCTGTCGTTGTACTTATTGCCGACTCCGTTACCGTTGAGGTAGTTGTCGGCTCGGTCGTAGTTTCTGTCAGATGAGTGGTAGGTTGTTTGAATGCAGTTGTAGAGGTTGTTGTGGTTGTTGGCTGTGTTGTTATGGTTGTTGGCTGTGTTGTGGTTGTTGTCGCCTGTGTTGT
Organism: Patella pellucida; assembly: GCA_917208275.1. NCBI lineage: Eukaryota > Metazoa > Mollusca > Gastropoda > Patellidae > Patella > Patella pellucida. Next base: position 72,051,947 of record OU795038.1, read on the forward strand.
TGTGGTTGTTGTCGTGGTTGTTGGCTGTGTTGTTGTGGTTGTCGGCTGCGTTGTTGTTGTTGTTGGCTGTGTTGTGGTTGTTGTCGCCTGTGTTGTTGTGGTTGTTGTCGTGGTTGTTGGCTGTGTTGTTGTGGTTGTCGACTGTGTTGTTGTGGTTGTCGGCTGTGTTGTTGTGGTTGTCGGCTGTGTTGTTGTGGTTGTCGACTGCGTTGTTGTTGTTGTTGGCTGTGTTGTTGTGGTTGTTGGCTGTGTTGTGGTTGTCGGCTGTGTTGTTGTGGTTGTCGGCTGCGTTGTTGTGGTTGTCGGCTGTGTTGTTGTGGTTGTTGACTGTGTTGTAGTTGTTGTCGGAGAACTGGTCGTTGTTGTTTTCAAAGAAGTCGAAGCAATGACGGTTGTAGGTGGTCGTGTTGCGGGTGATACAGTTGCCAGCTCCAACCCAGCAGAAATGGCACACGTCTCACAGCAGTAGGTGGTTTTCTCCGATTCCGAGTAGCCGTCTGTACATCGGCGTGAATCACAGTTATATGTTGGATCATCACCTTGTGGACAATTGGCTAAAGTAAAATAAATGAAGGCGCCATTAATTACAAATACAAATACATGTAATACGCCAAATACCATAGTGGTCTTTGTCATGCGCCCAAGACCATGGATAGTTGTCTTTGCCACGAGCTCAAGGCCATGGATAGTTGTCTTTGTCATGAGCTCAAGCCCATGGATAGTTGTCTTTGTCATGAGCTCAAGACCATGGATAGTGGTCCTTAACAAGTTGGGAGTCGGTAGTTATGGCGATGGCTCAGTAACCAGGGTCATGAACCCATGACACTGGATAAAGGTCTTTCTATTTTTACTGTTGTATATTATGAGATAGAAACTGGGCAGGTCCATGGACAGATTACTGTCTAGTCGCCATGAAATTTTATGGCAAACGCAGAATGATTTGAGACGATTACAAATAGGATACCACCTATGTAATTTTGAGAATAATCTAATTGAGTATTTTCAGACTAACCTAATCGAGCATTTTCAGACCAACATAAACGCGCATTTTAAGAATAACATAATCGAGCATCTTGAGACTAACATGATATATCGGGCATTTCCAGACTAACTTAATCCAGAGTTGGGGAGGGTTTGTTACGGATTGCAGGCGTTGCAGCATACTTTTCTGGAAATACTAAATGCTAAGAGGGTTTTTTTGTTACGTGCATGCCTGCAATATGTCTATGGACAGAATTTAATTTTCAGACACCAGTATTACAAAAAGGAAATGAAATGGGCTTGTCAGATTATCCTTCCTGCACGACTGACAAGTGGAAGCCACGCCGGAATATCCAGATAAACTTTCTCAGCCAACACGAGGATCGAACCAAGCCGGCGTCTTACTCCCGAGTATTACAGAGCACTTACCATATTTTCGTGGTGCTCTTGGACTTGCTTCACATAAACCAGTGACACACCACTAGAAATAAACAAACCAACATTATTTATAATAGATTCCAAGTTTGCAGGTGACGAGGAGTAGGGCCACTTGTCCAACCTCGTGGGTTTCCTCACATTTCTTAAGTATCCTACGCGCAAGTGAATTATTGACATAAAATTGAAACATGTTACTCCCGAAATGACCTACCTTGTGTCGAGTGGACGTAGAACCTCATTTCTGTCTCTCTCACACAATATTTTATTTTAAATATTAAAGGTGCATTAAAAACTAAATGCCGGTAATGTAAATAGAGATGTTGAAAATTTCAGTAAAATTTATCGACTCTGAACCAAGAAATTAGCATTTGAATTTTAAGCCTAGCCCCGATCATCATTACTTAAGTCGGTTAGATAAAAAAAAAACAGTCTCGATTATCCATTTTTGGATTGAATCATCAATGGGCGTTGATCAGCAGATTGGATTCAAATCCGGTCAAAATCCGACACATAAGATGACACCAAGTGTTGATTATGGTTTGGACAAGTTTAAAAGTTTATTTAAAGGAAGGCCTGCAATAGGAAAACTTAGCTCTTGCATAATGTATGTTTAACATACCTTGCCGTCACCACAGGACGTTTCTTCTTGAGGAACAGTTTTACCACAATAACCTGGCTTATCTGGTATGGTACAATACATTGCTGGACACATTATATCATAACCTCTGATAATATGTAGTGGCTGGAATAATAATAATACATAACATATAGTGGCTGGAACAATAATAATACAGAACATAACCTCTTGATACATGTACTGGCTTGAGTAATAATAATACATAACATAACATAACCTCTTGAGCCACTCTAACCATTCATAATACATCTAAATAGCCCTTTACAGCACTTCACTCCCTACACATTTCCCCTCGTCCTACTTTCCCAAACGTCAACAACACATCTCGTACATCCAGTTCGCTGATTAACCCTTGTACCACGTCTACTGGATTACATGTAGTTGCATGCAAAGACATGGGGTTGATAGTAGAAACCTCGCTCTGAATTGTGATCCCTATACATACTTTCCGCTTTAAACTTAACTACAATTGACAAAAAAAAATACAATCAAACTTACTCTACATAAAACTGATTCTGCCCCAAAAGACATCTTACATTGACGATCCGCGTCCAGTACTTGACCAGCCGAATACTGTAAATCACCAGTAAAATCTATGGATTCTGTTGTCTTTGTACAAGATACACTAATAAAAATAGAAAAATAACAGTTATCGCAAATAGTGAAAATTTCTACAAGAAAAGGTCATTTGAGTTTAAAATGATATTAAAGATTATAGAGCTAGTCCCACTTCCCACTGCTGTAAAGAAAGCAAATTCTTGTTCCAAATTATGACTGGTAAATAGTCTCATTAACAACCAATCGCTAACTGCGTAGCAGAGTTTCACATTGGACCAAATATGTTTACATAACGTTACGTCATGATTCACGATTTTATTATACCCAAGTAACCAGTGCATAGCAGGATATTGCAGAAAAATCTAATTGTGTGACAAACGAGGCTATCAGCACGGATATAATGTAAACAGTACTGTTTTGAGACGAACAACACTTCATCATTTTAATAAATTAAATCAGTGTCCCAAGTTTTCGGGAAGACTCAAGATTAAACGAAGGGCTGTCATGTTGCTGTACTTGTGATAGATTTGACTGAATGGGAAGAATAGACACACTCCCCCACACGATTTCTTTTCTGTTGTTGAAGCAACCGCAATTGTGACCTTGTGTGGATTGTGGATTAGGGTTAAGTTGGCAGGTGACCTTACTCCATGTCACGCACCGGCGGGAAATCGAAGCCCTTTGATTCGATGACAGACCTTATGATCTAAAGCGGACATGTCAAACCATTCGGCCAACACTGCTTCCCATAATAATACATAACATATAGTGGCTGGAACAATAATAATACAGAACATAACCTCTTGATACATGTACTGGCTTGAGTAATAATAATACATAACATAACATAACCTCTTGAGCCACTCTAACCATTCATAATACATCTATTAGTACTGTTTTGAGACGAACAACACTTCATCATTTTAATAAATTAAATCAGTGTCCCAAGTTTTCGGGAAGACTCAAGATTAAACGAAGGGCTGTCATGTTGCTGTACTTGTGATAGATTTGACTGAATGGGAAGAATAGACACACTCCCCCACACGATTTCTTTTCTGTTGTTGAAGCAACCGCAATTGTGACCTTGTGTGGATTGTGGATTAGGGTTAAGTTGGCAGGTGACCTTACTCCATGTCACGCACCGGCGGGAAATCGAAGCCCTTTGATTCGATGACAGACCTTATGATCTAAAGCGGACATGTCAAACCATTCGGCCAACACTGCTTCCCATAATAATAAAGACCCACCACGGTATCTTACCTTGACAAGTATCTCTTAAACGCATCAACAGAGCAGGTGGAAAAGGTCCAGGGTCTTGATGCTTTCTCTACTTCCGTTGGGAAGGAAGAATAACTTGCCATGATATAGTTGTCCGTGTCGGAACAAAATCCAGCTTCCGTTGCATCATGGCCGGAACCAAGACTAGAAAATAACAAACAACAAAAATATAAATGTCCAGAAGCGTGTGCACAAAAATGAGCAAGGGCTTGGAGTTATGGAACTCTCTCTTCCTACCCCACCACCACCCCTGAAAAATTTGCAATTTTAAAGTCGATTTCCTCGCATAAAGGCGATATCTGAAGGAAGTTTACTCTTTTAAATAGATAGGCTCCCTCCTTGGCCCTCTCCTGGGTATCCCTTGGGTACTTATTGTTCCTTTATCAATAAGCATTGATTCAGAGGGAGTAAAATATAACACCCAGCCTCTATATCTCGGATCATTTGATGAATGTTTACCCGCTTGAGCACCAAGCAGGAAATCCAAATTCAAAACATGGAGAGCCGATGTCGAAATAATAATCAAATCTATGTTATTATCTACCAAATACCGAAGGGTTAATGATATTTTATGAGGTCTCACCTGTGTCCAAGTTCGTGTGCTGCTATAGCTCCAGTTTGTCCACCGAAAAAATCTTCTATGATGGATATTGACTGTTCAGTGCACGTGGCGCCAACATACGCTACACCTATAGAAAAAATAAAACACCACATCTTTAAAATTTTAAATTTCTAAATAAACGCAAATCTACCAAAAATGAGATTAAAATACAGATCCCATTTCGTTTCGTTTATTCACAGCTAAAAATTTTGTTTTATTGGTCTTTACTACACTAGGATCTGGAAGAGTTGTTATATAACCGGAGTTTTGGTTGAAGTAAGGGACTAGTTAATGAAACGTTCTGTTACGGCGAATGTATAATTTGTCAGATCTTCATTTAGTGTAGACCATCAAAAGTATAAAAGACGAAACGAAATATAGATCTGTATTGTAATCAGATTGATCTAAATGATGCATTTATTATGTCACCAGTAGGCAATGGCGAGGGGAATTTTGTCCAGGCGGGGTTCTTTTCCGTGCACGTCAGCCTATATAGACTTCATGGAACCTCAGTTTCTGTCCCACCCTACGTCCTGCACTACTGACAAGGGGAAACCCGCAGTAACTTTCTCGGCCAACTCCGAATTTAAACCCAAGACAACCTTGTTGGTCATATTATATTAAAGAAACTTGTATTCAAAACTTAAGAAAACATACCAACAACTGCAACACTGTCAGCTACAGCGATATCATATCTGTAAATACACAAATGATTAATGATAATATCTGAAGGCAGACACCTAGCTTATACGATTTAATGAAAGTCAGATTGAAGTAATGTGGATAATTTTTTACCTAGACGTATTTTTATTTACATGTATTTATGCATTTATCTACCGTAAACAAAAAAGTACTTGTACTTTATCTACTTTAACATACATGAATGGATATATTGTAAATATATCTTTATATTGACTTTCCTGAAGCAACGACCGCGATTTTTACAACGTTACTAGATTGATTTGCAATTCCTGAACTTAGGTAATCTCTCTTTGCCACAGACACGTACGTGAACAGCAGCGTCCAATCAGGTGGATACACAGCTGCACTAAAATCAAGAATGGCGACCTCCACGGAAACTTTGAAATTGAACGAACCTTGAACTTTGCAACTCGATTATCACAGCTAGACATTTTAACTTAAAAGAGCGGGACTTGGTAATCGCGATGATCGGAGAATCTGATTGCCCCCCAAGCTGTGTAAATACCCAATCGAAATACAATGTACGTGGCTAAAGCGAGGCCAAGACTTCTGTTAAATATGCTGAAATATAGCATGGCCTAAATACGTGAAGACAAAATAAGATATTTGGGTTGGGTGCAAGAAACTGCTGTTCCGAGGGTCCACTCTAAGTCGGACCCAAGGAAATAAACTGGTGTGAGTGAGGGTCCAGAGCTACCTGGTCCGATCTATACATAAATGCGACTTACTCTGTAAACATCATATAATGATCACTCTTTGGTATATACCCGTTTATACTCTGTATTTGTACCCACGACTGTAGTAAATTCAAGGCAGAAATCACGTCTACGATGTCATCTCCATTTTTAGTGGTTTCTGTAACACCGGAAGAATCAGGGGTCTGAAAATAATTTAATTCATGTTTGTACAGTCATGTATTTCAGAGATCTCCACAATGTGTATAATCTAATTATCTTAGAATAGGCCACAGGCCATTAGAAAGAGTAAAGAGAATAACCTGAGGAAAAGAAAAACCGAGGCCCCGGCAGGTTTTTATTTCGAGGTTTTTTTTAAAAGTCTTTTACCACAGCATAACCGAAGTCGAGTTTTTTTTATTGCTTTTAAATCGTCCATGTTTACATGTACGTAAAATGAGAATATCCAAGAATTCCAGTACGAAAAACGTTATAATATCATGATTTCTTAAGGAAAACACCTAACCTGGAAGAATAGCCCATTACAGATTTAAAGAAAAACGTTCAGAAGAATAACCCCAAATTATCTTGTATATATTCAAAAGAATATTTTTCGTTATAGTTTTATAATTTCACATAAAGTGTGTGTATATACTTACATCTAATATAAGTAAACCAGTAGCAACTACCCTAATACTGAATTCTTCATCGACTTCTTGAACTGTAGCATAACGTATATCAATCTGTAATAAAAACAATAATAATATATAATATTGTCATAGGGGGAACCACTGGTGGTTCGGGGGTTGGATGCAGGCCGAAAGGCTAGCACGTGCGTGCTGTATCATAAAGCCTGTCATTGAGTCAACTGGCGTGGTTTCGAAATCCCCAGTTGTACAATGCAAACAGTAGGGTCAGTTTTGCGTGACAAGTAGTAGGGGTCGCCTGTCCAACCTCCTGGGTTTCTCCGGATCCTCCGGTTTCCCTCCCACTGCTAAAGACTCCTACCCGCCAGCGAAATATTGAAATAAAACTAAACCATATGTTAGTCCCGAAATGACGAGTGGACGTTAAACCCCATTTCTCTCTCTCTCTCTCTCTCTTTTAATCGTTCAAAATTTCGTGGTGGGTTGGGATGGCCTAGTGGTCTAGGGTTCCGCGCTTCGACCTCTAGCGTGTATGTGATATGGGGATAGGGGCGCCTTCTCAACCTCGTGGGTTTCCTCTGGGCACACCGATTTCCTCCCACTGCTAAAGACCCCTACGCGCAAGCGAATTATTGAAATAAAATTAGTCCCGAAATGACCTAGTTGCATTGACTGGACGTTAAACCCCATTTCTCTCTCTCTCTCTATCAAAAAAGTATAGAAAAACAAAACGAGATCTAGATCTGTATTTTATATCATCAGAATGAGATACTTACCGAATTAAGAAGAAATGCGTAATATTGTCGTAAGTTTATCTTGGCATTTGTGTCATCTGACGTCATTTCTAAAAACTTTTTATAAACCGCGAAGTCCGCTATCAAATATGTCTCTACTGTGTGCTCGTCTACAGAACGTTTACCTCGAGATTTCCTCCCATTTTTATTCTTTTTCGAGGAGAATTTCGATTTTCTCTTTTTCTCTTTTTTTGTAGCTGAAACATTATCAAGTATCACATGTTTAAAATCTAATTATCATTATTGTAATTAATAACGCTAGAGTTGCAGTTCTTATGTCTGATTCATTCAATGATTGTACTTGTTGGTGGCACAATTTTGTTTCAACCTAATTGATAGCCCAGCAGGACTGTAGGCCTGACAAGGACAGATGTCTAGTCATTTGGGTGCGCCGAAAAACCGAGGTCCCGTGTTTACATTGGCATGCAGTTGGAATAGACCGGAGTGCTACTACACGGGTAAACTTTCCCTCATAGCAAACTGTATGGTGTATGCTCGTCGTCATTAACCCAGTCGAAGCAGAAAGGTAGGGCATTAAACCCCATTTCATTTCACTTTCCCGTCAGTGTAAAAAAAAAGGAGGACGTTACACTCCCATTTCGTTTCATTTTGTAGTGTGGGGTATCCCGTTTGGTGCAGAAAAGGGACGTTAAACCCAATTTCATCTCATTTGAATTTAAGTCTATCGAGATATTTCCCAACATACAAGTTAAATCGCCCACCTTTTCTATCAATCCCGTCATCATTGTAGGTTATTTTTTTTCTTAATCTTTTGAGCCTGTGTCCTCGTCCTCTTCCTGATGATTTGACCCTGGTGTTATCCGGTGTGATGTAATATTCTGTGTTGCCAATGACAACGGTTCCTTCCTGCAAGAAAATTACATCAATGTTAATTAATAATTGAATTGGAAATCCACAGCCCACACTTCTATGGATAGGAGGCCGGCAATGTAATTTTCGGATATGTTTTATGTTTTCTCTTGTCAGTGGTGCAGGACGGGAGTATTCTGGATGGAACGAAAAACCGAGGCCCGTGTAAACATAGGCAGTTGTCGCAATCCGTGCAAAAAATCCCTCATGGCACACTGTGTGGTGTATGCCCATCTGCACTGGTCCGAGATTAGCCTCGATCATCATTACAAAAATCGGTACGATAACAAGCATAGTCTCGATTATTCATTTATTGATTAAATCGTAACGGAAAGTTGTGCAGTAAATCGGATCATAATCCAGTAAATATCGCAGGCTAGCGATGGCATTGAGTTGATAAGGGTTGATAAGTTACCTAATTGTAATTAATAATTTAAATAACATTTCAGGCCTAAAGAAAGACCGGCAATTCGCAGATTTAGCTTTACATAATGTATGTTTAATGTTTGGTACCGGGTAGTATAAAAATAAGTATTTCTTACCACTGAATATTCTTGCATGTTATCAGTGACGACAACCGAGGCAGCGGCATTATTATCAGTATAGACAGCAGCATTCTGTAATAATAAACAATATAAACATTATTATTAATATAAACAACTATTATATACATGCAATAGTTTATATATAAACATTTTTATCAATATAAACAGCTCCATTTGTTAATAAAATAACCATTATAATTTATTTGCCAATAAACAACGCTTATATACATGAAGGTAGTTTATATAAAAACATTTTTATCAATGTAAACAGCTGCATTTTGTAATATAATAAACATTATAATTTATTTTTGTCAATATAAACATAAACAACGTTTATATAATAGTTTATCATTATTACCAATAAACAACTGCACGGTGCATGTAAGTAAGTTGTAAAACCCGATTTTATTTAAAATACAAAGCCATACATTCTATGATACAGTAAAACTCTTTTATGTCGAATTCTCTGTTATCGAAAAGCACTTGATTAACCGACGTATATTTGTGGATTAAGTCGGTTTAACCACCCCATGAACTCGTAAATTCAGATCGGATTTTACATAGCCCGGGGTGAAGGGGGGAGCTCAAAGTTCAGACACACGTATCGTCTTGGTATATATAGTCGTTCAGCTTGGTTTGACTTCACCCCAAGAACTCATAAATTCAAATCCATGTTTTATTGCCCGGGGATAGGGAATAGTTTGCGTGGCTTATGGACGTGGGCGTGGGCAATGGTGGGGGGGGGGGCAAAGAACAAACAGGGTACCGTTATATTGATAAATATAAATAAAGTCATTCAGCTCGGTTTTAACACCCCATAAACCCATGCTATTCCAAGCAACATTTGAATAGCCCGGGGGTGGGACTGGTATATGGGGTCAAAGTTCATCGAACCTACCGTTATATTTGGTAAATCAAGCCGTTCCGCTCGGTTGGATCTCACCACGTAAACTGGAAGGTTAATATCAATGTCAGATCGCTTTAATCTCAGTAACACGTCATTTGTCTTGATTGGCAACTTAAAGTGAATTTCCTCTGGTAGATTATCGATAGCCGAACGGCGCCATCTTGATCCATGGATAGAACGAACATGTTCTAAATTTATATCCGCTGAAAAGTAAATAAAAAAAAATTGTATTTATCAGATTTTGATGTTAGGTGTGTGGGTGTGAGCCGTATGTTTACATTGGACCTGCAAGTATCGACAACTTTACAGAAATGTTGTTGTTTATTACAATTTTATTGTCCAATACATCACAAGTATGATATCACGGACAAGATGATTTAATTAAGTTTTTTTTTTTACATATAATGGCGTATTATGAAAAAAAACCAATAGAAAACTGGTTAAAACAGGGCAAAACTTTCAGTGACGCCCACGCCCCACTATGCATACTATAACTGCTTTGTTCAAAATACATTTTTTTTTTATACTTTTAACACTTTATTAAATACCTATTTATTAAATCAACTTATATGTAAAATGTATATTTTTATTTCCCCTTCAACTGTCTATTTGATCGAAAAACTTGCAATATATCTTGGAAAAATCATAATTCTACACTCTCTATTTGCTAAAAAAAATGAACTGGTTTACACCGGTTCGGGGGAAAGTCAAGGCTGTTTAAGCCTCCAAGGGGCCGTTTGAATATTTCTGATGTGCACTTCGATAATTTGCATCACCCCAACCCACCCACAAGAAGTGTTGCCCCGGTAATCTCCTCCCTCGGTCTCCCCCAATGTGAGGGCCGTGAAAAGTGCGCAGGACACCTTCTTTGTCATGATAAAAAAGTTAAAACGGGAGGTCCAGCTGATTTATCTTTCGCTTATTTTATGTGGAAAAGATAGGTTCTCACAGTAATAAACCACATATTAAAACTTTTCATGCGAATAGTACCCGTTAAAATTTCAAGTTATTTGCAACATCCCGCCTGTATTTATCTCATTTTTATGTATTGAGTGAATCTATAGGGCAATATCCAAGAATTTCAGTAAGAAAAAACTTATATCATGTTTTCTTATGGGGAAAAACCGTCCCTGGAAGAATAACCTAATACAGGTTTAAAGAAAACCTTCAGAAAAATAATACCAAATTCCTCTTCTTTTTCAGATCGCAAGTTATTCTGGGCATAGAATATACCACAAAAATCAAAGTTATAAATCATTATAAGTACTTATAAAGAATCGTTTTCAGATGAGTTATGTGCCCCTGAATAGGGATCAGACCAGTTATTTTACAATCTCGTTCAATTATTCACAGTTTATTATTGAAAGAGATGTTCCACGTTACAGTCGCCCTTGATTCAAAAATAAAACCTAAAATAGTTTAGAATACACTTACCATAATGTTCCATTTCTTTGTCATTTTGGGGGAAAGATGTTGCCAATGTTCCACACAGTGTAAATAATATAAAAACTTTCATGATCCGTTCTTAGAACTACACACTTTTCTAGTTCCACGAGCTTTAAACCTACACAAACTTCTAGTTCAAGAACTCAATTATTTTTTGTTTATAACAATTTTCTTTCAATGTGTCACAAGCTAACGTCAACGTCTGCCAATCAGGACCTGCCCGTGGCTTTGATACAATCACCCTCAACTCCCTTTTTTATATAGCACCCATAATGACGTGTGTGTAGATAGCCACCCCCTCACCTTACAGATTAAACCAGCGATAATCCGTTCATTGAATAGATAAAAGCTATTTTTAGACTAGATGTTTGGCTTGACCTGACAGGTCGAACAAAGTCATTATGTTCGAGAGGTGGGGTCTTAACACTACTTATTCAAAAAATAATTAGGTACTATAAATTAAATCGGGTTTAGCGTCCTACTGTTCTGGTCCGACATGGCTAATGAAGACGGGCATACGCCAGACAGTGTGCTATGAGGAAAATTTTGATAGGACAGCGAGGGTACGATCGACTCTTATTTTAAATTTCAAATGTCGATGGTTCTCATTCGTACAATATACCAATGTTTCAATCGCTACCTTTCGTCCCATCCGAACGACAACACACCGTCCCCAGTCAGGAAATGCACTCTGTCAGCGACAAGGGACAATTACGCTGTAAAATATTGATAAACTTTCTCGGTTCACACAGGAATCCCAGCTTAACTAGCCAACGTCTTACTCAGTGAGCCACCGGGGCCCCCTGGAAGTTTTAAATAAACCATTTAAATCTGATAAAATAAAGTTTGTGAGATATTTAACATTCCGTGCATCATTTGTAAGATATTTATTATTCCGTGCATCATTTGTGAGGTATTTATTATTCCGTGCATCATTTGTGAGGTATTTATTATTCCGTGCATCATTTGTGAGATATCAAATATTCCGTGCATCATTTGTGAGATATTAAACATTCCGTGCATCATTTGTAAGATATTTATTATTCCGTGCATCATTTGTGAGGTATTTATTATTCCGTGCATCATTTGTGAGATATCAAATATTCCGTGCATCATTTGTGAGATATTAAACATTCCGTGCATCATTTGTGTGATATTAAACATTCCGTGCATCATTTGTGAGATATCAAACATTCCGTGCATCATTTGTGAGATATCAAATATCCCGTGCATCATTTGTGAGATATTAAACATTCCGTGCATCATTTGTTAGATATTAAATATTCCGTGCATCATTTGTAAATATTTATTATTCCGTGCATCATTTGTAAATATTTATTATTCCGTGCATCATTTGTGAGATATCAAACATTCCGTAAATTTTAACGTGTCACTACAATTTCATTTTATGTAAATGTGAAAATCCAGCTCTTTTGCTAAATTAAATACAAATTTCGATATGTAAAATTTGAATATTTACATTTTTTTTTTTACCCCTTTTGCTAAAAAATAAAAATTTTAATACGTAAAATTTGAATATGTGCATTTGTTGGGGTTTATTTGGAGGGTGGGGGGGGTGTTTTGATTTTTTTTTTATTATTGGGGGAGGGGGTGTATTTTTTTATTTGTACATGACACAATTATATGAAATACAATTACCGTTAATTTATTACAAGTAGGGTGGATTAGGCAGGTATGACTAGTCGATAATTAGCTAATACATGTATACACCAAGATCAACACGTCATCCAATGATTTGTTTCTAAAAATAGAATATATTCAATGACGTATAATGAGGGCAAGCCTATAATGAGCTATACTGATCAAGGTATAATCAGTTAAAATAATAACTTATATTACGTAATAAGGCACTGTTGTCAACTAATAAAAGCTGTGTTTCAGGTGTTAATAACGAGAAATGAAATGCGCTTTAATATCTTTCTACTTTTATTCATCGACTTATGGCGTTAATTACGTCAGATTAAATAATTATTGTTAAGTCTAACTGTAACGCTAAATTTGTTTCTTAGAAACCTAGCAGGTTAATTCATTGAAACAACGGCTTAGCGCCAGCGGGCATTAACCTTAAAATACTTAATCGCCAGTAGGTCGATCATATCCGTGATATAATGAATGAATGAAATCGACCGGGCTAAAGCGCCTTTGAATTGTTTTATTTCCCATAAACACACATGAAAGGATAATGTTGGGGTCACCCTTGTCTACGATATCACCCTAGGTGAAGGTGGACGTTAAACTCCAGATACCCAATATTTTATAGGTGATTGGTAGGGTTAAACACATTTCAAATATAATTTTAACACAGAGATCTTGGCCACTGTTATTCTGTTACAAAGATTTGAAAGAGAGACAGATAGACAGAGAGAGAGAGGAGGGTAACCTCTACTCGACACATACTGGGGCATTTTGGACTAACATATGGTTCAATTGTATTTCAATAATTTGCTTGCACGTGGGGGTCTTCAGACAAACATGGAATCAAAACCAAACCACTTTATTCAACGGTAGACCTAATGATGCAAAGCGCACTTGTTAAACATTCGGCCATCAAGCCCGCTACAAAGTTTTGAAGAATTATGAATGAAGTTCTCCTCCGACCGGGCTAATAAAGACAGGTATGAAATGTCATACAGTGCGCTATGGGGCAAACTTTCCCGGAAAGCGGCGCTACAGAAATATGTTTAAGGAGCCAATTAGTGTTTGTGTGTGGGGGCGCAAGATTCAGTGTGAACTGTCCATTTTTTTCGGGCAATGTATTTCCATTTTCATCAACCACAAACATCGTTTCTCTGATCCCTGCACTGGCCGAGAAAGTTCATCGTGATTTTCCAACATGGTTTGCCCTTGTCAGTGTTGCAGGAAGTCTTGAAGGCCTGACAGGGACAGGCGTCTAGTTGTTTGTATGGTACAAAACCTGAAGTCATGGGTTTACATTGGCAGGCATGTTGGAGATCCCTTAGCAGTTGGAATTCGATATAAGAGTAGGCCCAGACAAAATGTACGTCATAGCATACTGTATGGCATATTCCTGTCTTCATAAGGCAAGTTCGGAGCAGAACAGTAGAGCGTTAATAAACCCCATTTCATTTCATTACATTTTAAGTTTTCGGGCCAATTTTTTCATTCGGTAACCTAATAATTTAGAGGTCTATACGGTGCATGAACCATATGCTGTAGCCTACAATGAAAGGTAAATTTCACCTACATGTTATTTTCATAAAATAAAAAACTGGTTCTACCTAGACACAGTTTGGGGACACCAGTCTCTATTTCCAGATGAGAGCTGACAGGTTTAAGTTGTTTGAAAAAGTATCACATATATGAGTTAGTTGCTTGGTCCTAAGGTAGAGGATTTTAAGGGCTTTTAACACAAAATTAAGCAGTCACCTGGTTTGTGTCGAGAGAGGAAGTTAAACCCCATCTCTCTTGTCCACCTAGTGTTTTTGGGGTTTTCTATAGGCTCGGTAACATGATTCGCCCAAATCCACCATTATTTCAACTCAAATCATTATAATTTATATCTATATTTGATAACATGCCGTTTTATTCCATTTAAATCGTAGCATTTTTGTTTAAAAAATGCACCTCAATAAGTGATTTTGCCTATACAAGAGTTACGTCCCTTGGTTACAAGTTTACACCTTGCTTGGAAGTCACATTTTGAGGGGTAAAAGTGCTACAATTTTCAATTAAAAATGACAGTATCACGAAATGAATACCGGTAGTGTAGGCTATTATCAAATATTGATTAAAATTGTTGTGATAGGAGTTGAAATAATGATGGTAACGCCTAAAAATTTAATTGGAAATAACAATTCAAGAGGCATTTAGACACAAATGTTACATTAACATTCGGGCTAATCAAAGGGATATACAATGTAGTCTTCACCATTCCGGTTACACGAGCGTCACAGCAGCTAAATGGGTAAGATGCTGGCTTGCTAGCGTAGAGGTCCATCCCTGCATTGGCCGAGAAAGTTTATTCAGATTTTATGGCGTGGTTCCACCTTGTCAGTGATGCAGTGGGGGGGGGGGGGTCTGACAAGCTGTCCAGTTTTTCTGGATGGGATGAAAAACCTAGTTAAAATCCCTTGACAGCTCCAATACAATATAAGAGTAGGCCATAGTGCCGCTGTCCTGACAAAATTCCCCTCATAGCACACTGTCATGGTGATGCCTGTCTTCATTAGCCCAGTTCGGAGCAGAACAGTAGGACGTTAAACCCCATTTCATTTTTGATTACACAATATTCTATATGCATGTTTACATAACATAATTTTAAGAGAAAAAGAAAAAAAAAACTTTCTAATTTCTATACAATATTTTTATTCAGGTTGTCTGAATGGGAACGGGCTTGGCCTATGTAAAACCCCTCTCCCTTTTGACATAAATATTTTACTGACAACAAGTTTGACAAACAACACATGATAGAATACAACAACAATAAATTTAAATAATCTCTTATACCATAACAACACAATCTCAATAAAATACCAAATTCTGATATGTAGTTTTTGTGCTTTATGTGGTGGGGGGAATACGTCAACAATACAAAACAGAAATTGATAGTGCTTGATGATCATAATGATAGCTAAGTTTTCCCACACAATCTTGCTACAATGTAGATTCCCAAGGCTACTTACAGCATCAATCAATCTGATTAAAATACAGATCAACATTTTGTTACGTTTTTCTATACTTCTGATGGCCAACACTACATGAAGATCTCACAATTGAAGCAATAAGTCGCGTCAGAGGTCACATGAGCAGCTTTTGACCCTTTGAGGTCATATTTTCATTTACCAATCAGCATTCTTGTTTCTACTCTAGTGGATTACCCACATTTCCATGCAAAACACGCCCAAAACTTGCCGTTACAGATCGTTTCATTGGCTAATCCCTCACATTACCCTGAACACGACAATGATAACAACTTTCCAGATCCTAGTGTAGTACATGTGAAGACAAGTAAACCGAAATCTTGAACTATAAAAAAAGGAAACAAAAAAGGATCTGTGTTTTAGTCAGATTGACAAAGCATTTCTTCAAAGCCGGTAGGCATGTAAAAATAGGCCCTGCCTAATCTTCACCCAATTCCAATTGTTAAGTCTACTTTTACGTCAACTCTTAATATTTACATTGGTGAAAATTGGTTTCCATCCTATCCGAATTACAAGAAAATTTTTTGAAGTCAGTCCCGCTGACAATTAGGTTAGAGATTGCAAACAGATGTCAGCAAGTTTTCGTCTCATCCAAATTACCCAGTACTAGACGTTAGCTTATAAAACAATTACACAAAATTTCTATTGTAATTCACTCGTGAGTTTTTTCATGATTTTTCAAACTTTTAGACTGAGAAAAACTTACTCCACATTTACTGCACTGAAATGGTTTTTTATCCTGTGAATGAATTTTAGCATGTGAAGTAAGATGGCCGCTCTGACTAAATGATTTACCACATGTATCACATGAATATTTCTTCACCCCGGTATGCGTTCTAATATGCACTAATATTGAACTCTGATTTCGAAAGAACTTGCCACAATAATTACACTTATAAGGTTTTTCTCCCGAATGCTGTCGTTCGTGTTTCATCAACCCATCACTTTGCCGGAAACATTTACCACAAGTTTCACACTTAAATGGTTTTTCGCCGGTATGAATGCTGTGATGTTTACGTAAGGAATCAATCCGACCAAAAGCCTTTCCGCAAACTTCACATTTAAATGGTTTTTCTCCGGTATGACTGCGGCTATGAATTTCCAGTGCACTGTTACAAGTAAAAACCTTATTACAAACTTTACAGCATACAGACGATTTACCGTTTGATCGGGGGTTTTCGGTACTAGCTGAAGATCCACTTTGTCTGAGTAACATTCCATCAATATCTAATTTTTCTGACTTAATTAACGTAACTGGCACAGGTAACGACGGTAA
This sequence comes from Patella pellucida, assembly GCA_917208275.1. NCBI lineage: Eukaryota > Metazoa > Mollusca > Gastropoda > Patellidae > Patella > Patella pellucida. The sequence goes on from OU795038.1 coordinate 72,068,983, forward strand.
CGGGGGGATTTCGGTAGTATCAAATAAACCGTGGGTGTTTGATTCAGCGCTGGTGCTTCCAGTTTTAACAGTAGCAAATGTCACAGGAATGTCACAATTAGGACTTCCTTGTCCTTCAGGGATATTTACTTTGACCCCGCTACATTCCGTTTTATCACTGTTAACGAATGTCAGTGGAACGTCGAAATCAGGACTTCCTGCTCTTTCATATTCAACACAAGTGGCTGGATTTGATAAGTTATCATTTGCTTCAGTTTCAGTGGATGTTGGTTCAACTTTTACTGGTCTGGTTACAAAAGTATTATCACTATTTTCCGTTGATTGTGAAGAAGTTTCATGAATAACACCATGACTCTGAACTTCAGCTAAGGTATCGAATATTTCATCACAGACAGTACATTGATGGAATGTTATATTGGTTTCCTCCTCCTCTATTGTCACAGGTTCGGTTTTTATACAAGTTTCCATAGTTACATGGAGTGCAAGTGCCTGAAATAGAAAATGCATATTTTTAAATCCATTTTTTAATCTGGATTCGCATTTTAGGGGGAGCAGCTAGGACGTTTCATTTTTAAACTGTTTGACCCCGGGCTGTTTCATTCCTAGGAGCGTTGTGTTTCATCCCTAGGAGTGTTGGGGGTTGGATGGCTGAATGGTTAGTAGGTGAGTGCTGTATTTAAAAGTCTGTCATTGAGTCAACTGGGGCGGTTGCGAATCGCCGGTTGTACTGGACAAGGAGTAGGGTCACCTGTCCAAAATCATGGGTTTCCTCAGGGTCCTGCAGTATCCACCAACTGCTAAAGACCCCTACGCGCAAGCAAATTATTGAAATAAAATTAAACAATGTTAGTCCACAAATGACCTGGTTTGTGTTGAGTGGACGTTAAACCCCATTTCTCTCTCTCTCCTAGGATTTGTTAACATTGTATCATATATCTGTCATTGAGTCAAATGACATGGTTTCATTTTCATCCCAAATTAAAAAACAAATATTTGTCCACATATGATACAGGCCCAATATTAATAATTTTATTATTTCATTTCCATTATGAAATTATAATTGAAATTGCAGCTAATTTGAGAAGAACCACTCAATTACTTAAATATTTTTATTATTGTAGCATGTCTTAAATTCTATCCCTATCATTTCTCAGAATTGTACCTAACGGAGCTAAAAATATAACTTAATATTATTCATAATAGTCGAACTTAAAAACCCGAATAAGTATTCAATATTGGTCTATTTCAATCAGTAACAATAATAATAATAATGCCCTGTTTGTTGTGTGAATGTGATATGATCGTTATCGTACCTTTTCGGTATGGTATTTCCGTGTTCCCTATTACGATTACGGCGCTCCTATTCACATCTTTCAATCACGTTGTGTTTTTATATATTTACCGATTAGTTTTTATTATATTTAGTGTGTAAATGAAAAATTGTTAAATTTCCTTGAACGACTCCATATTTCCAAGGGACATAACTCTAAGGTACAGCAGTTGTATAAAATTAATTGATTTGGAACTGACCATTGTTTGAATTTTGCTCAAGAAGTACCTTCGGCACCAGGTTGCATTAATCTTTACAATAATGGCAGCGAATTCGAGTGTATCGAAACATTTAGAGTTTTTTTCACTGATTGGACAACTTAAGGTTTCATAGATCGATCATTTTTTGTTTATCTTTACACTTTACAGCCCTTATGCCTATAAATGTGGAAATATCTATGAATCATGAATGAATGAGTATGATGAGTATGATGACTATAATATCACTATAGGCATAGATAGGCATAACATATTATGACTATGTAGTAGGCTAACAATGCACTGGCTAGAGAGAGAGAGAAACAGGGAGAGAGAAACAGAAAGAGGGAGAAATACGGTTTAACATCCACTGACACAAACTAGGTCATTACGGGAGTAGTGGTTCAATTTTATTTCAACAATTCGCTTGCACATAGGGCTGTTGTCTTTGTCTTTATATAATATATGTGGGATAAACCCGGAGAAAACCCACGAGGTAGGACAGTCAATTCTACTCCTTGTCACGTCCAATCGCGAAACCCAATGCCCTGGTTTTACTGAGCTTTTAGAAATTCTGATCAAGAACAAAAGGGTCATAATCAGAACCGTTCATTTTCAATGAATTAATCTAATGTAGGCCCTACAAAAAGTGCCTCAGTATGGACCAATTCCAATCGGATAATAATTGCATCCTTTTACAAGGGTAGCAAATTAGGCCTGAGGCCTTTTTCCAATTTGGCCCTTGGCACAGATTGTGCGAATGATTTCGATCATGAGTTATTAAGGGTAACCTGGACACTCAAAAAGTGAATCTGAAGTTCTTGTCAAAGAACTACACAAAGAGAAAATTTTTTACTTATCCAGACCATAATAAACTCTTGATGCCATCGCAAGCCTGTGATTATTACTGGATTAGAACCCAGACTGCTGCTGCTGATTAAATCAAATGAAAATATTGTACCGACTTTAGTAATGATGATCAAGGCTAATACATTCAATCGCTAAATTCTCGGGTTCAGAGTGAATAAATTTGACTGAAATTTTCAACACTTTTCCTTTACATTATCTAGTTTTTGAACAATTATAACGCGAACTGCCAGCTCTTTATCTAATCTTCCATAATGTATCTTTAAGTACAAATAATTTTCATCAATTGATTTTGTTTTTTACAGAGAGTAAGAAGAACGGGATGGGTGAGAAAACATGTCACTGATCCAGAAAGCGTTGCTGATCATATGTATAGAATGGCTGTCATGGCCTTTCTAGTTAAACCAGATTCAGGCTTAGATAAAGATAAGTAAGTCATAAGGGAGAGGGTGAAATTGGGTTTAACATCCACACATCCACTCTTCACAAACTATGTCCTTTTGGGACTAACATATGATACAATTTTTGGGGTCTTTAGCAGTGGGAGGAAGGAAACCCACTTCTCATTACATACTAGCTTGGGATAAAAATCGTTCGCTTGACTCATTTCAGACCTTATATATAAATGATCTAGTTTCTAGTTAAACCTGAATTAGGCTTGGAAGAAAATAAGTAGGAAAATGCTGGGTTGGGTGGCCGAATGGTTTCCGCGTGCACGTTTGATGAGAAAGTCTGTCATTTAGTCAAGTGGCATGGTTTCAATTCTACTCTTGTACGTGACAAGGGGTAGGGTCGCCTGTCCAACCTTGTGGATTTTCTAAAGGTTCTCAGTTTTCCACCCACTGCTAAAGATCCCTACGAGCAAGTGAATTATTAAAATAAAATTGAACTATTATGTTAGTCTGGAAATGACTAATCTTAACTTATCCAATCACTTATCTTATGTATATGCTGTGCTTTAGAATAGATTATATATTCAAACGGTAAGCTGGAAATTCAGTACAGAATCACACAAAAAACAACAACATCTATGTACAATAACTTAGTCATATAAAGGCCTAATTACCTAAAGTTTTTGAGATATATAACCATATTTATAAATAAAAAAATAAAAAAATGTCCAGTTAAGAAATCAACCACTTATACTTCTTCATTATTTTAGTTCAAATAATAAGCTAGACGTCTGCGCTTAATTGAGCTTAAAATAATAATAATAATCGCGTCATTTTACAAGGGTAGCAAATTAGGCCTGAGTTCTTTTTCCAATTTGGCCCTTGGCACAGATCGTGCGAATGATTTCGATCATTACTGCAGGAAGAAACCGAAAAACTCGGGGGAAACCTGCCTGATCGGACGGGAGACCGAATATCCCTCTCACTTACAATGTTAAAGTTCATGCCCTGAGCTGGGATTGAACCCTCGTTGCATTGGTGAGAAGCCGCCTCTCTATCGCCACGGCTCTCCGACCAGCTACATCATATTATGTTATAATGTAGGCCATATGATATATATCTAGGTGTATTAAGATGTGTTACAGTATTACACGATATATATAACACTGTATGATATATTTGTAGATGTATAACGATGTGTTACGGTAGTATATGATATATTTGTAGATGTATAACAATGTGTTATGGTACTATATGATATATTTGTAGATGTATAAAGATGATATATATATAACACTATATGATATATTTGTAGATGTATAAAGATGTGTTTAGTACATGATATGGCTGAATGTATAGTAGGAGATATAACACCTTTTGATGGCGTGGCTAAACAAGAAAAACATAAACGTGAGGAGGTACGTAAAACTGAGAGAAGAGAAATGAAGTTTAATGTCAACAAAATTTTATTTCAGTAATTCGCTTGCGCGTAGGGGTCTTTAACAGTGGGAGGAATTAAGAGGACCCAGAGAAAACCCATGAGGTTTGCCACATGGCCCTATTCCTTGTTACATACAAGTTGGGAATTGAAACCATGCCACTTGTCTCAAAGACAGACCTATTGATTTAACACGAACTATTCGGCAACCAAACACGGCCGGGTAAATTAAGACGGAAATTATCTCGTACATCGGTGTTTCCACCTATTCTTTATCAAAATCCAATTGCCAAGCGTTATTTTACATGCGGCCTTAGTTTTTCATCCCATCCAAATGACTAAAGGCAACGCTCACGCTGTCGATCGCCATTTCCGCCAATTGCGATAAAAATATAATCTTGGCGATAAAATATTTAATCTGGCGGATTTTTTGGCGATAACTTTTTCCTGCATGGCGATTCTTTTTTACCCTTGGCGAATTTTTTCATAAAGCTTTAATTTCCACGCCGTATATAGAAGCATACAGTCTATTGCAGCTGGCTGAATGACAGCGAGTCAATTAACAATTAATTAAGTATCAATAATAGACCTATCTTTTGTCTATTGATCAATCTCGGATTAGTGTTGATAAGTATATACAGTAAGAGTAGTAATAAACTAATTAAGAAACAAAAGATTTAATTATTTGTTTTCAATACGGATCGCGCCTTTTTGATGATTTCTATATATTCAAAATGGCGGACACGGTGTCGGTGAGTGAACAATACTCGGTCGATTCGTTTGGGATTATTGAAATTATGACGGCTGTTTGATATATTTCTGACTGAAGTTGCCGGTATGTGAATTTGTTAAAATTAGATACGTGTATTTTGTACACGAGGAGCAGTCCATTTGCTGATTACACTATTTTGCTTGAATACACTATTTTGCCTATAATAAAGATTTTAGGACTTCGAATTCTGTCTTATGGTGCGGATTGTTCCTACTTGGTTTTTATTTTATTTTTCCCTTTACCTTGTCCGAAGAAGTGATGGGATTTCGCAATTATGTTCAATTATATTATTTATGTGATGTAATTGTTACTGTCATTTGTAAATTTGCCTTAACCAAAGACAAAGACGACATATTTCCAAGTGCTTGTGATATTAGTAGGCGTTTGCTCACAATTTATGTTGCAACTGCGGAGTGTGAAAGGGGATTTAGTAGACAAAATTTTATAAAAAAACAAAACAAACACAACAATTCATTAAAACCCAATACGCTCTGTAATTAAATAGTAGCCTACTGAAAGAATGGGCCTCTGCAAAGCAGAGAAGAATTTTGTAAATTGTAATATGTATAGGCCTATATATTGTATGTATTCATGTAAGTAAATTGTTATAAAAAATTACTGAAAAATGTTAAAACATTTTTGGCGGAAAAAATATATGACTAAAAACATAAAAATAAAAATTGGCGGAAAAAAAATGGAACCCAGAGTGAGCACTGACTAAAGGCATTTCCATGTGAGGTCCTCCATCCTGCACCAGTGAAATCAGGCTAGATAATTTAGCTTATAACTGGATGATTTAGCTGTGTATTATTTGTTGCCTGTGTTTATTTATATTTATGTGTTTTATTTCAGACAGCAGTAAAGTATATATGTAGTTTAGTTGACGGGTCTATAGGATCAGAAATCTATGATCTGTGGCAGGTAAGATGGCAATTTTTTGAATGATACTAGTAGATTAAATTTTTATTGTGCAGCTTTCATCATTATCTAATGAAATGAAATGAAATGAATTGGGGTTTAATGTCCTATTGTTCTGCTCCTAAACTGGGCTAATGAAGACGGGCATACGCCATACAGTGTGCTATGAGGGAAATTTTGCCCAGGCAGCGGCGCCACAGCCTACTCTTATATCGAATTCCTATTGCCAAGGGATCTTTTACGTGCACACCAATGTGTACATGGGACCTTGGTTTTTCGTCCCATAAGAAAGACCAGACAGCTGCCAGAAAATCTGGATGAACATTCTCGGCCATTGTAGGGATAGAACATTATTTAAGAGCTAAATCTGCCTGTTGCTAGTCCTTCTTGAGGCTTTAGATGTTACAGACATTATTAATAGACCTTTATCTAAATGACAAGCTCAAAATCAACTCTTCTGTAGAGCTCTGTCCGGGCACAATTTTCCTCATAGCAACTGTATGGCGTATGACCATCTTCATTAGCCCAGTCAGAGAAGAGCAGTAGGACATTAAACCCCATTTCATTTTGAATCTGTAAACAAACTTTCAGGCAAACAATGGTTTAAATTTTGTTTGGTATTTAAAACTGAACTCAGAATTCCACATTTCTTGATCCACGAATTAAGTTTGTGTCGAGTGGACGTTAAACCCTGGTATCCAATCTATTACAGAATACGAAACTATGTCCAGAGATATATTTAGATATATTTTGTATTAATACAGGAATATGAGACTATGTCTAGTAAAGAAGCCATGTTTGTTAAAGATCTAGATAAATTTGATATGATTCAACAGGCACATGAATACGAACAACTAGATGGTAAAAGTTTACAGGAATTCTTCGATTCTACAGAAGGTAATGATATGTGTTGTAGAACATCCACAAGTCCGTCCGTGAAACTAAGACGCCTTTGGAATTTCAGAAATTTCTAGAAATTACGTCTAGAGTTATGGCCCTTGTTTCACTTTGTTGAACCTTGTGAACGCTCTAACAACAAAAGGTATCATTTGATATGTGTGAAATTTATATGTGTCATTTAGATAAGTGAAACAGAGAGAAGCCTTTTGAATTTCAGCAATTTCTGTTATTTACTTCGGAAAACCTCGGCAGACTCCGGTACACTACATCTAATGCTGGGCTCTATGGCAGTAACTGATGTAGCTACATCCATAGGAAAACTTGCTGCTTTTAGAAAGAAATGGCGTCATCCAAAGAGTGTGTAGAATTTTCATTGCAAAGTCAAGCAATGTAAGCGTTTGCTATCAGAAGTTCATAACAAACAATATACAGTTTCTTGTGATAAATAGGAGCTGCCTATTTTAATCCTGGAACTTGGGAGTAGTTCCAATGGCGGAAGGCTAGATGTAGCTGAGGCTAGATGTAGAGCACTGTAGTTGCCGAATATGATTGATTACTGTTATATTATTCACCGTTTGGAAGCCGCAGTGACTCGCTATCCTGGTTATCCTGTGTTCATCAGGATTTTCTGGTGTGGTTACCCCTTGTCAGTGGTGCAGGATGGTGTAAAAAAAACGAGGTCCCATGGAAACATTGGCTTTTCAGGGTAAAGTTTCACTTATAGCACACTGTATGGTCTATGCTCGTATTCATTAGCCCAGTAGGAACAGAACAATATATATCTACATATCCACATGTATTTTGTGATATTCACCTTTCAAAATCCCCCCCCCCCCCAAAATGAAAATGAAATGATATGGGGTTTAACTTCCTACTATTCTGCTCAGACTAGGCTAATGAAGATGGGCATATGCCATACATTGAGCTATGAGGGAAATCTTGCTCGAGTAGCAATACTACGGCTTACTCTTGTATCAAATTCAAACCGTCAAGCGATCTTTTTTTTGTACACAGGAGTAACAGGAGCTTGGTTTTTCCATCCCATCTGAACGACTAGAAATGCTGTCCATGTCAGACCCTCAGTCCTGTATCACCTTTAGAGTAAAATTGATTTGTTTTTATTACAGGTCAGTTTAACACAGATCAAGTTAAATCTTGGGTGGATGATTTACAACAAGTTAGAAATAATTCAACCAATAAAGACTCAGGATAATATTTGCTGCATATTTATATTTTGTTCATTCCACGTCTGCTGTCAAACCAACCGATATAAAGTGGAGGCTGTCTGCAGGTGCCAACATATGTGATCCAGATCTGCTCCCATGAAGCCAGACGCTTGCGCACAACTTCATTTTGTATCACGGCCACACTGTATGCCTTCTTGTTGCTGTGAATAAGCCAAACTCAACTCCAGTTGATATGACAAATTTAAAACGAATTACATTTTGGGAAAGCTTTGGCTATGGACTATTCAAATATGCTGCCAGCTCTACTTTTATAACAATGACCAAGAGCCTGGTTTTGTGGGAGCAGCTCACATATATGGTCACAAATTATTTATGGAGGGGAGACCTTTATGGGGTTTTGTTTTGTTTCATTGTATTCCATATAAATCAGTGGTAGTGCTGGGATTGCCCAGTAGGGTGGTGGGGAATATAAATAAAGAGAGTGAGAGAAAGAAATGAGGTTTAACGTCCACTCAACACAACTAGGTCATTTTGGGACTAACATATGGTTTAATTTTATTTCAATAAATCGCTTGCGCGTAGGGGTCTACCAGTGGGAGGAAAACTGAGTGCCCGCAGGAAACCCACAGGGTTAAGAAGGCGCCTCTATCTCCATGCCACATAAGCTCAAACCAGAGCTCGAAACCACAGCCGCAAGCCAGAGGTGGCCGGCCAGCTAGAGGTAAAAGCGCGGCAAACTAGGCCATACTAACCCCCATGTAAATAAGAATAGGCCTGGAAATAGGGATACTTTCTATATATTTTATAAAATATCACTGTTAAATATGCATTATTCAAGAGCTAAATCTACCTATTACAGATTGGGATGTTGGTTGGCCGAATAGTTAGTGCATGCTCATTATATCACAAGGTCTGTCTTTGAGTCAACTGGCGTGGTTTCGGTTCCTCTGTTGAACGGGACAAGAAATAGGGTCACCTTTCCAACCGCGTTGGTTTCCTTCCTTTCTTTCCACTGTTAAAGACCCCCCAGACTCAAGCAAATTATTAAAAAAGTAAAATTGAACATAATAGTCCTGAAATGACCTAACCCCATTTCTCTCTCTCCCGTTGCAAATCTTTTCGTTTGGCCTCCAACCCAGTGTAGCACTGGTATAGCCATGAAACCGGAAGTGCTACTGTCAGGCTAACTTCCTTGTGCAGTATCAATATGTTACTTAATGTCTCATTGTCGATCATTAACCTACACATAAAACATAAAAAAATGATAAATCTGTAGTGGACAAAATGGAAGACATCAAAGGGTCTGAAAAGGATTCTGTCTGACTAATCCTGACATTGTCTCTGGCAGGTGCAAACCTGTCAGTTATGCGGTCCATGTCCAAATAGACATCACACAATATTGGTAGATATAATTCTACCTAACAAAGCTTGACCATATGTCACAGGTTCCATATTGATTTGGTGAAGTCCAACTGATAAAATAGGGGTTGGCACTGCATTATCATATTGTTGAGAGAAACCGTATATTAACGCTACATATGAAGTAAGAATAAATGCTGATTTTATTATTTGAACATTTTAAGTCATTATTTGTATATTTTGATAACATGTATATAAGCAATGTTTGGATCTTTTTTGGTGCATTATCAGAACTTTTTAAATTGTGCTTCTTTCAAATCAACAATTAGCCTCAGTCAAGTTGGTTCAATAAAAAAATGGTCTCGGCTATCCATCACTTGCAAAATGTGGGCGTACCCTGCCTGTCAGCCGCTGGTTTAATGTGTTTCTTAATTAAGAGTGGCTATTGTTACGCCAAGATTGAGCAAAGTTTAGAACAAATTTCAAAATGGCCGCCAATCTCCCCAAAACCAGCTTTGAAAAAGAAGCAGTATTTTCATCATTTACAGAACTAAGGGCAGCAATTAAGAGATTGGAAGGGTTAGGAATTTTATTACGACTTTTCAATTTTTAACTTTGCCGATGGAAGGCTTTGAAAGTATCGTAAAAATAGCCACTGCCTTCTCAATTGCCACTTTGAGATGAAATTTAACTATTATTGAGTATTATTGATAAACAACAAGTAAAATCAATTGTTTCCTTTTTTTTTTTTTAATATGTTTCTATATTACATAATATATCATATATCACAACTTTACAATTCACTTCATCTTTTTATTAACAAATTCATCAGTCTTAAACCCTTTATACCATAAATTATTTAGCGCTAGTGTTTTATACCTTAAAATTGTATCAAGGGAGGATCCGGGGTTCTGTCAGGGTGGATAAGATAACAAGAGGAGGGGTTCTGTCAGGGGATAGGTAACTGTTATTTTTTCTGAAAATTTTTCTTGATTCTGAGAGAATACCATTCCTCTATTGGTGCGATGATTTACGCAAATTAATATCGTCTTGGATCATAATGATCTCAGGACATGACAATAACACCCCTCTAAATTCGGGATGATTCACACCAACTAATATCGTCTCAGGACACAACAGGAAACAGGATGTGTTTATTTCCTCAATCAAGAAAAGGATAAACTAAACAAAGAAAGTTTGAATCGTTTTTGATTCAAATATGTTTTGTCAACATCTCAATCAGTCGTAACATCTCTACTTCTGTGTCCATGAGATTAAAATGTATTTCAACCGATTTCGGTAGGGGAGCCACAGTGGCTCAGTGGGTTGCCCCAACCTAGAGGTACCATGTTCGGTTCCTGTATTGGTCGAGAAAGTTCATCAGGATTTTCCAGCATAGTTTCCCTGTGTCAGTGATGCAAGACACAGGGCCTAGTAAGGGACAATGTATAGTCGTTTGGATGGTATGTTACACCAAGTCTCGTGCATGTAAAAGATTCCTTGGCAGTTGGAATGCGAAATAAGAGTAGGCCGTAGCGCCACTGTCACTGCAAAATTTCCCTCATAGCACACTGTATGGGGTACGCCCCTCTTCATTAGCCCAGCAGAACAAGAGGATGTTAAACCCCATTTCATTTCATTTAAAAGATCATGGGATAGTATTTAATTAAGATTATTCAAGATGAATTATACATAAATATGATTCTAAAAACACATCACCCCGAACCTCCTCCATCCCCGGAATCCACCGACTAGCTTTACTCTGATCCATGTTATAAACTTAGATAATACACCAATATGGGGGGTGTATTAAGTTTCAAATGGATTTATCCAGCTGGATTCAGGACTCATCTTCATCTTGGTCCGAATCTGATAATTGGACGGCACCAAGAGCCTTTTCTCTCTGTTTCTGTGACAAATCCCAGTAAAAATCAAAAGCATATTGTTTTTTGTGATATCTGTTTTCTAAGGCTAAATTAGCTTCACATGACTCCTTTTCATAACGCCTCATCTGAAATGCCAATAAAAAATGAATTTTGATAAATTATAGTGATTTTTTTTCATGCAACATTGAGGAGCACTCACCAAACAGTTAAAGGTACATCATGTATTGAGCTAAAACTGCCTAATACAGATTTTTATTTTGGATACAAATGTTATATATATCATTATTTAGACATGCCGCGCTTCGACCTCGAGCTGACTGGTCACCTCTGGCTTGCGGCTGTGGTTTCCAGCCATCGTGGGTTTCCTCAGGGCACTCCGGTTTCCTCCCACTGCTTAAGACCCCTACGCGCAAGCGAATTATTGAAATAAAATTTGAAAACCATACATTAGTCCCGAAATGACCTAGTTTGTGTCGAGTGGACGTTAAACCCCATTTTTCTCTCTCTCACACATGATAAGCTTATAATCAATTCTCTAGATAATCAGATGACGCAGATATAAATGGATTAAAACACGATCGCCATTTAATGATTTAATTTTAAAATGGAAAAGCAAGATTGAGTCTCAATTAACAAGTAACCTTTCTACGATAACTTGGCTCATAATAAAATAATATAAATAAAATTTCAATATTATAATTTTGAATTGTCTATTTTTGAATTATTATATCTTATATTGGATATCAGAACCCCATGTTTTTATAGTATGATAAGACTGGAAGATATTGAGTATGCGACTTGTCTACTTTAATGTCAAGGTCTTTGAGTAATTTAACCTAACTGTAAGGGGTTTAACATCATACTGTTCTGATCCGACTGGGCTAATGTGGACCGACACCTTTTTGGACGTGGGTAATAAAAATATTATATATAGTTAATTAGATTTACCTGTGATAAGAAATCTGCTCCATGACCTTTGACATCCCATGCTGTTATTTCATTGAATAATTCTTCAGGTTGTAAAACATTCACTACTCCAGATTTATCAAAAAACTGAAATAAAGAGAAAGATAAGAACATGAGAGAGAGAAATTGGGTTAAATGTCCACTTGACACAAAGTAGGTCATTTTGGAACTAACATGGTTCCATTTTATTTCAACAATTTGATTGCGAGTAGGAGTCTTTAGCTGCGGGAGGACAGAGAACGATAAGAACATGAGAGAGAGAAATTCGGTTTAATGTCCACTTGACACAAAGTAGGTCATTTCGGGACTGACATGGTTCCATTTTATTTCAACAATTTGATTGCGAGTAGGAGTCTTTAACTGTGGGAGGACCAAGAGAAACCCATGAAATTGGACAGGCAACCCTACTCCTTGTCACGTACAACAGGGGAATTGAAACCATGTCAGTTGACTCGATGACAGACTTTGTGATACAAAGCACTTACCATTCGACCATACACCCACTGAAATGAGCAATAATGGAAAGAAGGAAAGAAATGGGGTTAAACGTCCATGCAACACAAACTAGGTCATTTTGGGACTAAAAAATGTTTCAATTTTATTTAAATGATTGGCTTGCCCATAGGGGTCATTAGCAGAGCGGGATGAGAAAGAGAAATGGGGTTTTACTTCAACTTGACACAAACTAGGTCATTTCTGGACTAACACACAGTTCAGGCAGCCTTACTCCTTGTCACGTACAACCAGAAGAATTGAAACTACGCCAGTTCACTGGATGACGGGGGTTGGGATGGCCTAGTAGTCTAGAGTGCCGCGCTTTGACCTCTAGCTGGCAGGCTACATCTGGCTTGCGGCTGTGGTATCGAGCCCTGGTGTGAGCGTATGTGGCATGGAGATAGGGGCGCCTTCTCAACCTACGTGCAAGCGAATTATTGAAATAAAAATTACACCATATGTTTGTCCCGAAATGAGCTTGTTGTGTTTAGTGGACATTAAACCCCATTTCTCTCTCTCTCTCACTGGATGACAGACCTTGTGATTCAATGCACGCACAGGCTAACCATTCCACCATCCAACCCCAGAGTGAGGGGAACAGGAATAACAACTGGTTGAACTTACCTTACATATATTTTGACAATCTCTGTATAAAAACTCAAAAGCTTTAGGATGTGTTAAATCTACAGCTTGACTGACATCTATAACCCAAACCTTCCCATCATGCCAGAGTAGATTAAACTCGGATAAATCGGCATGAACTAAACAACATTCATCTTGAAACTTCTTCATTATCTAAAAAATTTAAAACATGTTTTCTTTTATTAACAAAGCGTTGCCAGGCAACAAAAATACGACCAGTAACAGAATAAAGCATATATAAAATCAATGTGTGACTTTCAATTTAGAACTTGTCCAACCAAAAATGAAATAGGGTTTAACGTCCTACTGTTCCGTGAGAGAGAGAGAAATGGGGTTTAACGTCTACTCGACACAAACTAGGTCATTTTGGGACTAACGTATTGTTTTCAATTTAAAATTAGCAGTGGGAGGAAGCCGGAGTAAACCCACGAGGTTTAGAAGGCGCCTCTATCTCAATGTCACATACGCTCACACTAGGGCTCAAAACCACAGCCGCAAGGCAGAGTTGACTGGCAAGCTAGAGGTCAAAGGTCAAAGCGTGCCACTTTAGACCACTAGCCCCCCCCCCTACTGTTCAGCTCCGACTGAGCTTATGAAGACGGGCATACGCCATACAGTCTACTATGAAGGAAATTTTGCCCAGACACAGCCGCATTATAGCCTACTCTTATATCAAATACCAACTGCCACAGTTTCTTTTAAGTGCATGGCAATGTGAACACGGGACCGCGTTTTTTTTCCACATCCAAGCAGCTATACATTTTCCCGTGTTAGACAGACGACCTTACTCCTCATCACGTATAAGTGGATTGAATGTTACACAGATCATGTAATCTTAATGCTATTACTGTTGCAAGTCCCGCCCCCTTTTAGTCAGCATAGTTACTAAATTTCGTTAGCCGTTGGTCTAAAATTGAAAGTGGCAGTAGTATAATAACAACAATGGCGTACGTCTGTGGTTTTTTTTGGGGGGGGGGGGGGAACCAATATCCTGATTCAGCATTATGTTTTATTAGAGGGACCATTGATTGTAAATATTTGTCTAAAATTGTAATTATTTGTCTAAAATTGAAAGTGGCCGTAGTATAATAACAACAATGGCGTACGTCTGTGGTTTTTTTTGGGGGGGGGGGGGAACCAATAACCTGATTCAGCATTATGTTTTATTAGAGGGACCATTGATTGTAAATATTTGTACTAACTGTAATAGTCTGTTCATATGCATCTTGTAAATCTTCTGTATTAAAACGGACATCTTTTAATTTAGGTGCAGGTTGACCATTCTCTCCTATAAACGTCATAACTAACACATGTTTCTTTAATGCTACTACTCTTGGACTCGGCATATCAAACTTTCTCATTCTAAAATATATAATTTTGAATCATTCTAAAATATATAATATTTAATCATTCTAAAATATATAATATTGAATTATTCTAAAATATATAATATTGAATTATTCTAAAATATATAATATTGAATCATTCTAAAATATATAATATTGAATCATTCTAAAATATATAATATTGAATCATTCTAAAATATATAATATTGAATCATTCTAAAATATATAATATTGAATCATTCTAAAATATATAATATTGAATCATTCTAAAATATATAATATTGAATTATTCTAATATATATATAATATTGAATCATTCTAATATATATAATATTGAATCATTCTAAAATATATAATATTGAATCATTCTAAAATATATAATATTGAATCATTCTAAAATATATAATATTGAATCATTCTAAAATATATAATATTGAATTATTCTAATATATATATAATATTGAATCATTCTAATATATATAATATTGAATCATTCTAAAATATATAACATTGAATCATTCCAATAATAGATAACATTGGATCATTGAGTCTGAGAGGGATTAATATTGAATCAACACTTCAGACCTTTTGAGACAAATAATTGGTAATTTTAATTTTCAGATGACCCAGCACTGCATTAGTATAGTATAAATATTAGTATAGATTTGCTATGTAAGGTAGGCAAATTTTTTCATTTCAGAGGCATTTCTGACTAATCCAATTGTTATGGGACCTTTTATGGCCAATAAATGCTACATGTTTCGACCTTAACTTTTTGTCCGATGCAAACGACTACTCCCTTTTCCATGTCGGGGAATCTTCCGTCCTTCCCCACTGAAAACATTACAATGATATTCAAACTAATAATGACATCATACCTGTTTAAATTAGCTGTTTCTTTTTCTGCCCAAATTCGTATCGTCTTTCTAGGATTTTGTTTTTTAAAATCATCTTTGGAGAATCTGTGGTCACCTTTTATATAATCTTGACGATTTTTAAATTCATTTAAAGTTGTTTTAAAAATCTTAATAGCACACTCTGATGGCATGTCCGCTTCTTCTAATCTAGAAACAATTAATAATTGGTTTAAGAAAACAAGGGAGGTAATTGTGTTACTATTTCCTGTGACAATGATTTTTAAGTGTGGAAATAATGCCTGTAATAGGGAGTTGGTAACCTATTGAGCAAAAGACATATAAAAATTTGTGTTGTGACTTTCTTAGAAAATATAAAATTCTCGCTTTAAAAAGAAGGGGGTTGGATGGCCGAATGGTAAGCTCATGAGTGTTGCATCATAAGGTGAACCGGCATGGTTTCGATTATCTGGTTGTGCGTGACAAGGAGTAGGGTCACTTTCCCAACCTCGTGGGTTTTCTCCAGGTACTCAGGTTTCCTTCCACTGCTTAAAACTTCTACATGCAAGCTTATTATTGAAATAAAATTGAACCATATGTTAGTCCCGAAATGACTTAGTTTGTGTCGAGTGGACGTTAAACAACATTTCTCTCTCTCTTTCGTCAAATAAAGTAAACTTACTTTCCACCATAAGCATGAAATACAGCAGCCTCTTTCCCACCACTTATAGCCCCTGTTATACTTTCTAATATCTCAGCATTTACTAGTTTAAATAATAATATTCTTGTACGTGGATCAACAGCATGTTCCTATAATAAAATATAATAACTCATAGTCTACATCATGTTCCTATAATTAAATATAATAACTCATAGTCTACATCATGTTCGTATAATTAAATATAATAAATTATAGTCTACATCATGTCTCTGCAACAAAATATAATAACTCATAGTCTATATCATGTTCCTATAATTAAATATAATAAATTATAGTCTACATCATGTCTCTGCAACAAAATATAATAACTCATAGTCTATATCATGTCTCTGCAACAAAATATAATAACTCATAGTCTATATCATGTCTCTGTAATAAAATATAATAACTCATAGTCTACATCATCTTCCTTTAATAAAATATAATAACTCATAGTCTACATCATGTTCGTGTTATAAAATATAATAACTCATAGTCTACATCATGTTCGTGTTATAAAATATACTAACTCATAGTCTACATCATGTTCCTGTAATAAAATATATTAACTCATAGTCTACATCATGTCTGTAACAAAATATAATAACTTATTGTCTACGGCCTACTTTAACTTCGAATTCCAACTGTCATAGGTTCTTTTACATCAGATTTTCACCTCATCCAAACAACTTAACATTGTCCCTTGCCAGGATTTCTATCCTGCAACACTGACAAGGGGAAACAACACTGCAAAAGCCCTATGAGTCAGCTTTCTTGGCCAACTCGAAGATCAAAACACATAACCTTCAAGTTAGCTAGAAGAGTGATCCACCTTCTCGATAAAGAATAATCTACATTATATTCTACTTACTGCTGTAGCGTTTTCTTGTTTTTCATGAAGTCTGTTGAATTGTTTATTGGCCGTCCGTGAATAATGCCGTAGTTTATTAAATACATGATTGGGTAATCTTAAATCCATTTTCTCAGCATCTCCGGACAAAAATTCAGGGTGGAACTAAAATAACAAAGAAATACATGTTAGGCTAAGAGAGAGGGAGACAGAGAGAGAGACATGGTTTACTTGACTGAGCTTTCCAGAATCGATTCTGTCAAACCCAAAAATATTGACTTTCAAATGTAGAGTGTTTTTCAGGCTACAATGCATGCGCCAAATTCCAATGAAAATATCTTAACCAGTCTGATGGCAGAAACATATACATTGTCATTCTCCACACAAGTCTCGCTATCCAGCATTCGACTCTGCTGTCGGCTCGCGTACTATAATGTTTGACCCGGAGGTCATCGATCACGTGATTTACTACTTGGTCAAACATAGGTTGCCAGGCAACGAAACATACGCCCACAGCAGCTAAATCGTCCGGGCAGTCAACAAGAGTTGTCGTATATTTTACTTTTTTCGGTAATGAAACATTTATAATACACTAAAATCTGATTAAAAGTAACTACTCATTATGTAATTATCAGAAAATCATTCGAATTTGTTTGGCTTTGATAAAGTTCTCCTCCATGCTGTTCAAGTTATCTAAATTCATTGAAACTCAATATACTTGTTCGTCTCATGACCTTCAACAATTTATATAAATTTAAAGTCAATCGGTTATTAACTTTAGCCTCTAGAGCGTCCACAAAATTTTGAAAGTGATCAAGGGCCATAACTCAGTCAGTAATTATCTGAAATTGCTGAAAATCAATAGGCTTCTTCGTCTCATGACCTTAAACACTGTGTATAAATTTAAAGTCAATCGGTTATTAACTTTAGCCTCTAGAGCGTCCACAAGATTTTTATAAGCGATAAAGGGCCATAACTCTGACAGTAATTATCAGAAATTGCAGAAAATCAATAGGCTTCTTCATTTAATGACCTTAAACACTGTGTATAAATTTAAAGTCAATCGAATTTTAACTTTGGCCTCTAGAGCGTCCACAAGATTTTTTGAAGTGATCAAGGGCCATAACTCTGACAGTTATTATCGGAAATCGATGAAAATCAAGAGGCTCCTTCGCCTCATGACCTTAAACACTGTGTATAAATTTAAAGTCAATCGGTTATTAACTTTAGCCTCTAGAGCGTCCACAAGATTTTTTGAAGTGATCAAGGGCCATAACTCTGACAGTTATTATCGGAAATTGCTGAAAATCACTAGGCTTCTTCATTTTATGACCTTAAACACTGTGTATAAATTTAAAGTCAATCGGTTATTAACTTTAGCCTCTAGAGCGTCCACAAGATTTTTTGAAGTGATCAAGGGCCATAACTCTGACAGTTATTATCGGAAATTGCTGAAAATCAATAGGCTTCTTCGTCTCATGAGGGGATCACGGTGGCTAAGTGGATAAGGCGCTGGTTCGCTAGCCTGGAGGTTGAGTGTTTGATCCCTGCATTGCCCGAGAAAGTTCATCTCGATTTTCCGGCGTGATTTCCCCTTGTCAGTGATGCAGAAGGAGGGCCTGACAAGGACAGCTGCCTAGTCGTTCGGATGGGACGAAAAACCGAGGTCCCGTGTACAAATTGGAGTGCACGTAAAAGATCCCTTGGCAGTTGGAATTCGATATAAGAGTAGGCCGTAGCGCCGCTGCCCGGGCAAAATTTCCTTCATAGCACACTGTTGGCGTATGCCCGTCTTCAATTGGCCCAGGTTAGGTGCTTAAGCGTAGGACGTTAAACCCCATTTCATTCATTCATTCTTCGTCTCATGACCTTAAACACTATGTATAAATCTAAAGTCAATCGGATATTAACTTTAGCCTCTAGAGCGTCCACAAGATTTTTTGAAGTGTTCAAGGGCCATAACTCTGACAGTTATTATCGGAAATCGCTGAAAATCAATAGGCTTCTTCGTCTCATGGCCTTTAACACTATGTATAAATCTAAAGTCAATCGGATATTAATTTTGGCCTCTAGAGCGTCCACAAGATTTTTTTAAGTGATCAAGGGTCATAACTCTGACAGTTATTATCGGAAATCGCTGAAAATCAATAGGCTTCTTCGTCTCATGACCTTAAACACTGTGTATAAATTTAAAGTCAATCGAATATTAACTTTAGCCTCTAGAGCGTCCACAAGATTTTTTGAAGTGATCAAGGGCCATAACTCTGACATTTATTATCGGGAATTGCTGAAAATCAATAGGCTTCTTCGTCTCATGACCTTAAACACTATGTATAAATCTAAAGTCAATCGGATATTAACTTTAGCCTCTAGAGCGTCCACAAGATTTTTTGAAGTGTTCAAGGGCCATAACTCTGACAGTTATTATCGGAAATCGCTGAAAATCAATAGGCTTCTTCGTCTCATGGCCTTTAACACTATGTATAAATCTAAAGTCAATCGGATATTAATTTTGGCCTCTAGAGCGTCCACAAGATTTTTTTAAGTGATCAAGGGCCATAACTCTGACAGTTATTATCGGAAATCGCTGAAAATCAATAGGCTTCTTCGTCTCATGACCTTAAACACTGTGTATAAATTTAAAGTCAATCGAATTTTAACTTTGGCCTCTAGGGCGTCCACAAGCAATTGTGGACGCCGGACCGACGGACGGACCGACGGACGGACCGACGGACGGGGGCGACGGCAATATACGACCACATTTCAATGTGGGCGTATAAAAATGGCGCCTGTCAGCGAAATGTTCTTGTCGTTATAAACACTTTATAATTTTATGTTTTTTTAGTGAATTCGAAATGTTTATCCAACAAAGTGATTTTTCTATCCTATTTCAAACATATATCAAAGAATTCTTTGATTTGGATTAACTACACATTTCTAAATTAATTGTTGGGCCTGCCGATCGCCTAGTACTGATAAACAAACCCATTAAAATTAAAATAGTATTATATTCTAAAATTAGCACGGCGACATGTGCAGTTCGTATTTCCGACCATTTCACCGCTAATCTTACGCAAAAGAGTTCACTCTAATATCTGTATATACATTGTTACTTTGCAATTGTGACCCCATTTCTATTTCGGTATGGTAATAGTATTAAATATATTATCATTTTTTTGTTTTAAAACGTATTGTTTATCATTGTCCATCTTCACCAAGAATCTTGGTGGCGTAGTCAATTGAGCCGACAGCAGAGATTAGTGTGGACTGCAAGGGGAAGACAACTCTGTTTGGGAGATTGATACATTGTGTTTAATTACAGCATGATTTTACTCACACCATCTCAGATGTAGCTCTTACATAATACACTGCATGACAGATGAAATATAATGGGGTTTAACGTCCTGCTATTATGCTCCAAACTGGGCTAATTAAGACGGGCATACACCATACAGTGTATTTTGCCTGGACAGCAGCACTGCAGCCTACTATTATATCGATTTCCAACTGTCAAGGGATCTTTTACATGCAGGCAATGTGTACATGGGACCTTGGTATCCCACGCCATATGAACGACTAGACAGCTGTCCTTGTCAAGCCCTCCGTACTGCAAGGGAGAACCATATCGGAACACCTGGATGAACTTTATCAGCAATTGCAGGGAGATGGAACATCCGACCTATTAATATTTTTCGGTGTGGAAAAGATCTCCTCCAACTGGCCAGATCGCCCCAACAAGTCTGATCACCTGAAAAAAGACAACATGGCTAACTTTCACAAACAATTTGATTTTAAAAGATTAAACTTGTCACCTGCATGATTTTCTCTGCGTTTTTTCGTCCACACACTACAGCATCATGTTTCGAGATCACATCCTTTCCATGTCCTGATAATCCACCTTTATTAAACTTATATTTACCTAAAATATACAAATATTTATAGAGGATGAGGTTCAACTATTATATTTAAAACTCAAAGTTACCTTCAAAACAAATAATAAAAAAATAGGATATGATATGAAGCCATACAGCTACAGTCCGCTCTTATTTTGAAATTCCAACAGCCAAGGAATCTTTTCCCCCATTCCAACTGATTTAAACACTGTTAATTGCTAGGTCCTGCACCACTGACAAGAACAAACTAGCAAACTTTCTTGGACAACTCCAGAATCGAACTACAGATTTCCTGGATAATGAGCCAGTACTCTACTCTCAATAAACAACTGTGGTCTTGAACAATTAGATTATTTAATATTAGATTGAAAAAACACAATTTTAACGTACGCCATTGTGACTTGTGTTCTACAACTTCTGGTAAAGCATCATCACTATCGCCATCATCATCATCATCTTCTTCTTTAGGAGTATGGGATACTTTAAAGTTCTCAAATGATATCGAAACTGATGAAAGATAAAAAGAAATAACATTCAAGTTAAGCCTTCAGCACTTGGTTGGTACAAGTGATGAAAACAAACATCCACACATTGAGTCTGAGTCTCAAGACACTGACTTTAGTTAAGTACAAGCCGCCACACGCGGAGCCTGAGTCCCAAGACACTGACTTTAGTTAAGTACAAGCCGCCACACGCGGAGCCTGAGTCCCAAGTCACTGACTTTAGTAGCGAGTTGAGCTGAGTCCCCAGTTCATCAAATGAGTCAGCAATTCATGGTGACTATAAGGTTTAGTTAATGGTGACTATAAGGTTTAGTTAGTTCTATGCCCCTCGCTGCGACTCAACTCCTAAGTCTTCATGACTGCCGAGTACGAGTTGAGTCTCGAGTCGCAATAAATATTGTACATGTAAATACGTGTACATGTATTGACTACCCTCAGTTCCTTGAAGAAAATTAGAGAAAAATGATACAATAATACCAGTACAGCACATCCCAGGACAGACTGAAAGATATTATATATGGGCCTGTGGATGCCAGAAGGGGACAGCCTAATGCCACCCTTCACCCATCGCCCCCCCCCCCCCCTAAGCATATATGTAGCATTAAAATTATTAGAAAATACTAAGATCTTCCCCCCGAACAGCCACCAGGGTGTTTTAATACCTTGACTGCCTTTCTAAAGTACTACGGTTTGCGGCAGACCGGTCTGTAATCTTGACGTAAAAGTTCTAGTTTGAATACCAATTTTTTTTCTGACCGTCTTGTTAGTTTCGTTAATGTTAATTAACTTTTACTTACCTTTACTCTGACTGTTTAACTTTTCTGCTTCTTTTTCTAACATTGTGTTATGTTCTCTGTCAAACTGTAGTTGTAACATCTGAGCTATTTTCATATCATCACATGTTTCTGGTGTTTCACCAGCAGTGGCTAATATAGCATTAATATCTTCTTCTGTTTCACTGTTATATCAAATATAATAGTTAATATATCAGTTTCACGGTTTATTTTGTTCTATTATATTTTAAAATAAGAGTATTCTGCAGAATCAAGACTGACAGAAGGGGGGGGGGGGAGACGGTGGGCTTAACAATATACATTACAACCACATAATGGCACATTTCCATTTTGGCGTATAGAATTGTCTGTGATATCACCCTTGGTGGAAGCGGAGGTTAAACCCAAAGAACAACAATAACATGGGATAGAATTACTTTATATTACTGAGTAATGGTTCTTTAGTCTTTATTATCAAGTATTATTAAATATGATACTTTACCATGGTAAGGTTTCAGGCTGGATGATCTGTGGTTCAGCTGGAGCTAGTTTTTCCAGTTTTTTAGCTAATTTATTTTCTTGTTGTTTCTGTAGGTGTGAGGCGAGTTCTTCACTCATCACATCATTCAGGGAACAGGTCTCAACTTTCTTCTGTTGTCCCCAGGGTGATTTGGGTGTTGACCAGGCATTGACTGGTTTAGTTTCTTGTGGCATGACTATACAAGTAGCTGGCGAATCCATTTTAAAATTCTAAAAGATAAATTTATTAAGATATTATGTTCATTGTGAGAAAGGATGTTATTGTCCGGGGAGCCATGGTGGCTCAGTGAGTAAGAGAGAGGGATCCGGACACAGAATGTCATTTTGGGACTAACATATGTTTCAATTTTATTTCAATAATTTGATTGCGTGTAGAGGTCTTTGGCAATGGGAGGAAACCAGAGCCCCCAGAGAAAATCCAAAAGTTTGGACAGGCGACCCTCTCCTGTCACGTTCTATTTTTTAGTTTGTCCCAGACAAATCCCAAATCGACACGTCTATGTAGCCAATACATCATTAAATTTGAATAGAGGACCCTTTAAACGTGCCACCGAATCACTTCACTTAATTTGATTTTTTTGTTTATTTCTTTCAATGTCTGTGTAGTTTGTCTAGCTTCGAGAATGTAGCTAAATACGTGGAGATATACTGATGTGTTTGTTTTTAGTTACGCTTGGATGCCTTTATTTCCAAGTGGCAATCTCAATTTCTTTATCAATACATATGTACCATCTTAAAAATAAGTTCATTTTATTAGTACTTATTAAACATACACAGTCCAATTTACTGAAACAACATTCAATTATCAGCATATATTGACAATAAAGGAAATCAAGCATTGTTTTTAGTAAAGTCGATTCGGACGTTCATAATTACGGCGTATATTATAGTATTACTGCGCAACGATAACTCTGATCAGATTACAGTACTTTGATGATTGGCCATTGCACAAGAGGACCTGTATGTGTCGCAGACATAAATTTATAATTTCGGAAAAGGCAATCTACTGTCGCTTTGATTTAAAAAGAGGGGAGCTGTACCCTCTCAGTTAGGATTCAATTGTATTTTGGTGTGGCAGAAATAATAATAACAATAAACAATCGTTGTTTTGATGGAAAAATATAGTCAATTTTGTTAAAAACTAGCGGGACTGAATCGTTCCAGGATGTGCTACGTTGAAGTTAATGGGACAAACTCTTATCTCGAAACACCGATGGTTGAGAGATGAAATTTGTTATCTATAGTTTGCCCTGTCGATTTTGTTTTACGTGTAGGCTACCGTAAAAAAAAAAGAGCAGTCGATCACTATTACTAATCTAAATGGCAAGCCTAAAACTATGTTCCTACTTCCCTACACTAATTGTTTTATTATCCTACCTGACACGCTTCTTCCCTCGTTTCTTTTAGATATATGACTGACGTACAGTCTGCTTTTTACTATAAATAAATAAAATAGTGTGTGTTTCTACCTGCTTGTGCAATTTTCATGTCGACCAAATTCTATTTTTAACTTTGTTATGAAATCGGAAGTAGAATTAAAAGTATGGATGCATTCGGCAAACCTCGGTTTTTAAACTTGCCGAGTGAATATAAAACTTAAGTCTCGATCTTTTTGTCTCTGTGTATGAAATGAAATGAAATAGAGGTAAGTGTCATACTTTGTGTATGAACTTACCATAAATTAAAAAGTAAGAGAGAGAAATGCGGCTTAACGTCCACTCAACACAACTAGGTCATTTCGGGACTAACATATTATCTAATTGTATTTCAATAATTCGCTTGCGCGTAGAGGTCTTTAGCAGTGGGAGGAAACCGAAGTGCCCGGAGGAAACCCACGAGGTTGAGAAGGCTATCTCCATACTACATACGCTCACACCAGGGCTCGAAACCACAGCCACAAGCCAGAGGTGGCCGGCCAGCTAGAGGTCGAAGCGCGGCACTCCAGACCACTAGGCCATCCCAACCCCCAAAACTATCTGTGGTCTTATCACTATTACATTCACAGTTAGATAGTAGTGGCACTTAACTAGTGAGTTAGTCGTGGGGCGACAGACGGTATCAACTCTCATAAAACAGGTGGAATTAACATGCAGACCTCGTCCTCGAGATTCTGTTCCATTTTTTATCCTCTCGTTCACCTGAATTTCCTCACATCAATGAACTCAAATGTCGGGAAATTTAGACACAGTCCCCAAAATTGAAATGCTTATAATTACATATTTTACATTACTATCTGGACTTTTTTCGCAACTACGTCTTTTGATTTCATTATGGTATCATTCTTCCTCCACTGTCAATGGCAAACCCGCTAAGTTAGTAGTACCACTAGTGCGTTGGGAGAGAGACTTAAAATACATTCTGTTCTCTCACTAAACAGGCGGAATTGACAGGAAGATCTTGAGATTTTGTCCCATTGACTCTTATTTCTGATTTCTGATATGTATATATAGGTAATACAATCTATGTTCTTCCGGGGCTTCCATACCATTTCGTAACCAGTATTTTGTTGACATCCATTGTGGGGTGGGATTGTGGATGACGCCCTAGATTTGGACGCCCCCCTCCCCAACCATTGACAGCTTCTAGATCCGCTACTGTGTATGGTATAATGTGCGCAAGTCATAATATGCGCCATGCGAATGTAAAAATAAGCATGTTTCCGTACATTATTTTCTAAAGAAAACGGGTTATCATAAAAGGAATGGAACATAGTTTTGAGACAAACATATTCGTAATTTGTATTTCTATGCATAAATACCCAAGGCGATATATGAGAATAGTGCCAACTGTCAATTGGTGTTTTACGTGCACGCTAATATGTACACGGTTGGGCTTCGGTTTTCGTCCTACCCGAACTAGCAATAAAATATAATCGGGTTAATGTTTTACTGTTCTGCTCCGGCTGGGCTAATGAAGACGTGCATACGCCATTCAATGTGCTATGAGCGACATTTTGCCCGGACAGCGGCGCTACGGCCTACTCTTAACCGAATTCCAACTGCCAAGAGATATTTTACGCGCGCCATTGCGTACACGGGCATCGGTTTTCGTACGGCCCGCGAACGACTATATGTTGTCCCTTACCAGGCCCCCTGTCCCACACCGCTGACAAGGGGGAAATCACGCCTGAGGCTGTAAGGTTTTGAAGCGACCAATACTAACTTCTATGAAGTTGTTTTACATGTACATTAAATTTTCTTTTTTTTTAAATTCAGCCAATGAACAAACAGTTTTCCTTTGGATTAACTTTAATCAATCCGTTACCTAACGGATAATTAAATTGGCTTTCTGGCAACAGAAATTTAACAGGCCGTTATCGGACCGTTAAAATAACTTAATTTTAAGCAACCGGCCCCAGGTATTTGTCTAAATCTGGTATTGGTTTATTTCACATATAATGCCCTCTTACGAAGTTACAGGGAAGTACATGCTTATACATATTACATAATGAAAGAATATAAATAAAGCAATATAAATCTCTAGAAAGTCAAGAGTACAATTAAATGGGTTATTTGTATATCTAACTGGGTACATCTTAAATTTTAATGATCGAGTTTAATAACCCAGTTAGATGTACAATTAATGATTTAAATTTAATAATCCAGCTAGATGTACAATAAATGATTTAAATTTAATTACCCAGTTAGATGTACAATTAATGATTTAAATTTAATAACCCAGTTAGATGTACAATTAATGATGTAAATTTAATAATCCAGCTAAATGTACAATTAATGATCGAATTTAATCCACTAGGAACAATTAGTGAGATAATTTAATAACCAAAATGTACAATAATATATATTGATCGAATTTAATAAATAAATCTATTTTAATTTAATTTTATTTATTTGTTCTTTTTTTCATTTTAGCATATTAATTGTTCAAGTATTAAACACAACAGGCCTTATATTTGAAAAATGGAAATAATGGGATAATAAAAAAATTACACTGCAACGATTTAATATTCTTAGCTTTTCACGTTTATTTCTGCAAGTTTAGATTGTTGTCGCTTTTCTTTTGTCAGGAGGGATTTTCCATGTGTATCCCATAATACTTCACAATTCATTATGGCGGAATTTGGAACCTGGAACAGTTGCAGAAAACAAAGAGAGTTATAGATAAGAATTATATGATGAAGCTCAGAAGTCGTTTTAATTTTTGTTATTTATAGCTTAAAACGTAAAACAGGACAACGTTTTAAGCAATTATGACAGGATTATTTTAGAAATTAAATGAAATCGGGCTTAAAGGACCTAAGTCCGTAACTCATAATCCTCCAAAATCGTCGACATTGAAAACACAAATTATTGGTCGATTTAAATCAACATTGCTGATGTAAACTTACCGGGAAAAGATGAGCTTCTGATATCCGATATTTAAGATAAAATATTTTTTGTTAACATTGGTACACGAATCGTGTACCATAATGCGCTTCAGCTCCAGTTGTATTGAGAGACTCGAGGGACGAGGCTAGACACATTCAATAAGTCAAACAGAGTTAGTAGACTGGAATAACTAGACGCTCGACTTTTGCACATGGTTGACATTGCTGGCTTATTTCGCCAAACATAACTGATTAGAAATTGGAGTAAAAACAGAAACCATTGAATGTAAATCAGTTTATATACATTCATATCACAGTATTATATGCGTTGCGAACCACTTCTATGAATTTCTAGGCCCCAAATGTTAGCGATTTAGCTCCTTTAAGAGAAAGAGAACAACTGACGTTCGTAAAGAGCTTTCTAATTTTCTTTTTCGGTTAATCTTTTCACCGATGTTGGTGCTGATTGGTATGCCCCTAATATTTTGGAACTACATGTATATACCTTATGTAGCGGTATATTTAGAACTGTAGCGGCGTATTATTAGAACTGCAGCAGGGTATATTTAGAACTGTAGTGGGGTATTTTTTTAGGAATGTAGCGGGATATATTTAGAATTGCAGCAGGGTATATTTAGGAAAGTAGTGGGGTATTTTTAGAACTGTGGTGGGGTATATTTAGAACTATACCTTGTTTAGCGGAGTGTATTATTTAGAACTGCAGCAGGGTATATTTAGAACTGCAGCAGGGTATATTTAGAACTGTAGTGGGGTATTTTTAGAACTAGTGGAGTAAATTATTTAGAACTGTAGCGGAGTATATTATTTAGAACTGCAGCAGGGTATATTCAGAACTTTACCCGGTGTAGCGGGGTATATATATATAATTTTACCCTGTGTAGCGGGGTATAGTTAGAACTATACCTAGTGTAGCGGGGTATATTTAGAACTATACCTTGTATAGCGGAGTGTATTTAGAACTTACTATACCTTGTATAGCGGGATATATATAAAACTATACCTTGTGTAGCGGAGTATATTTAGGATGGTGATGTTCTTCAACAGGGTCGTTGCTAGCTTTATTATAAGCAATCAGAAACGCCCATCGCCTTTCTTCACTTAAATTAGGACCACTGTAGTGAAGCAAGTTACAGTGAAAAAATAACCCATCTCCTTCAAATTTACAATAAAATATGTAACATTTTATTTCACATTAAATGCATATTTACCTTTCGCACTATGCTAGTATTACGGATCCACTTCTAATTTCGATGGGGTACAAGCCCACCATGGGGGCCTATCAGATTCCACGATCGTCGCGAATATCAAGTCTCGCACTTTCAGAATAAAATGTCTACCTGTGATAATCGAGTTGCAAAGATCAATGCTCGTTCAATGTCAAGGTTTTCGTGAAGGTCGCTATGTCACAACCTCTGATTGAACGCCACTGTTCGCGTGTCTGGAGATAATGTAGCTATAAGTTCGGGAATTGTGCAGTAAAACTCTCAGTCGTTGATTCAGTAACATGATGGGGCCATGGTTAATGATATGACTAATACTCTGTCACTAACTCTTATGACAGTATGAACAGATCCGTATCAAGCGGGTGTGCAGGGGGGGGGGGGACATTGCATCCCCAGAAAAATACACCCCACCCCCTCCACAAAACAAATTTGACAGTCTTTCAATTTTGATTATAATCAATATCAGTAGCTTGGGCTTTATATTGGCGCCCCACCACCCTGCTGCATCCCCACTTTTAAAATCTTACATACGGCCCTGTGTATGACAAATTGGTCCACGGACTTTTTAAAAAGATTTTTGATTCCTCCGAACATATATAGCGCAACTGAATCATCTTTATAGTGTTAGAAAGGAGGGATAGGGGCGAAAAAAGGTCACATTCCAGCACATTTTCTTTCCTCTCAAGGGACCCTGCCTGTACATAATAACAACTAACTTAACTTACACATATTTAAGGGGACCCGCGGTTCATGGCAAAAAGAGAAAATATTCAAATTCCAGATGAATGTTTCACGGTAATCTATCTAGCGGCGTTATGTGATTAGATATTATGTAATTATTCTTCAATTTCCAGACCTTTCAATTGTGTGCATGAAGGATATGAGATAATTTTTTCTTCGTCTTAGAGGCCCTGCGATTCCAGTCAGGCCCAGGACCCCGCCCCGGTTAAGCTGGGCCTTGACACGTCATGTTTATCTTTATTGTCCCAGTCAGTGCAGATAAGTTGGACGTTAAAACCTATAATATTATGTTTTATAATATTGCTGTATATATACCTGGCTTCATTTCTACGAATTTTCTAGGGCATCTCTTTTCAATCATACTCACTCTATCCATATCCGCACCAATCAACTGACCAACAAAATTATGCTCTATTCGACCACATTTATGTGAACCGTCTAAAATCTAAAAGAACAAATATTTTATTTTATTTAAAATGCAGAGTTCGGGTTCTAGAAATACTATATCATTGAACGTTTTTTTTATTTTTTATTGTTGCTTTTTTCTGGTTTTTGGGTTGTTTTTATTGGGGGAGGGGGGCATAGTCATGAAACAATGGCACGAGAAATCCCCCTCTGGCCATTGCTGGATTGACTTCTGATACTTAAGCTTTTGAGGGAGTGTGTCTATTCTTCCCGTTCAATCAAAGTGCATCCCTTCGATAGTCATGACGTAACGTTATGTGAACATATTTGGAACTCTGTTTAAACCCAAATGATATTGTTACCCAATTAGTTATTGGTTGTTAATCGGACTATTGACCTGTCGTAATTAAGAACAGAAATCTGCTTTCATTTGAGTGGGATTGGGTCTAATCAAACGACATACTGGACAAGGAGAATGGCGCGGGTGTAGCAAATAATTATTACTTCTAAGCATCCATTTCACTGATGACAAGTAGAACTCAAGTTCTGGAAATTTACCTCTAAGCATCCATTTCCGGTATGACATCTGTCAATGGCGATAAAGACGGTCATCATATCTGGAAACAAGGCCGTGTTACGATACCAATAACTGTAAAATAAATACATAGTAAAGATTACTTTCAGAGATTCACCTACTTCATTCTTCAAGAGGGCTAGCCACGGTGGCTCAGTGGGTGAGACGTTGGCTGGCTAACCTGGAGGTTCCATGTTCGGTCCCTGCATTGGCCGAGAAAGTTCATCGAGATTTTCCGGCGCGGGCCTGGCAAATTTTCCCTTAATGCATGGCGTGTGTCCATCTTCATTAACTCAATCGGGACAGAACAGTAGGACATTAAACCCCCCCTCAATTTCATTTCATACTTTTGACAGATACAAAATAAATGAGTTACCCATAATCTTGATGCCAAGCGTGCCGGCCACCTACTTTAGCCACTTTCATCATCAGCTTAGAATGATAATGATAAACTTCGCCCTCCAGTAACTGAAAAATAATACCGACAAAAATGAAATGAAATGAAATAGGGTTTGACGTCTTACTGTTCTGCTTCGACCGGGCTTATGAAAACGGAATTTTGCCGGGAGTTAAGGAATAATTGCGATTAGGGAACCATAGTGACCAAGTGATTATAAAACTTGCTCGCTAGCTTTTGGGGTCGAGGGTTTGATACCGTTGTAGGCCGAGAAAGTTCATCGGGATTTTCCGGTGTGCTTTCCCCTTGTTGGTGGTGTAAGACGGAGGACCTGACAAGGACAGCTGTCTAGTCGTTCAGATGGTACGAAAACACGTAACATATCCCTGACAGTTGGAATTCGATGTAAGAGTAGGCCGTAGTGCCGTTGTCCGGGAAAAATTTCACTCATAGCACACCATATGGCGTATGCCCGTCTTCATTAGCCTGGTTCGGAGCAGAACAGTAAGACATTAAACTCCATTTCATTTCATTTTCTTTTTCGATTAAAACCGTCGATTTGGGACTTAAAATGTCGGACAACTAACTTAGTGTCTGTTTTCAAGCGAAGGTAATTGTGGACATACAGCGTAAGATTAGCATTGAGATTTCCCAGTCTGGTTCTCCCTAGTCAACGGTTCGGGACGGAGCGTCTCAAAAGGAAAGGCATCGAATCTTTTTAATGGCAGCACGTCAACGACTCTCTTATAATATTTGGAAATCTAAACCCCATTTTATTTACAGGTGTTGAAGAGAGAAGAGAGAGAGAGAGAGGGGGGGGGGGGTATAACGTCCATTCGATACAAACTAGGTAATTTTGGTACTAACATGCGGTTCAATTTCATTTCAATAATTTGCAAGATATAGGAGAAAACCGGAGGACCCGGGGAAAACCCACGAAGTTGGACAGGCGACCCTACTCCCTGTCTCGTACAAGCCGGAAATCGAAACCACCCCATTTAACTCAATATGACAGACTTCCCCCACTCCACCCACGATTAGGCAAGACAGAGAAGTCATGATGGTACCAAACTTGTTCTGGTGTTGCATGAATATTCTTTATATTTTTACAGCCGTTAATTTGCCAAAAAGTCTACCAGTGGTTTGCCCCACTTCAACATTCTATGCCAATCACATGTTAACCAGATTGGTCAACTGGACAGATGCTAGGAAGCTTGTTGGTCAACTGGCTAGGATGCTGATTGGTCAACTGGCTAGGATGCTGATTGTCAACTGGACAGATGCTAGATGCTAATTGGACAACTGAACAGATGTTAGGATGCTAATTGGACAAATGAACAGATGTGAGGATACTAATTGGACAACTGAACAGATGCTAGGATGCTAATTGAACAACTGAACATATGCTGATATGCTAGAATGTTAATTGATCAACTGGACAGAATCTAGCATGATGATTGGTCAACGGAACATATCAAGTTGCGTTTTAACAATAATTTGGCCACACAACAACAAGATTTAGGTTCATTTTTGGGATCTTCAAATAGGCGATTCGACCGTAATATAGTTTCCTGTCTTGTCTACTTATAATAATAATACAAGTCTCAATTATAGTGTCACGTGTCTCTGGTCAAACCTGTTCACATGTTCCTGCAACTTTCTCACTTCTGGAGATCATACCAGTGACGTCATTACCAGGATGTGACCAAATTGTCAGACGGGCAAAACGATTCTCGCCATCATCAACCTAGAAAATAAAATGAAATAATATAAGGTTTAACGTCCTACTGTTCTGCTCTGACTGGGCTAATAAAGATGGGCATACACCATACAGAGTAATGCCACGCTCACATCAGGGCTCGAAACAACAGCCGCAAGCCAGAGGTGGCCGGCCAGCTAGAGGTCGAAGCGCGGCACTCTAGACCACTAGGCTAACCAAACCCCCTTCTCCTAACTGTCCCGTCTTCGAGGACTTTAAACTTTAAACGATTGATTGGAATTCGAGTCAGGCACCTTAATTAGGCTATATTAGACCACTTTGAAGTTGCAATAGCAGGAAACGTGTTTGCAACCGTCAAATATGCTAAACTTTTCTTGGTGGTAATGGTCGCTGCTGTCTGTAGTCCCGAATTTTTTTTCCGGGCATTTCGGGTTCTTCCCCCTAACTTTCATCGAGCTCCTACGCCTATGGACGTGATTGTCACTAGGGAGTGTCTATATGGTGTTATAATCACTAGGAGAGTGTCTATATGGGGCAACGGCCACTAGGGGTGCCTATATGGGGTGATGATCACTAGGAGTGTCTATATGACGTGATGGTCACTGGGGAGTGTCTATATGGAGTAATAGTCACTAGGAGAGTGTCTATATCAGGCAACAACCACTAGAGAGTGTCTATATGGCGTGATGAATGTCTATATAGTAATAATCACTAAGGAGTGCCTGGATAGGGTAATGTTCAATAAGGAGTGCCTGGATAGAGTAATGTTCACTAAGAATGCCTATATAGAGAAAAAGCCACAATGGAGTGTCTATATAGTGTAACCACTAGGGGTGTCTCAATGGAGTGATGGTCACTAGGGGTGTCTATATAAAGTTATGACCACTAGGGGTGTCTATATGGAGTGATGGCCACTAGGGGTGTCTATATATAGCTATGACCACTAGGGGTGTCTATATAGAGTTATGACCACTAGGGATGTCTATATAGAGTTATGACCACTAGGGGTGTCTATATAGAGCTATGACCAATAGGGGTGTCTATATAGAGTTATGACCACTAGGGGTGTCTATATGGAGTGATGGACACTAGGGGTGTCTATTTAGAGTTATGACCACTAGGGATGTCTATATAGAGCTATGACCACTAGGGGTGTCTATATGGAGTGATGGCCACTAGGGGTGTCTTTATAGAGCTATGACCACTAGGGGTGTCTATATAGAGTTATGACCACTAGGGTGTCTATATGGAGTAATGGTCACTAAGGGGTGGCTAGAGAAAAAGTAACCAGGCAGTGTCTATATGGAAAAAGGTCACTAGATAATGTCTATATCGAGTAATAGTCACCAAGGAGTAATGGTCTATAGGAATGTATATTTAGAGTAATCACCGGGGAGAAGCAGTGTCTATATCGAGTATAACAGATCACATAAATTGAATAAATGACTTCAAACTACAATTTCTTCCGTCTAATAAAACATTAGTAATACGTCTACACTAACTTTCTCTGAGTTTTCGTTAATCGTCTCATTTTCATCCAATGAAATCTTCAGTTTTTCTAATTCTTGACTGTTCAGTAAATTCCTATATAAGAGAGAGAGAGAGAGAGAGAGAGAGAGAGAGAGAGAGAGAGAGAGAGAGAAAGGGGATTTAACGTCCACTCAACACAACAAGGTCATTTCGGGACTAACATATGGGTTAATTTTATTTCAATAATTCGCTTGTGCGTAGGGGTCTTTAGCCCGGAGGAAACCCACGAGGTTGAGAAGGCGCCCCTATCTCCATGCCACATACGCTCACACCAGGGCTCGAAACCATAGCCGCAAGCCAGCGGTGGCCGGTCAGCTAGAGGTCGAAGCGCGGCACTCTAGACCACTAGCCAATCCCAACCCCCTCGGACAAGGGCGGCCACGCCGGCAAATTTCGATGAATATGGGACCTCAAGGTTAGCGAGCCAAGGTCTTTCCCACTGAGCCATCATTAAATTTCTCGATCTTAACTGACATTTATTTCAAGACCATCTAGCGCAGTATCAAGAATGCCCAATGAAATGTGTTGTAACCGTTCTATAATGTAACCAAGATCGACCAATGAAATAGAATGTTATAAATGTGTTTCTAACCTGACCATAATGTAACCATGTTTATCAAAAGCTGTCTTCATATCTTCGGTAACTTCCACTTCATTATTTTGATTTGGTTGAAATTCTAAAACAAAAAAAGCAGGGAAAAAGGGTCGTTTGTATAAGGTATTTTGATCTGATGCGAAGGGGAGGGGGTAGTACATCCTTGGATGCGCCCCTAGGGTAACGTTAAAACTATCATATGGTGCTAAATATTAGGAATGGAGTCAATGTGAAAAGTGTTTGAAGGGCGGAAATGGGCGGAAATGAAACAAAGGATAGAAACTAGTGCAGAGCATTGTATTGTCCTTCCCAATCTATCCTCTAAACATGGCAGTAACGGGTGAAGAGCATTGTATTGTTTTTTACCACCTCTCCCCTAAAAATGGTAGGAACTGGTGGAGGGCATGGTATTGTGCTTTCCCACCTCTCCCCTAGAAATGGTAGGAACTGGTGGAGGGCATGGTATTGTCCTTTCCCACCTCTCCCCTAAAATGGTAGGAACTGGTGGAGGGCATGGTATTGTCCTTCCTCACCTCTCCCCTAAAATGGTAGGAACTGGTGGAGGGCATGGTATTGTGCTTCCCCACCTCTCCCCTAAAAATGGTAGGAACTGGTGGAGGGCATGGTATTGTCCTTCCCCACCGCTCCCCTAAAATGGTAGGAACTGGTGGAGGGCATGGTATTGTCCTTCCCCATTTCTCCCCTAAAAATCGAAGAAACTGTAAGAGGGCATGGTATTGTCCTTCCCCACCTCTCCCCTAGAAATGGTAGGAACTGGTGGAGGGCATGGTATTGTCCTTCCCCACCTCTCCCCTAGAAATGGTAGGAACTGGTGGAGGGCATGGTATTGTCCTTCCCCACCTCTCCCCTAGAAATGGTAGGAACTGGTGGAGGGCATGGTATTGTCCTTCCCCACTTCTCCCCTAGAAATGGTAGGAACTGGTGGAGGGCATGGTATTGTCCTTCCCCACCTCTCCCCTTAAATGGTAGGAACTGGTGGAGGGCATGGTATTGTCCTTCCCCACTTCTCCCCTAAAAATCGAAGAAACTGTTGGAGGGCATGGTATTGTCCTTCCCCACCTCTCCCCTAGAAATGGTAGGAACTGGTGGAGGGCATGGTATTGTGCTTCCCCATATATCCCCTAAAAATGGTAGGAACTGATGGAGGGCATGGTATTGTCCTTTCCCACCTCGCCCCTAAAAATGGTAGGAACTGGTGGAGGGCATGGCAGTGTGCTTCCCCAACTCTCCCCTAAAAATGGTAGGAACGGGTGGAGGGCATGGTATTGTGCTTTCCCACCTCTCCCCTAAAAATGGTAGGAACTGGTGGAGGGCATGGTATTGCGCTTTCCCAGATCTTGCCTACAAAGGAATCGTCACGTACAAGCTGGGAATCGAAACCACACCAGTTGACTCATTGAAGGCCCTCAGACCATTCGGCCACCCAACTCTCCATGCGCGTTAGGGAATAGGTCGAAATATCCCGCGTAACTACTCGTGTGCTAGCTATTCGTGAGTTGTAGCACCGCTGCCAGGGCAAAGCCTCCTTCGTAGCTCACCCACATCTCATGGTGTATGCCCGTCTTCATTATCCCGGTTGATGCGTTGGATGTTAAACCCCATTTCATTTTGTTGTTTACCTGTTTGTGACATTTTCCAGCTGGAGATTTCGAACAGAAAAAGATCTGGATCCCTTCAGAATGTTAAGCAGATAACAAGGTTAAATATGCCAAGTTAGCCTATATATAGTATGATAAACAAAATGTCGTCATCCGATGATACACCTCTAACATTTAACTATCAGGTGACTAACTTCGATAACCTACAAGGTCAAACGCGATTTAAATCTTTTCTAGAACCCTGGACTAACAGTTAGTACAAGATGACGTGACATTCATTGCGTGAAATGAGGGATAACGTCTTCACGAACCGGGTTTAGGAAGACGGGCATACAGAAAATAATGTGCTATAAGGGAAATTTTACGCCAAGGGATCTTTGACGTGCACGTCAATGTGTACACGAGACCTCAGGTTGTTCGTTCCATTCGAGCGACAAGAAAACCGTCCTTGTCAGGCCCTCCACCCTGTATCACTGGCAAGGGGTTAGTGCAAGAGAGCGTGACATTAAAGACCATTGATGGGGTTTAACGTCCGATTTTTCTGGAAAACCCGGGCTAAGGAAGACGGGGCAAGTGCCATACAGTGTGCTATGAGGTACACAGCTGCGTTTCCGCCTACTCTTTATCGATTTCCAACTGTCAAGGGTTCTTTTACGTGCACACTGATGTTTTCGCGGAACCATGGTTCGCTAACCTGAAGGTCCCGTGTTCGATCCCTGCATTAGCCGAGAAAGTTCATGGGGATTTTTTGGCGTGGTTTCCCCTTGTCAGCCGCGCAGGGGGCCTAACAAGGGAAAACGTATAGTCGTTCGGGTGGGGCGAGAAATCGAGGTCATGGGTACACATTGGCATGCATGATAAAGACCCTTTGGCAGTTGGAATTCGATATAAGAGTGGGCCTTAGTGCCTCTGTCCAGTCGAAATTTCCCTCATAGCACACTGCATGGCGTATCTATCTTTACTAGGCCAGTCGGAGGTTAAACGTCATTTAATTTCATTTCTTTCACCAAGTCATATGACGATCGTATACTTGAATTAGTACACCCCGTACGCTTTTTTCGAAGAGCGTCGCCCAAAGAATAACAGCAACAATATCATGAGTAACACTTGGAGACTATAGTTCTTGGTCCTAAATAATTGGTCAAAATTTATTGAATAAAATTAAATCAAAATGTTACGAAATTTTTATTTCAAGAATTCATATCTTTACAGTTCTCTTTTGATATATCCAAAGTTGGACTCCAACCTTTTGTCGGTTGTAAACGGATCTTTTCCCGTTGAGTCCCACATCGTAGCACAATCCATAATAGCTGTATTTGGAACCTGGAAATCAAATAATAACTATATGCACCAGTGGTTCTCAACTTTCAGGCCTGGTGGAGTAGGGGGCTAGAGGGAGGGGGGCTAACAATAGTTTGGCCGAGAGTACTCTTTTCTCCGCAGGTTATTGCGGTCCTGGAGCCTCGCCTATAGGGACCTAGGATGGAAGCCCCTAATCAAGAATTGCTTCTGCCGGCCCTGATCTCTTTTAGCCAACGGCACACCTTGAAACATATGAAAAAATAGCGGCACACCTTGCTAACTATATAAATGAACAATATTTAAATTTTACCGCAATGATCTTCCTACGTGTACCACGATGCTGATGCGAATGAATGAATGATGATGATAATGATGATGACGTTACCTTGTTAAGTGGTGTATGGAAGGGATGATGATGATGATGATGATGATGATGATGATGATGATGATGATGATGATGATGATGATACCTTGTTAAGTGGTGTATAGAAAGGGTTGTGATGATGATGTTACCTTGTTAAGTGGTGTATAAAAGGGATAATGATGTTACCTTGTTAAGTGGTGTATAAAAGGGATGATGATGTTTCTCCACGGGGTTATTGTCCGCCCTGTTATAAGCACATAGTATCGCCCATCTTCTATCTAGACTGGTATTAACAGCACTGCAGTGGAGAATATTACAGTGAAAATACACAGCATCTCCTGCAACAAAAATATAACATTTACATTAGTTTTACAATATGAAAAGCAAAAACCAATAATCGAACTTACCCTCCTGGCGACATTATGTGTTTTATTCCAAACTTGGTGCCTTACTTGATGTGCAAGAAAAGGGAGAAACGAAAGGAAGGGTATTCGACAATTAGGCTAGTTAAATAAATCGATTGATGATGAATTTAGGTTATTGTTAATCTCTTATTACCCGATTTTAAACACACTAGGTGTTACGTCTCACGCAGCAATTGTTTTAAATGCGCGTATAAAAATAGTCTTACGAATGACGACCTGTCGAAAGTATTTTACCTGCACTTGATCGCTGTAGTGTAGGCCTACCTTCCACTGTTTCGCGGTAAGGGCATGTTCCAGTGACTATTTGTTTTTGTCCACAATGGAATGAAAGTCATGACTCAACTCAATGTATACAAACTCGCAATTTTAGGGTCAGATTCAGGCTTTTAAATTAAAGTTTCCCGACCCCTTCATATTGTCAAGCCTGGGCGGACGTGAATTTTTTCTCATAAAAAGTGTTCAATTTCTAAAAAAAAAAATATCTGGATCCGCGCCTGGTACAGATTATGTGACGCAAGCCAGTTGTGTTATGGGTATATCAAAGATAATTAACCAGGCGTGTGGCCAGGAAATGAGGTTGGGATTTTAAATCATTGCAGGGACGGATCCAGGATTTATTGCTGGAGGGTGTTTGACAGGTTCCTGTTAAGGAAATGACACAGTTGACAACGCATGGCGCCATCATCGTCTCCAAATTACATAGACATAAGCACACAGTGAGCTGTAAAGAGAGAAATCCAACAACCCGCTTGAATTCTTATTATTGTGAGTCAATTTAATTTAGTAGGATCGACTGTCTAACCTCCGGTCTTCCTACTACTAAAGACCACTACGCGCCAGCGAATTATTGAAATTAAACTGAACCATATGTTAGTCCTGAAATTACCTATTTCTCCCTGTCCGAACACGGGAGTTCCAAGCTACAATGGCGCCCTTATGCCATCAAACCTTACAGAATATGTTTATCACGTACAAACTGCAGCGTTTAGTTCAACGGAAACTATTTAAAGGACCTAAGTCCGTAACTCAAAATCCTCGAAAATCTTCGACATGGAAAACACGAATTATTGGTCAATTTAAATCAACATTGATGTTGTGATCTTACCTGGAAACGGTAGGCCTCTGATATCCAATATTTAAAACAAGATAAACAGTTTACCATTGGTACACGAATCGTGTACCACAGAGCGTTTTAGCGTCACTTGTAACAAGTGACAAGAAAGAACGAGGCTAGACATATTCAACAACTCCTGTTAAACTATGAGGCCATATAATATCTGGTGGGCATGCGTAGTAGACTGGAATAACCAGACACTATTATAATTTCCTCTTTGGTTAAGACTCCTGCCGTATTTCGCTGGATATAACTGATTTAAAATTCGAGTCAAAACGGAAACAATTTAATGTAAACCAGTTTATATACCATCAGATTATATTATTATATGCGTTGCGACCCATTAAGGTCAATTTTTAGGTCCGAAATGTTAGCGATTTAGCTCCTTTAAACACCGTTCGGGAACATATGGCCATATGGAGTGGGGTTTAACGCCCTGCTGTTCTGCACTGACTGGGGTTAGTGAACTAATTAGACTGAATGAATGAATGATATGGGGTTTAACGTCCTACTGCTATGCACTTAACATGAGCTAATTGAAGACGAGCATACGCCATACAGTGTGGGAAATTTTGCCCGGACAGCGGCGCTACGGCCTACTCTTATATCGAATTCCATCTACCAAGGTATCTTTTACGTCCACTCCAATGTGTACACGGGACCTCGGTTTTTCGTCCCATCCGAACGACTAGGCAGCTGTCCTTGTCAGGCCCTCCTTCTGCATCACTGACAAGGGGAAATCACGTCGGAAAATCGAGATGAACTTTCTCGGCCAATGCAGGAAGCGAACACCCGACCTCCAGGCTAGCGAACCAGCGCCTTATCCACTTAGCCACCGTGATCCCCGAACTAATTAGACAGATATATACCTGGATTGAGTTCAACATATTTCAGTGGACAGATTTCTTGTACCATTTTAACCCGGTCCATGTCTGCTCCCATCTGATCTCCCACTCGTGTATGATCTATACGACCACAGAGGTGGGATCCTTCTAAAATCTGTAAAAAAAGATCCATCTACAATCTGTACAATACAAAATATGAGATCCATTTACAATCTGGAGAATACAAAAGGTCATCCTAAAATCTAAGATCATTCTCAAATCTGTACAGTACAAAAAGTAAGATGCATCATAATTCTGGACAATACAAATGGTAAGATCATTCTAAAATTGTACAATACAAATGATGAGAGCATATGGTACAATACAAATGGTAAGATCATTCTAAATTTATACAATAAAAATGGTAAGATCATTCTAAAATTTACACAATTTTAAAGGCGAGGCAGATCATTTTAAAATTTGTACAATACAAATGGTAAAATCATGCTAAAATTTGTACAATACAAATTAATGGTTAGATAATTCTAAAATTTATACAATACTAAAGGCGAGATCATTCTAAAATCGGTACAATACAAATGATCAGAGCATATGGTACAATACAAATGGTAAGATCATTATAAAATCGGTAAATACAATTGGTAAGATCATTCTAAAATGTGTACAATACAAATGGCGAGATCATGCTAAAATTTGTACAATACAAATGATGAGAGCATATAAAATCGGTACAAACAAATGATGAGATCATTCTAAATTGTACAATGCAAATGGTAAGATCATTCTAAAAGCTGTACAATAGGAATGGTGAGATCATTCTAAAATTGAGAGCTGTTTTTGAGAAATATCTTTAATCCAAGAACACAAGCACCTATTTTCTTATTGATGAATTTTTTACAAGTTTTTTTAAAAGGACATGTTTTAGTTGAAACGAGACGTACAATTTGTACAGATCATTACTGTATTCCCGAATGCCAATCTGATTTAAACACGGATCCTATTTCGTTTCGTTTTTATAGTTCAAAATTTCGTTTTACTAGGATATGGCGTGTTCTGGGTGATGTAAGGGATTAGCTAATGAAATATTCTGTTACTCTTGGCCTTATGATGCACGGAACTGTGGGTAAACCACTAGAAACGTCAACGCTGATTGATTAATAAATGTCTGACATTATAGGATCAAGCGCCGCTAGTTTGACCCCTGACGTGAACTCCCACTATAACTTGTCGGATCTCCATGTAGTGTAGGCCATTGAAAGTATAAAAAAGGTAAGAAATATAGATCTGTATTTTAATCAGATTGCCCGAATCCCACAAAACTCAAACCTTTACCTGTAGACATCCATTTCCTTTATGACATCTATCCAAAGCCATGAAAACCGTCATCATATTTGGACGTAATGCCGTATTATGATACCAATAACTAGAGATAAAAAAACACCATCATTATATTTTCTCCGCCAGTGACTTTAATCAAGAAAACTTATACGAAAATATATTAAGAATGCAGCCTTTTCATTGGATGAGCTATAATTTGGGTCGTGTTATTTTTTAGCACTCAGCCAATAAAAAGGCTGCATTATCAAATCATTGAGGGAAAGTTGTGAAAAAGGTAAGTCATAAAAAGAAAAAAAGATCATACGAAAATATATTAAAGGGGAATAATGGAAGTTTAAAAAAAGGAATGTAAAGGGAATATGTTGAAAAGTTCTGTCAAATTGCTCCATTCTGAATCGAAATGTTAGCGTTGAATTTTATGCCTAGCCTCGATCATCATTACTAAAGTCAGTACGATAAAAAAAACCCCATAATTTCTCTTTATAAATCATCAAATAGCGTTGAACAGCAAATCGGATTCAAATCCAGTGAAAATCCGGCGCATAAGATGTCATCTGATATTGATTAGAGTTAATAAATGTTTAATTAATAGTTTATATAACATTTCGGGCCTAAAGAAGCACCTACAATAGGTAGATTTGGATCTTGCATAATGTATGTTTGTGAATAGAAGATGTTATTTATTACCCAACAAGCACAAATAGATATATATGATTCTTTGGTATAGATTAAGAGTGATATATCCCAGGAAATATCGTTCAGGGGCCTGTTTCACGAAATTTTAACTTAAGATAAAATCCAAATTTTAGTACATACTCAAATCTGATTGGCTAAGCGCTAAAATCAATCTAATACTATCCAATCGAGTTACTAAAATCGGATTTTATCTTAGTTAAAATTTCGTGAAACAGGCCCCAGTGTGGAAGTTTATCACATAAGCAATATCTAATTGTAGAATGTATATTATTGGGTGATAAAATATAGTTTACCCATAATCTTGATGCCATTGATGTTTACCACCTATCTTGGGTTGTTTCATCATTAGCTTACTGTGGTAGTGGTAAACTTCTCCACCTATTAACTAGAAATAAAAGTTATTGTCAATAACAGAGAGAGAGAGAGAGAGAGAGAGAGAGAGAGAGAGAGAGAGAGAGAGAGGGGGGGGGCTAACATAATAATATGGTTTAATTTTATTTCAATAATTCAC
The DNA here is from genome assembly GCA_917208275.1 of Patella pellucida. Lineage (NCBI taxonomy): Eukaryota > Metazoa > Mollusca > Gastropoda > Patellidae > Patella > Patella pellucida. The sequence continues at coordinate 72,111,538 of OU795038.1, forward strand.
GCGTAGGGGTCTTTAGCAGTGGGGGGAAACCGGAGGACCCGGAGAAAACCCACGAGGCTCGAAAGGCGATCATACTCCTTGTCACGTACAACCGGGGATTCGAAACCAAGCCAGTTAACTCACCGGAAAGTCCCAATAAACTCAATGACAGGCTTTAGGATAAATCACACACGTGCTAACCATTCGGCCATCCAACCCCCTCCCCCCGTCAATAACAACCTTAGTCTGCATTCTCAAAGTCATTGGAGAATTCTCAACCTATTCCTTGACACGTACAACCGGGGATTCGAAACCACGCCAGTTGACTCAGTGACAGGGGCGGATTGGCCGGTCGGACAAAAAAATGAAAAGGGCCGATCGGACGAAATATGATTTTTTGTTGTCCAATTCGTCCATTTGCTGATTACACTATTTTGCCTGATTACACTATTTTGCCTGATTACACTATTTTGCCTTTACAGTTTTTTTAAAAGAATTTTGTCTAATGCATGGTTTGAATTGTTCTTACTTGGTTTTATTCCATTTCGGTTACACAACCATTGGATAAATCAGATATGCCACCGAATCGCATGTTGTTCATTTTTCAAAATTTTCCCGAGGACGAGCTACCGGCCCTCGTCCGGGCTCCGCGTTTAGTAAAAGGGGCCTCTTCGACACGGGCGCCCCTGCTCAGTAACATGCTTTATGATAAAGCGCGCACTTGCTAACCATTCGGAAATCCAATAACAACCGGAGTCTGCATTTTCATAGTCATTGGAGAATTCTCAGCCTCGGGGGTTTACTTTAAAACTGTGTATTTAGCCACGTGCTGGTAATAAAATTAACTTGATTGGTGTCTCCTTTTTGTAATAATAGTTCACTACAAGTAATGATAACTTTAAAAAATCATAGATAATTTATTTATGTAAAATTAAGTTACTAAAATTTTGTCGACTGGTGTCTCCTTTTTTTTACTAATGGTTTACTACAAGTAATACTAACTTTAAAAAATCATAGATAATTTATTTGTGTAAAATTGAATTACTAAAAATACTCGATTTGTGTCTCCTATTCGTAATATCAGACCTTGAGTTTGGAAATACAGTAAAGCTATACCCCACCCCACCCCTAAGTAGCACCTCGTACGTTTTTGTTCAATCTAGTGTAATATTAATAACATTTATATAAAACAAAATATTACAACCAAGCGGATATTGGAATAGTTTGATCTAGTTAAAATACTTTAAATCTCTAGAAACAAGGTCACCACCATTTGCATTCAATAGTACCATGATGCATAACAAATGAACGAAACACTAAAATGGCAGAATGAACAAATTATTTTCTGATCACCTCTTCGCAGGTTCCAGCTACTTTTTCACATCTTGCTAGCATTCCGGTAACGTCATTTCCGGGCTGGTTCCACATGGTCTTTCTACACATATGTTTATCTCCATCAGAATACTAAGAAAACAATAGAAGATTAACATAATCGATACATATATAGAGAGTGGGAGAAAGAGAAATGGGGTTTAACGTCCACTCGACAGAAACTAGGTCATTTCGGGACTAAAATAAGGTTCAATTTGGTTGTATTTCAATAATTCGCTTGCGTGTAGGGGTCTTTAACAGTGGGAGGAAACCAGAAGACACGTAGAAAACGGACGATATATTATATATTTCATTTTTTTACCATTTAGGGCCAGTGAGCCCCTGAACCCCTTGGGCCATAGAACCACGTCCGACGGTCCGAAACAGGGGCGGATCTAGGAATTTCGGAAGGGGGGCGGTAAAATGAGGGCACGTCGCTGAGATGAGTGGTGGAAACAATCTTTTGCAGCGTAGCGAGCCAAAAAAATTTGGGAGGGGGCGTGGTCTTTTATGAAAATTCAATCCTTATTGGTGTATTTTTAGAGCATTTGCTGTCTTATTTGCTTCAGTGCAAATCAATTTCTATTTATATATTCAAGTTTATAGGACTATTCTTAAAACGGTGTTTGTGTTTTATTTGAGTACAACGAATTATGACAGATAGATATTGATAATTAAAACACGCTGTTTTGTTTGACTTGTGTCTCACAAATTATATTATTATAACGGTGGAATGACGATCAGGTCAAACAGAAGTTGAGAAAGTTCTCATCGTCCTCCTAGCCCTACTACCGGGCCGTAGCAACTCCATGATCAACACAGGCAAGAAATAAAATAAGAAACATTGACATTGTAGATAGGCTAGGATTAACCGTAGATTTTAACAGTACCTTCAAAATTGATCGTAAAACCGAACGTACGACACCATTAACGACATCTAAAACTTTCACATTAGAGTGCCGTAAATTTAGTTGATAGGGTCTACTACGGCACACCAAAATAAATAATGCCGTGGCAGACATGCTTTGTGTAGTATTTTATCATGGCTTTTTCGTTTGCCGTGGTAAATTTCGAGCGCTGAGTTTGTGTGCAGAGAAGGACGAAGTCGAGGGGATTTAAATACGACTAGGCGGCTTTTTTCGATTTTTTCTTTGTGCTTGGCGGCAGAAAAAAGTGCCGCCTGGCGTGGCTATAGGTCTATCCCTGTTCCTTGCATCTGTAGCAATTCCAAGAGTTATTTGGCTGATATTTTCGGACATATTTGGGTCTGAGAAAAGAAAAGGCACTTTCAGAAATAAAAAAGGCACTTTCAGAAGTAAAAAAGGGCACTGTCGAAAATAAGGGGGGGGGGTGCGCGCCCCTTGCGCCCCCCCCCCCTTAAATCCGCCTCTGCGAAATATTATGTACTTACTACGTCCATATGATTCTTGACCAGATCACTGACGTCAAAAACCTCAAATAATTTATTAACTTCTTCCTTCGATAGCACATTACTTTAATAAAGAGAAAATGAAATGGGGTTTAACGTCTTACTGTTCTGCTCCTAAACTGGGCTAATGAACATAGGGTGGGATATAACGAGAATAACATATTGGTAGAGTTTTATTTCAATAATTCGCTTGCGCTAAGGGTTCTTTTGTCACTTACAACCTGGGAATCGAAATCCCACCTCATGGCTCAGTGGCAGACCTTACGATCTAAACTGCACGCGATAGACACCCTTCCTTTAATTAATAAAAGGGATATTATGTAAAATTAGATAACGAGCTAACAGTTCTTGCTGTAATAGTTAAAAAGTGATAATGATAGGGTAATAAGTTATTTTATGTCTAATTTATATAACATTTAAGACCTATGGCGCTATGCCCGACTCTTTTATCGAATTACAGCTACTAGTGAGGGATCGTTTACGTGCACGCCAATGTGTGCACGGGACCTAGATTTTTCGTCCCATCCGAACGAATAGACAGCTGTCCCTGTCAGGCAAGTCGTCCTGCATCACTGACAAGGGGAAGCCTCACCGGAAAATCCCGATAAACTTGGTCGGCCACCACCGGTATTGGCCGAGAATGGATTAATATAATGGTGTTTATGTTGTACACATATTTAAATAATATTTGGTTGTCTTACCGTACAATCACGTATCCATATTGATTAAACGCATCTTTCATCTCCTGGGTGACCTTAAAGTCATCACTGAATTCAACTTCTGTAATTAAAGGTTACATGAAATGTATTAACCATCCCACGTATAAATGGATTACTTGGTAAATAATAATATATTCTCAGGGCCCTAACATAGAGTGGGGAGTGGGGTGGCAATACGCGCAGGCGAGATTTCTTGGGAGCGGCGATTTTTTTAGGTACATACCAAGGCTGGGATAGCAAATCATCGGATTCGCTTTCCCTAAACCGGTCTGTTTCCATTTCAGAAAATAGAGAGTGTAGAATTATGATTTGTCTAAGATATATTGCAAGTTTTTCGATCAATTTGAGGGTTGAGGGGGAAATATGCATAAAAATTCTACATATTAGTTGATTTAATGAAAGCAGTTACAGTGGTATTGCCTCGGGGAGAAACTTAAGTTAAATAATATATAAATATTGAACATTTGTTTGCATTAGAAGTTTCGAACTTCAATCAAAGAACGAATCCCAGACAGTGAATCAATTCAGCAAAATAAGCACCACAAGCACCACAAAAATTTTCATAGCCGAATTATCAGTGTTTAATGAAATAATTCGAATTGGTCAGACGACTCAGACCTCAATAGTGGCCCGGTTGAAATAAATTTTTGTTTATTTTTCTTTAAATGTTTGTAGGTGTGAGAACTATTTCCAAAAATAATCATATAGAATAATCATAATTTGACCTCAATTTCATATTTTGAATGACACATATGGGGCACCAAAGTCTTAAGTGTTTAGGGCCTCTAAAAGGCATGATCCGGCCCTGGCACAGCGACAGTCGTTTAAAAGACTGCGAAGAGCCTACCTGTTGCTGCCATCTTTCCTTGACAAATAAAAAAGCCGGTCAGAAACTTTTAGTTTAATTATATTAAAAGACATAACCGTGACCTTGACATGGAGATAAGCAACAGCGAATCATGACTAGAAATAGAATTATGTCGTCTAAATAAAGTTTTGTAGACTATATTTATAACAGGGAATACAGTATGAAAACCTGACCAAAAATAGAATGCTACCATCTGCAAATATAACTTTTTATAGGTTACATCACACAAATAACTTAGTCTAATTAAAACACGGATCCTATTTCGTTTCTTTATTTTATAGATCAAAATTTCGTTTTGCTTGTCTTCAAAACACTAGGACCTGGAAGAGCTCTTTAGTTATATATAACAGGCGTTCTCGTTGATGTGAGGAATTAGCAAATGAAACGGTCTGTTACGGCGTAAGTTTGGCGTGAGGTGCATGGAACTGTGGGTAGCACACTAGAAACATCAACGCTGATTGTTTAATCAAATGTCTGACACAACCTCCCATAAAACGAAACGAAATCTCTATTTTAATCAGATTATTGATTACTGTATAAATTGTTCCTTTTATAATCTATGTGATCTGAATCCAACCGGAATAATAAAAAGGAAAACACAACACAATTTATAGCACTATTACGACTCGTAATCTCTTATCGCTTTCAGGGGGTTTGATGGCCGAATGGTTAGCACGTGTGTGCGGTATCATACAGCCTGTCAATGAGTCAAATACCGTGGTTTCGAATCCCCGGTTGTACGTGACAAGAAGAATGGTCGCCTGTCCAACCCCCTGGGTTTCCCCGGTCCTCCGGTTTCCTCCCACTGCTAAAGACCTCTACACGCAAGCGAACTATTGAAACAAAATTAAATCATACGTTAGTCCCGAAATGACCTAATTTGTGTCGAGTGTACGTTAAATACTCTCTCTCTCTCTTATCGTTTTCATCTGTCTATAAACCAGTGATTGCTTTCCATATAAATAGTGGGGTTTTTTTTAAAGTGCCAAATCGCCATATGCAACTCAAGGATTATTTTCGTCAGAATAATGTGTTTACGTGGTCTCACTCCAACCGGGTTGAAATGTGAAAACTTGATTTCTGCATAATTTCACACTGATAAACAGTGAATATTTGCCGTTCGCTACAATCACTGAGAGTGGTGACATTGGTGCGGCTTAATGAGATCGCTACATTAACTTTAATTCACCATCTGCAAATTAAATTCTAAACTATTTTGTGGCAGTATTAGAAAAATTTCCGGGTTGTGTTTTTAGAACTGTTAATAAAAAAATAAAGTTTCGGGAACATTAATCATCTATACATATTAAAAGAAAGAAAAACAATAGGTTTTTAGAGAGGGGGGGGTTAAATCTATGGACTCGCCATTGTCAGGTCCTCTGTGCCACTGACAAAAGTAGACCACGCGCTATATTTTGGTCATTTTGATACAAATAAAAGTTAATTGCTATTTCTATAGGTGTTCCACCTGTAGGCATAGGCTAGTTGTTGCATTGCTTGATTAAAGCGTCGACCATGCTGCAGTAATAAATTTCAATTCCGGGTTAATTTTCTTTTAGACGTTCAAAACAATAGGTTTTCTAAGATTGTGATATTTTCTGATGACATGAGTTGGATGAATTTAGAATTATCATATCATACTAAACCAATGGTAGTTGGCTCTTTAAGAGAATCTATTTTTAATTTTAGAGGCAAGATGATCGAGACTCCTAACGAGCTGGAGGTAAGCATTTGTTTCCATCCACCGCAGCCTGATGTGATGACGTCACATGTGGATTCTGGGTAAGAATAAGGGTTAGGGTAAGGGTTGTGGCCTGTAGATTTCGACAGAGTCTCGAGATGTAGACATGGTTAGCCCTAACCCTAACCCTGGGCTAACCCTAACCCTTATTCTTACCCAGAATCCACATGTGACGTCATCACATCAGGCTGCGGTGGATGGAAGATGGAAACAATGCTTACCCGAGCTGGAGGCATCATTTCCGGTTTAGCCAGCGGGATCGTTTAGTTTGTAAGAATTTAATTTTTCGAAATTATTATTTTTAATGAAATATCTTTATTCAAATCTAACAAAATTATTTAAAATTGTTTGTGTTCTAATTCTAAGCAACTAAAAATGATTGTTAATAGCGATTAATGTGTTGAAATACATTATTAACGAACTGTCCCTGCATCATTTCCGGTTTAAACATTTTGTTGAATCACGCAAGACTTTTTCTGTCAGGTAATATTATTATTGTTTTATCTCGTGGAATTCAGGCGTATTTTGCTATATTTTACTTGATTTATAATTTGATTTTGTGAACCAAAACCTGCAGCAATTTATTTGTTAATAACTGCGTAATTAGTAGACCTTTAGAATGATCTCTTGCAATACTAATTAATGCTGCGGTAACATGGCATGGCCTAGATAGAGTAGAAAGAAATGGTTCCACTACTGCTGTCTTCCGTCTTACTCCAGTCGCAGTAGTGGTTTTTTCTACAGAGTTCCTTTGCGCAAGTTTTTTAGTCAAATGACTACAAAAAGTTTACTCTATAGCTCGCTTAATTTACAAATAAACTGACCCAAAGCACTACTGCACGCAGCTTTACAAAATAACATATAATAAATCAATTCTTCTTGAAATAAAGGTGAGGCCTTACCGCATAATTATATGATTTGATGAAACCCATCTCCTACGCGAAATTTCAACTGGCCGACCGTCATGGCTGAAAGTTGCGTAATACGTCATTAGGCCTACAACATAAACAGCGCTATGCAGAGAAAAACTGTTCGGTAACTCTTTTAATGGTGCAGTCTTCACTATTTGTGATGGAATTACTTATTTTAATACAAACTGTAATTATATGTGTTGACAATTGTGCGTTTGAACCTATTTCAACTTGCGTAAGGGGTCTTAGACTGTACCAATTGTTACCTTAAACACAGTTTAAGGTAACAAGTATAGTTACTAGGCATGGCCCATCCATGGCATTTTCACGTTTTGGTGGATTTTGATTGCAAATTGGATTGGAATCAAATGGATGGAGCTACATTATTCCGTGACATTGGAGTTGGTTTTATAGTTAATTAAATACCTATAAGAAATAAGAATGAAATAAAGTTCCTGGACTCCATAATAGTGTCAGTGGGAAAACGTTGACATATCAATGAATGATAATCATATTAAATGGCATTTTGATATATTAGTAATCAATCAAAGTGGCTTTTTTATAGAATGGGTAAGCTTATGCACTATGGCATGGACCAGAGAATTTTACTCAGGACACGTACCATGCATTCGTGTGCACTGCCATGGACAAATCTTTCTGCTATTTGTACGTCAGTGACGGAGAGAAAAATATTTGTGCTATTGTTAGGGTTAGCTTCCAATTCCAAAGGTCTTTCGGCCTCTAAGAAACAATTGGAAGGTTACCTAACCCAAAAATTAAAAATAACCCTAAGATTTTTGTCTACAGCACTGCTGTAAAAATAGCCCCAAAATGGTTGTCTTTACGTGAGTCATATATTTTCCTTATGCGCATATCGATTTGGTTTAGTAATTGAATGTCCACATCAAAATAATGACTCTGATTAAAACTCTGTATAACTGTCTTGATTACTATAAATTGTGAATAAAATATTTGATTGAACCAAACCACTGTTATTATTGACACAATGATGTTTGATATTTTTAGAATATAGAAGAATGGATCGTTTACTGAGATTAGGTGGAGCAGGAGGAATGCCAGGGCTAGGACAGGTGATTATTTAAACTCAAAATTTTTATTTTTTTTAGAAAAAGGGAATGTGGGGTTGGGACTAAAGGCTTAATAACGATAACCAAATCTTATGATACAGTAAATACTAACACTTATAGCCATTTCATGACAACAGAATTGGTATTGGTACCGTATTTTAAACTTTTTATCACATATTTGAAAACCCAAGGTATCATGTACACCAATGGCAGCAAGCATGATGATAAAGATCTTCAGCAGACAGTTGGAAAATAAACCCCAACCATTGCTGTTATTTCATTATTATATATCACATACACTAGTAACCTGGGCAGGATGTTAGAAAGGCTATTATTTTTGCCTTATGTTCAACCCTTCTCAAATAAATTCATTAGTATACTACCCTTGGCTTACTACAGTACAACCATATGTAATGAAACTGATAGATTTCTCACATTTACTGTCTCTGATTTCAGTAATTCTGTCTGGTTAAATTTTCAAATGTCTATATTATATTTTATCAGGGCGCTCCACCAGCTGATGCACCAGTTGTAGATACTGCTGAACAAGTCTATATTTCATCTTTAGCGTTATTAAAGGTAAACTAATCTAAAAATTAACTTGTCTCCTGATTAAATTATAATCATCTAGTGTTTGAATGGAAGATTTGTCATTAATAAATTTCAAAAAGGCGACGAAAAAAACCCTTCACTGCAAGTGATAGAAAGGGCGGAGGAGTCCTTCTATTATTTTATCATGTGAAAAGTTTTTTTATATTTAACCTAACTGTAATATAGTCTGTCTATAACCAACTCTTGATGCTCAGGATTTTCAACGGATTTAAACACAATTGGCGGTGATTAAAATCGAGACTTTGTTTACTACGTTAATAGCAATGACAATCAAGACTGCTGTTCTCCAGGCCCGGAAATGAAGATTTTAGATGTACCTGACAAAATGTCAGGCACTAATGAAATAGTACCTGACATTTTCAACTTAGTGCCGGACATGTATTAATAATATCATTAAAAAAGACAAATCAATGCCTGACAAAATGACAGGTACCAGAGGTTATGTGCCTGACAATGCCTGGATTTGTGCCTGACATTGTCAGTGACAGGTGCCTTATTTCCAGGCTTGCTGTTCTCCAAACAGCCCGGACGTCGCTCAGAATAAACTAAATTGACTGAAATTTTTCATAGATTCTCTTTTTATTATCTAGTTTTGCACTATTATACATGTAGCAAGAAGGTCCAGCTCTTTATAAAAATCTTAAATAATGCATCTTTATTAGGGCCATGTTGAATATTTGAATATTTATTACAGATGTTAAAACACGGAAGAGCTGGTGTACCTATGGAAGTTATGGGATTGATGTTGGGAGAATTTGTTGATGATTATACTGTTAGAGTTATAGATGTATTTGCCATGCCACAGTCAGGAACTGTAAGTTATTGATGTTCCTTGGGTGTTATTTCCTTTGAAAGGTTGTCTTTCAAGCTATGGGGGGTTAGGACGGCCTAGTGGTCTAGAGTTCCTTGCTTCGAACTCTAGCTGGCCGGCCACCTCTGGCTTGCGGCTGTGGTTTCGAGTCCTGGTGTGAGCGTATGTGGCATGGAGATAGAGGTGCCTTCTCAACCTAGTGGGTTTCCTTCGGGCACTCCGGTTTCTCCCTCTGCTAAAGACACCTACGTGCTAGCGAATTATTGAAATAAAGTTAAACCATATGTTAGTCCCGAAATGACCTAGTTGTCTTGAGTTGACGTTAAACCCAATTTCTCTCTCTCTCTTTCAAGAAAGTGCTGTGGTTTCGATATCAAGGACAATAAAATTGTACCATGTGTTAGTCTATGTGGAGGTCGCAGGTTCACTCCCGATGTTGTTCGAAAAAGTACATTAGGATTTTCCTGTGTCGTTTCCCCTTGTCAGTGGTGCAGAACAGAGGGCAACTGTAGCTGTCTAGTCGTTCGAATGGGGCAGAAAACTGATGACTAACATACATATTGGTGTGCATGTAAAAGATCCCTTGGCAGTTGGAATGCGATATAAAATAAAAAGAGTAGGCCTTGGCGCCGCTGTTGCTGTTCGTGCAAAATTTTTCTTGTAGCACAGTGTAGCATGTGCCTGTCTTCATTAGCCCAGTCGGTGCAGAACAGTAAGACATTTGATTTCATTTCGTTTGATTTGTTTTATTTATAGGGTGTTAGTGTTGAAGCTGTAGATCCAGTTTTTCAAGCGAAGATGTTAGACATGTTAAAACAGACTGGTCGGTAAGTGTCTATCATGTAGACCAGATTAGATGAGAATTATAGAAACCAATATACATATTTTAAACTTGTTTTATGTAAGAAAGATTTGACATTTTATTTTGTACACGTGAATATTCAGAGTTGTGTGACAGTGGAACTTCTTTTAAGGGATTGGAGAATGAATTATTTAAAGCTGCAATATGTAAGAGTTAAATCTGTCTATTGCAGATTTTGGCATCAATTCTTACAAAAATAAATTGTTTTAGACAAGCTTATAAGCAACCTATCGATGGTAGTGATTTTAAAGAGATTGAAACACGATCGCCATTTAAAATTTGATAACAATTGTGTCTGCAGAGAATGGATCATATGTTGTAAATATTAAACAGGCATTATGCAAGAGCTAAATCGGCTTATTGTAGGTCTTTCTTTAGGCCTTAAACCTTATATAAACTACTAAAAGACCATAATCATCTCGCGGTGCCAATTTATGAGTCAGATTGTCAATGAGTTGGAATCCAATCTGCTGGATAATCAAGACTTTGTTTTTTATTGTGCCGACTTAAAAATGATCGATCCTGGGCCTCAAATTGAATTTCCCTAAAATCTCGATTCAGAGTGGAGAAACTTGACTGAAATTTTTCAGCCTATTTTTTACTGTTAAAGTGAAAACTGCCAGCTCTTATCTAATCTTCCATAATTCCCCTTTAATATTTCTTTTAGAGCTTCAACTTTCGCAATATTGTAGTTTACAATGGATTCAAAATCACTCAAAAGACAGAGACCATAACTTTACAAACAGAACCAATTTTAAAACATGATTGCAATGTACTAAATAAGGCAGAGACATGGATTATATTTTCCTTTTCTTGTAGACCTGAAATGGTAGTAGGATGGTATCATTCCCATCCTGGTTTTGGTTGTTGGTTATCTGGTGTTGATATTAATACACAACAGAGTTTTGAAGCTTTATCAGAGAGAGCAGTAGCTGTTGTAGTTGATCCTATACAAAGTGTAAAGGGAAAAGTAGGTGAAATTTCTTATTGATATTCTAAAGGTAGAAAAAATTTACGTACGTGTATTGATATTATAAAAGTACGGTATATAAAATTTACTTATTGATTTTATAACAGAAATGGATAAAGTTATTTGTAGGTGTTTCTTAATTGAACCCATGTGCTCGCAACTTGTTGTCAAAATGACAAAGAATTAGAAATTTTTCTTAGATGATAAGTCTGTCATTGAGTCAAGTGTCATGGTTTTGCTCCATAGTCTGGTTGCCAGCCGAATCTTAGTTTTCTCCAGCTCATACAGTGTCTTCCTACTGCTAAAGACCATGGGATATATTGAAATGTAAATGGACTGTATGTTGACATCATCTGGAAGTTAAACCCATTTCTGTCTCTCTTTATAGGTGGTGATAGATGCTTTCCGATTGATTAACCCGAATATGATGGTATTAGGACAAGAACCAAGACAAACGACATCTAATTTAGGTCATTTACATAAACCTTCGATACAGGTACGTATATATCATAATTAACCCCGGTCACCTGGTTATTGTCACTGTAACCCAGGTATCCTTTAAAGGACCTAAATCGTTATTATTTGGAACAAAGAAATTGACTCTCAAATGAGTTGCAATGCATATAAAAATGAAATATGATTGTATACAAACTGATTTACAAATCATTTCTGTTTGTACTCTATTTCAAATCAGTTATGTTTGGCGATCTATGCCAGATGTCTCAATCGAATGGCAATCTCTAGCATCTGATATCAAATCTTTGTTAAATTCGTAAAAATCATTTCTTGATCAAAGATTTCATATTGAATAAATGTTAATATAATTAATGCTAAAATACTAAATATATAAGATTGTCACATATTTCTTATTAAAACAGTTTTAAAAAGGGCTATATTTTAAGTAAAATGAAACATCTGTGATAAGAATAGTTCATGATGTCGAAACATTGTTTGTGACTATCACTGTATTGTTTTGTTTAATTACAGGCACTTATTCATGGTTTAAATAGACACTATTACTCTATCGCTATTAATTACAGAAAGAATGAACTGGAACAAAAGGTAAGATTCATAACTTTCAAACAGGAGATAGTTTATTGATGGATTTAGAATCCCATGCAATCTATCCCATTGTGAAAGTTTGATCTCTAAATGGAATACCAGTCTCAAAAAGATATGTTGAATTGAAAATGTCCCCAAATCAGTAGACTACATGTATATAAATGAATTATGGCCCCTGATTGTCCGAAAAATCACCTATTATAGCTTGTGGTCCCTCTGAAGGTCACAATTATTATCCGATTATATCACCTTTACACCCTAAGGAAAGTTGAGTTCGAATTTCGGAAAAATTGGACCAAAATTACCATACAAAATGGCCGCCGTTCGTACGCGAATACTGTTGAAAAATGGTATATCAAGGTCGTGGACCCTGTAGAGGTCAAAATTTTAATTTGATTTTGACGAAACTTAAAATGCATGGATGTTACCCAAAGATCTTGGGTCCTTTTGATAATTGCGCATATCGGATCGTAATTTCCTGAATTAATGCCTCATATTATACGCAAAATCGCCTTTGTTTAGCTAGTGGTCCCTCTGGAGGTCACAATTATTATCTGATTTAAAGAATCATTTGATTATATCACCGTTACAAGCTAAGGAAGGTTGAGTTCAAATTTCAGGAAAATAGGACCAAAATTACCATACAAAATGGCTGCTGTTTGTACGCGAATACTGTTAAAAAATAGTATATCAAGGTTGTGGCCCCTGAAGAGGTCAATTTTAATTTGGATTTTGATGAAATCTAAATTGCATGTTTATAACCTAAATATCTTGATACTTTTCGATATATTTGCGCATTTCAAATTGTAACTTAATGAATTATGGCCTTTGATTGTAGGAAAAATCACTTTCAGTTTTGCTTGTTCTCTATCCATCTCTTGAAAATGTGGGCGTATCCTGCCTGGCAGTGCCAGCTTACTATCTTTGTGTTTTATATATATATATAGACAAGTATTGTTATCATATTCTATACAAGTATTATTATGTTATATACAAATAATGTTATTATGTATATACTAGTATTGTTATTATGTATATACTAGTATTGTTATTATGTTATTTACTAGTATTGTTATTATGTTATATACTAGTATTGTTATTCTGTTACAGATGTTATTAAACCTGAATAAGAAGAGTTGGGTTGATGGTCTGGTGTTAGAAGATTATAATACACATTGTACCTTGAATGAGAAAGTTGTACAAGAAATGTTGGACTTAGCTAAAAATTATCACAAGGTAGGAGGCATTTACTACTGTACATTGTTTTTATCCTTTATTGTTCTTTTTGTTCATGTGTTGCCATACCTGTCTATGTTATTATACTCTGGTTTCCTCCAACTGCTTATCCCCTACCACAAGCGAATTGTTGAAATAAAACTAAACCATATGTTCGTCCCTGAATGACCTAATTTGTGCGGAGTGGAATTTAAACCCAATTTCTCTATCTGAAATGATATATAACAAAAGGTCTGTAACTCAAGTTATGGAGTTCTTGTTCTGTGTTATGGTGTCTCCGGAATTAATGCAGGCTCCCTATGAGGTTCAGGGTTCAATCCAAATTTTCCAGTCGAGTTTATATCATGGCCTGGAACAGTGTCTTTTTTTATGATGGATACAGACACCAAGGTTCAATTGTGTACTTGTTGGCAAGCATGTAAAAGAGCCTTCAACAATTTGATTTCATTGAAATTAGGCAGAAACACTAAAAAAATAATCCTGGTTGTCCAGAAAAATAAGATGTTAACCACGATTATTTGTTGTCATTTTGTCTCCCTTCACCCCTTTATGGCTAGCATATAAACTATACAAGCATTGGTAGTGCTAGAATATAAGTGATAAGGCTGGTAGTAGATGTATTTCAATACCTGGTGTTACTCTGTTTGAGTTTAATGTCTTAAATCAACGTTCGACTATATAAAGATATATAATGTTTATCAACAGGCTTTAGAAGAAGAAGAGTCGATGACACAAGAACAGTTGGCTATAAAAAATGTTGGTAAACAGGTTAGTAAATACAAGGTTTCTATGGTTACCCTATAATTGTCCTGATTATCACTAACATCAGCTTTTTCATGAGAATTTTTTTGGTCGCAGAAGAGTGAACAATTTAATGAATTCGGATGGTTTGATAATTTGATATAAGAGATGAGGGAAAGGTGGCTGTCTGACAAATGACAAAAATTTCTTTGAGACTTAAGACATATTGCATGCCCATAGTCATTACATTTTGCTGCAGAAAAATAGGACATTATACCTGAGCCACAGTGGTTAAGTGTGTAAGATGCTGGCTCACTAGCCTGGAGGTCGCATGTTTGATCCCTGCATTGGTTGAGCAAGTTCAACAGGATTTTCAGGCGTGGTGCAGGACAGAGGGCCTGACAAGGACATCTGTATAGTCTTTCGGATGGTAAAAAAACCTGAGGTCCCATGTGTACATTGGCATGCACGTAAAAAATCCTTTGCCAGTTGGAATTTGATATAAGAGTATGCAATAGTGCCGCTGCCCAAGAAGAATTTCCCTCATGGCACACTGTATGGCATTAGTCCAGTCAGAGCAGAACAGTAGGTTGTTAAATTTCATTTCACGTATGACATTATGTCGCGTTAGTTTTAAATGCTTGAATTTGTCACGTTTGTATATTTGATATATTACAGGATCCGAAGCGTCATTTAGAAGAACACGTGGATGTATTGATGACCAAGAATATTGTACAATGTCTAGGATCTATGTTACATACAGTTGTATTTAAATAATTTATATCTCTCTTGTTTTGTATATAATATCATCTCACTCTAAATAAATATCATCCGTTTAACAATTGTGTCGTCGGTTGCTTATTTTTTCTGGTGATTTGTGAACAGTTTGGGTTTTCTCTAAGATAGGGAACCTCAATGGTCCATGCAGTGAGTAAAATGGGGACTAACTAAGTAGATGATCAGGGGCGGACTGGCCCCAGCTTCCCCCCCCCCCCCTAAAAAAACAAGATGAAAAAATATTTTTATGTAAAAGTGAACATAAAGGGTTTAAAAGAGTGTCAAGGGGGGGTTGCACCCCCTATGATTTCTGTGACAAGGCTTTGGGGCCCCAGTTGCCTCAACTTGGGGGCCCCCATCCCTATGTCAGCTAGCTTTGTCCCTACAATTTCCTTCCACTTGGGCCCCATATTTGACGTAAGCTGGGCCTCACTCTACATGTAAGTAGTCTTCATGTGGCCAAGGGGCCCCATTTCCTCAAGAAGGGCCCAATTTGTGCTTAAAAACTCAAAAATACATCAAAATTCAGTAAAAATAATGATTAGTAATACAGTGCGTTTGATCTGTTACAGTCTTAACGTGTTATTATAACGGCTCACAAATACATATTATACTGATGACATATTTAGTGTGGGTGGGACCTCGTGATATTTGCCCTCAAGCACTTTCGGGGCAACACCATTCAGCTGAAATAGCATTTTTCCCGCTTCTGGCATCTGGTGGTATTTTTCGAACATGGAATTCAGTTGCAGTAGTATTCAGTATAAGTTTAAACTACTAATTTAGTAATTTGTACGTTTACCAGTTTAATATAAATAGTCTTTTATCCATAATTCATCATAAGTTGATATATTTGTCGAAGTCTTGTTTATTATCACTGGCTGACAGTATTACTTTTAAGTAATTATATTAATTTATTAAGTAATTTTATTTTTTTTAAGTATTTGTTTTCGAAATTCGGCAGATTTACTTTTTCCAAATTGATCCCCAGATGCTTGGAAAACGATACTATCCCAGAGAAATGGAGTTTTACTTTTTCCAAAATAGATCCCCAGATGCTTGAAAAACGGGTTTCCGGCTGGCAAATTTCCAAAAAATTATGGGGAGAGAACCCCCCAAACCCCCCTCAAAAAACACGCACCAAGATGCTTGGGGCATCAGGCTTCGCCCTCCGTGGTTGTTCATGGTGTTTGACTCTAAAGGGTCCCTTCAGTTACCCTGCAGATGGTCCCAGGTTCGATCCCTGGGTTTTGGTTAAGAAAATAGCTAAGGATTTTTCAGTGCAGGATGGAGGGCCTTGCAAGGAACAGTCCCTAATTATTTATTTCTAGCATGGGTTTCCCCTTGTCTAGTCACTAGGATGGAACAAAAAACCATGGCCCTGTGTACAAATTAAAGATCCCTTGGTAGTTTGTATTCAATATAAGAGTAGACCGTAGTGCCTCTGTCAGGGCAAAATTTCTGAATTTTCATTAGCCCAGTTGGAGTAAGGCATTAAACCCCTTTTCATTTCTTTACCCTAATCGTTTGATGGGACAAAAACTAAGGTCCCATGTTCACATTACCAAACCCATAGCGCAGCACATGATGTCCATATTCATTAGCCAAGTTGATGATGAACAGTAGACCGAGAAAGTTCATCTCGATTTTCGGACGTGATTCCCCCTTGTCAGTGATGCAGAAGGAGGGCCTGACAAGGACAGCTGCCTAGTCGTTCAGATGGGACTAAAAACCCATTGTCCCGTGTACACATTGGAGTGCACGTAAAAGATCCCTTGGCAGTTGGAATTCGATATAAGAGTAGGCCGTAGCGCCGCTGCCAGGGCAAAATTTCCCTCATAGCACACTGTATGACGTATGCCCGTCTTCAATTAGCTCAGGTTAAGTGCATAACAGTAGGACGTTAAACCCCATTTCATTCATTCTAATTTTGATAAACTTTTAATTTACACAAGAGTGATGATCCCCTTGGCTTAATTAATTCTTTGGGGTATAAGCAATCTCATCTGATTACCTTGACAAAAGTAGAGATCCTTCTGTGACTCAACATTAATGACTTTTCCGAGGGTAGGGAGAGAGAGAGAGAAATAGGGTTTAACATCCCCTCAACACAAACTAGCTCATTATTGGAGTAACATATCATATTGTTCAATTTTTGTCACATGCAAGCAGGAAATTGAAGCCATGCCATTTGACTCAATGACAGACCTTATGGTTTCATGCATTGAGAATGAGAAATGGGGTTTAAAGTCCACTCAACATAAACTAGGTCATTTTGGGACTAACCTGGTTCGATTTCAATAATTCGCTTGTGCATAGAGGGGTATTTAGTAGTGGGAGGACCCAGAGAAAAGCCGGAGGTTGGACAAGCAACCCTACTCCTTGTCACGTACAACCCGATAATCAAAACTACCCCAGTTGATAATAAAACAGACCTCATGATACAGTGCACATGTGGCTAACCATTCAGCCCCCCCCCCCACTACCTTTCGCGTGTATAACCATTATCAGTTGGATTGTACTGCTGATAAATCACATACATAATTCACATGAATGACATGTACTCCATTTATTAATATTTTAGTTGTACATTTCATATATACAAACTTCTTTTTGCCTCCATCGTTAATCAACTTATTATCTTTTACAGTGCACAGGCCGATTAAAAATTTGAAATATTTTGATCTATTTTGTTGAAACCTTGGAATATGACCCCTAGATGAACAGCATTTTCTGAGAGCTTTCCTGCAAGGGGTCACACGACAAAGTTTTCAAATTATTTTTCATTTCAAATTTTGTAAATCGGCCTGCACAGCACTGAAAAGTGTTATTATCGTAATTACATAGAATAATAATTAAACATGAATATATACAATAAACACATATTATATACACATATACAGTACTTCTACTAATTTTACTACATAATATACTAATAATAAAACCCCACAAAACCTATCACTTTCATTAGGAATAGGATATAATAATATATAGTCTAAAAAAGGTTTAACAAAAGAACAAAAAACAAACACATTCTCTCGGATATCCTTCTTCACTTAACAATATACAATTAAATACTGCACAATAACTGTTATGTTTCATTACAAATAACTTTGTGGTACTACATATCAAGGCCCCACTTCAATTTCTTGCGTACATGTATTTTGTGCTTGATAACGATAAGAGAACACTTGTCGAAACGTCGTGCTATATATATATATATAAACCAGTGATTGTTAATTCCATATAAATTGTGTTGTGTTTTTAATGTATTTTGTTAAAAGGATATAACAATTTTTAGCATTATCCATCCTAATTTTAAATATATTTTTAATTGTTTGAGACATATAAACTATAAATCTAACAATCTAACTGTGTTTAAGATTAAATTGAAGGTGAATTTGTAATTTGATACATGTATATAGGTTGAAAAGTAAGTTCGCCAGGTGATCAATTTCACTGCTACTCGGAAGCAGGCTGATAAATATGACTCGAAAGAGCCTTGGTTCATACCATATATAGACAATTTAATTAAATGTTAATACTATACACATAAATTTTTATAAATTCATCCAAACATGACAGTACTGAGAGCCCTAGTTCATACCTAACCATGACAGCACTGACACCCCTACTTCCACCCAAACATAGTTCATACCTAAACATGCCAGCACTGAGAGTCTTATTTTATATCCAAACATGACAGCACTGACACCCCTACTTCCACCCAAATATGACAGTACTGAGAGTCTTATTTCATACCCACAGCACTAGCATTACTTCCACTCAATCATGAGAGTACTGAAAGTCTTATTTCATACCCAAACCCGACAGCATTGACACCCCTACTTCCACCCAAACATGACAGTACTGACACCCCTACTTCCACCCAAACATGACAGTACTGAGATTCTTATTTCATACCCACAGCACTGAGAGCCTTTCTTCCACTCACACATGACTGTACTGAGAATGCTACTTCAAACCAATTCAGATTTATTAACCCATGAACTTGTATATATGAAACAAGTAATCTAGAATAACTATCAAGATATTTGAAGAAAAATATTTAAATAAAACTGTACTTAAATAAAATTCATAAATGAATAATTTTGAAAATATACATGCAGCCAACTCATAATTTGATTTTCTGATATTAGAGATTTATAAAGACACTATAAATATTTGAGCCAAGCATCTAATGCCCTTACCGTGCAACAACCGTGCACCTTAAAAGTGTAAATTAAACATACATTATGCAAGAGCAAAATCTGCCTATTGCAGGCCTGAAATGTTTTCTAAATTATTAATTAGACATTAATTAACTGACCCGGGCTATAATCAACTCGCGATGGCATCGGTTTCATCCCATATTAAATAGATTGGAACAGTTCAGCCATATTTTGATTTAATTTTAAAATGCAGGAGCAAGACTTAGCTTTAAACAACCAGTACGGTGGTTAACATTTTTACACACGTCTTATCAAACCTTCAAAGACTAATATCTTCGCTCGCAATAGAGTAAATTGAATGAAATTTCAATGTATCTATTTTACATTATCTATATTCAAACTACTATAGCAAGAATGGCTAGCTCTTTATCTAAATCTTGCATAATGTATCTTTAAGGAAGAGAATTTATAAAATGTGTGAGATAATGTGAAGCTGGGCAAATTAAGATATAAATGGCAACATACATATAATAAATACACAAATAGTTTAAAGCCTCTGAACGTCATTCGAGAGATTTTGTGAAAGATTAATCTCCTAAAGGAATATCAGTTCCAATATGAAGCACAGAGACTTTGTTATTAACAACATACAATCATCATCATCATCATCATTATCATCATCACCATACAACAATATTTTTACATATTCTGGTAGTCAATTTTTCATTTAGAATATCTTAATGTGATTGGGGATCAGGCCTAGGCTATGTAAAACCCTTCACTCCCTCTATCGCTCCTTATACAAATGTCATTGCTGAACTGTATACTGTTTCAATAACATTTAATAACTGAACCAGAAATACACAGAACACATGTATATGTAGTACAATTTTTGACTAAGAAGAATCCCAATGCTTTAAAACGTCTAGAGGATCTCCTAGTTGAAAACCCATTATAAACAGTAAATTAACCACACTTTCGTTGTAAGCCTCGCAAGCGCCACATCTCACTAGTGAAGCCAGAGTTAAGGGACATGTATTGCACATACCAGGAGATTAACCCCCTCCCCCGATCGTATGACGACCACATCCCCCTTTAGTGCCTCTAATAGTAAATGCAGGAGGACTGCACTACACGCAAAACAAAAAAAACCAAAAAAATCTACAAGATAAACCTGCGGACAAGACGTTTGTTTTCTTGGGAATAGTGAACTAGCAAAGTAAATGATAACCCTTATCCCGAGCGTATAGGTAAATTATGTACAGGTAAAAGAGAGAGATGGGGTTTAACATCCACTTGTCACAGACTGGGTCAATTCGGGACTGGGTTATTTCAATTATTTTGCTTGCGCATAGGGGTCTTTAGCAGTAAGAGGAAACAGGAGGACCAAGAGAAAACCGATGAGGTTGGATGTACAGGTAAAAGATGAATAATGAATTATTAGCAATACACAAGGTCGTAGCCTATAAGTTATACAGTTTAAAGATAGATATCGTCGATACATGTTAATGGCGATACATGTTAATGGCACTCGGTAAACCTCGGCCGATTCCAGTACCCTACATCAAGTATAGGGGAATGCTCTGACTGGGGAGTAACATAGGTCTGGTGGCATAGGACTACCACTACAGATTTTAGAGTTATAGGGGCCTACTATTTACAACCCGTGAAAAATATAATGTAATTGTTGGTGATAACACTATTTAACACACACTTTCTGTAATTCATGGAGTTTAAAAAATGAGCTACGAAACTAAATGTAAGAAAAACAAACATCACTTTTATCTATCTACATTTACATTTACCAGATTCCAAAGGGTTAAAAAATATTTAGGATTGCTTTTTTTTTTTAAAGAAAAACGAAACCCAAAACAAATCAAGGCCAAAATTTAAATCATTTACACATTCAACGATATGGTGTGAAAATTAAAACATAAGCAGCTTTGTAACTATCTGTTAACTAGACAGACAAGGGGATATAACTATATCTAGAGAGAGAGAAAAAAATGGGGATTAACGTCCACTTAACACAAATTAGGTCATTTCAGGATTAACATATGGTATAATTTTCAATAATTGGCTTGCGCGTAGGAGTCTTTAGCAGTGGGAGAAAACTGGAGGACCAAGAAAAACCCCACGAGGTTGGACAGGCGACCCTACTCCTCTACGCCTACAACCAGGGATTCGAAACCACAGTAGGTGACTTAATGACATTGTGATACAGCAAGCAGGTGCTTACCATTCGGCCAGCCACACCCCTGACAACTATATCTGTTGACGTAGACAGTCAAGGGGAGACGACTAATCTGTTCAGAATAAACGTAGGTGTGTAGAAAAAAATGATGTTATATTTATTCTGGCCAAACCAATTTAAATTTATGTTCCTCAAGAGTCTCGGATAAATAAATAGCCACTTAATTCTATTAAAAAGTGAACCTTAGGCAGATTTATCTTTTGCGTAATGCATCTTCAGCTCTAGCATCTCGCATCTTTAAACTGTTATTTTCAGGCCTGTGTTTTAAACTGTATTTTCAGGCCTTTTTTTATACCATATTTCCAAGCCTTTTTATTAACCATATTTCCCGACCTGTATTTTAACCAGATTTCCAGGCCTGTGTTTCTGTGCTTTTAACCATATTTCCAGGCCTGTATTTCAACCATATTTCCAGGCCTGTTTTTTTAATCGCATTTCCAGGCCTGAGTGAAAAACAAAACTTCAAAATGGTGTGGCCTTATAATAATTTGTGTCATATTAATATTATCTTACATATATCACATATAATAATAAAAGATTGGATGTAAATAATTCACAACAATGGCTGCTGTGCAGACTGATAAACCGGTGCTTGTGAAATCATGCTAGGTGGAGCCATATTATAACCCATTGACATACCACCAGGACCGCCATTTTGTTGAATATTTTGCGGTAAAGACATGTTTGGGACATTAGCATACGTTGTCTGGTGAATTTGATTGGGAATGCTGAAAAAACAAAAAAGTAAAATTTAACAAATTAATTAAATTTGAACCAGACATTTCTGCACCATTGTATACAAAAAACTCAATTAATAATTAAGTCAGTTTCATAAAGATATCCTAAACAATTGTACCCCGCTCCCACGAAACCAGGCGCTTGTCGCACAACTTCATTTTGTACTACGAGCACAAAAGCATAAACTGTATGCCATCTTGTTGCTGTGAATAAGCCGAACTCAACTCCAGATGATTAGTTAAATATGCTGTCAGCTCTACTTTTATAAAAATGACCAAGTGCCTGGTTTTATGAGAGCAGCTCACAATTTATATATGATCTGCATATATTAGGGTAGGCAAGAGTTAACAATTAATTCAATCTAAACATGACTCGGTCATCAGCAGTCTTCTATTCTAGAAACTAAGTTCAATTTGATTCCACAAAAATGATTAAATCTTATCTTATTAGCAAAATAGTTAGAGAGAGTTGGGTTTAACGTCCACTCACCACAAACTAGGTTATTTTGGAACTAACATATGGTTCCATTTTATTTCAATAATTTCGGAAGAAACCGGAGTAACCGGAGAAGACACACACGGTTGGACAGGCGACCCTACTCCTTGTCACATACGAGCGGGGATTCAAGACCAAACCACTTGACTCAATGACAGACTTAAAGATGCAACGTGCACACGTTGACCATTTAGCTATCCAACCCCCCAACCCTACATATTACAGATCTCATTCGACACACCTAAAAAAAAACGTTAAAAATTACCTTGTATAACCTTGACTAGAATTGATGTTTGTAAAACTTTCTTGGGGGGCCATGTTTGATGGTGGTCCAGCCATTGTTTGGGGCATGGATGGAGGTGCCACACCCATCTGACCAGCCATATGTGGTGGTATTGATCCCGGTTGTTGTGTGTTCATGCCTGGTGGAATATACTGTGGGCCTCCATTATACACGTGCTGAAAAAAAACAGGAACCAATAATTGATATGATTTTCACCATTATATTTTATAGTATGTACATAGCAGATCTGTTTATTATATGTTTATTTTCCTTGTATGAGGAGAGCTAATTAGGCTAATGAGGTCATCATTATTATAATTAGGTTAATGGGGGGGGGTCAACATTATAACAATTAGGCTAATGAGGTCAACATTATTACAATTAGGCTAATGAGTTCATCATTATTAGTATAAGGCTAATGGGGGGGTCATCATTATTACCATAAGGCTAATGAGGGTCATCATTATTGTAATCAGGCTAATGAGGTCAACATTATTACCATAAGGCTAATGAGGGTCATCATTATTGTAATCAGGCTAATGAGGTCAACATTATTACAATTAGGCTAATTAGGTCAATATTATTACAATTAGGCTAATGAGGTCAACATTATTACAATTAGGCTAATGGGGGTCATCGTTATTACTATAAGGCTAATGAGGTCATTATTATTACTTTTAGGCTAATAAGGTCATTATTATTACTATTAGGCTAATGAATTCAGGCATGCGCCAAGTAGTTTGCTGGGGACCACAGTCGACAAAGAGAGAGAGAGAGAAAGAAATTTGATTTTGGGACTAATATATGGTTCAATTTGATTTCAATAAATCGCCTGCACTTAGTTTGGACAGTCGACAATACTCCTTGTCACATACAACTGGGGAATCGAAACCATGCCACTTGTCTCAATGACAGACCTGATACACTGTGCACCCGTTAACCATCCGGCCACCCAACCCCCAGTAGACACAGCATCAATTACAAGGGGAAACCAGACTGGAGAACCGTGAGGTCACCAAAATGATGGCTGAATAAAATAAGAAGTAAATATAATATAGAAATGATGGCTGAATAAAAATAAGAAGTAAATATAATATTAAAGAAATATTACCTGTGTTGAAGGTGGTTGAACCATCATACCAGGTCCACCAGAATAAACAGGTGTATTTTTCTGGTATACACCATACGGTTGTTCCTTCATCAGTTGATGATACATTTGTAACGCATCTATTACTTTTTTATTTAAATCTACTAAATCAGCATGTTTCCTGTAATAATATAAATATTTTCATATCAAAAAACTCACTCAACATGTTTCCTGTAATAATATAAATATTTCATATTATATAACTCAC
Source organism: Patella pellucida (assembly GCA_917208275.1). Classification (NCBI taxonomy): domain Eukaryota; kingdom Metazoa; phylum Mollusca; class Gastropoda; family Patellidae; genus Patella; species Patella pellucida. The sequence continues at coordinate 72,136,012 of OU795038.1, forward strand.
TCAACATCATCCTTGGTATCCTAAAGTGGCATCGTTTCGTTTTATTGCACAATATCCAGGGTTCATTCATGGAGGGAGACAGATAGCCAGATTATCCGCCCTTGATAGTTCAGCTATTTTTATCGACCCTTGAGCTAATTTTATAGTGACTCACAGCACAGAGTAGCAAAGGACAAACTGATAGAAGGTGTCGATTTCAATATCCCTCCCCTTAACTTCAATTACAAATATGTCATGATCACACTTACTTATCTATTTTTTCTAATTCTGTATCTATCAATGGTCCCATCTGTTTACATTGTTCTAAAAAAACAGATCAATTTCATTATATTATTCTCACCGAGAATGTAATAAATTTGAATAAAATGATCTATAAGATAAACATAGACTAGTCTCATTATCAAGTACTGGCCGAATTATAGTTACATATTTGTAATCTTATTAAAAATCAACACAAGATGCATTTAACTCGTAAATCTAAGGTTACAGTGGTTTTATCTCATTTTTATATCATATCTTTATGAAATGGGGTTTAATATTATAATGTTCTGCTCCTATACTGGGCTAATAAAGATGGGCATACGTCGTACAGTGTGCTATTAGGGAAATTTTGACCGGGCACTATGGCCTACTCTTATATGGAATTCCAATTGCCAAGGGAAATTTTGCTTGGGCAGTGGCACTATGGCCTGCTCTTATATCGAATTCCAACTTCAAGGGATCTTTTACGTGTAAGCCAATATATACACAAGGCCTTGATTTTTCATCCCATCTGAATGACTAGACAGCTGTCCTTGTCAGACCCTTAATCCTGCAACACTGACAAGGGGAAACCCTGTCGGAAAATCCTGATGAACTTTCTTGTCCAATGCAGAGATAGAACACGCGACATCTAGGCTAGGGAGCCAGCGTCTTACTCATTTAGCCACCATGGCTAAACCTAATATGAAGTTCCCTGTCTGAGTTTATACCTTCCAATGCCAACATTTCCGCTGAATCAGGTTCTCGTTCTCCTGTAGGATCAGCATTCTGTATCAATGTTAATACTTCATCTATTTTATTCTACAAAACAAATAACAGTTTAATTAACAATAAAGAGAGTAAGGTTGAGTGAATATCGATGGTAAAGATAGGTTGCCAGGCAACAAAAAACACAATTTGCCAGATGTAATATAACAGAAAAGAAATCCAATGAGATTTTAACAACCTACTTTTCAACACAAACATGAAGACAGAAGCACACTATACAGTGTCCCTACTGGTAAGCACCTGACTCACTGACAAATGAAATGAAACTTTATGTCCTACTGTTCTGTTCCGACTGGGCTAAAGAAGATGTGCATATCTCTATGAGGGAAATTTTGCCATGACAGCCGCACTACAGCCTACTCTTATATCGAATTTCAACTTCCAAGAGATCTTTAAATTTCACACCAATGTGTACAGCGGACCTCAGTTTACCATCCCATCCAAATGACTAGATGATCGGGAAATCCGGATGAACTTACTCAACCAACAATGGGGAACCTGCGACCTCTAAGCTAGCAATTACTTAGCCAAGATGACCTTCAAGACCACAAGAATGTTAGGATGTTAGAGAAGATAATGTAAACAAACCTCATCTATGACAACCTCTTCTGGTGTTAATTCTAATGTTTTTACTTGTACTTCTTCATTAAATTGCACTGTCTTCTTCTCTGGTTTACCTGATAAATAAACAGAATCACGATTATTATTATTATTGTTCTATACACTAACACTTCATTATCCTGGAAACCACACCTGGAAATCCTGATGAACTTTCTCAATCAATGCAGGGATCAAACACACAACCTCCAGGCTAGCGTCATACCCACTTAGCCACCATGGCTATAAGGAAGGGTAATACAATTGTTACATGACCTCTGAATTGGCTATGAATAGTATGACTTAGATAATCCTAAAAACATTTGTCAGCCAATTTACATGCCATGAAATTACAGCTTAGCCTTAGGATTGAAGTCATGCCTGTTCAATCTTCTTCATTTTTTTTAATTTGACAACAAAAAAAAACAATCACAAATCAAAGTGAAGTGGAAAATACTTGTCAAAAATTTAAATCAAAGCTATTGCTTAATGAACAGCCACACCAAGAAGCAGATTTGTTGTGTTCAAAAACTTGTGATGGACTGACAGACAAACAGACTCCAAGAGGCAGGGAACAATAATTAATAATTGACTTACTATCTTCAGGTTCAACTGTTAAATCAGCTGTAACAAAATTAGCTGGAAATAACCCTTCACCTCTATGATTATACCCTTTCCACCAATTAGGATCACTGTAACAAAAAAACATACATGATTATACTCTTTCCACCAATTAGGATCACTAATAAAAAAACATATATGATTATACCCTTTCCACCAAATAGAATCACTGTAACATATGATTATACATATTCCACCAATTAAGAACACTGTACTTACACATGAAATTGAGTTGAACATTGTTAGATCTTTTTACAAAGGTGACCTGCAGATTTTCTCAAGGTCACAAGATGTAAACATGTTGTCAATGCTCACATTTTATATTTCTGTGAAAAAAGTTTTGTGAAAACAAAATTAAACAAATGGGGTCATGAATACACCATACCGTGTGCTATGGTGGTCATTTTGCCGGGACAGCAGCAGTACGGTCTACTCCTATATCCAATCCCAACTGTCAAGGATTATTTTATGTGCGCTAATGTGTACACAGGACCTCAAATTTTCGTCCCATCGAACAACTTTACATTGTCCCTTACCAGGGAAATCCCAATGTACTTTCTCGGCCAACACTGGGATGAAACTCCTGACCTCCAGATTAGAGAACCAACATCTTACTACGAAAAAACAAAACAACGTTCCATACTAACCTATCATCCAAAACACTGATTAATTCTCCACTTTTAAACGTTAATTCATTATCTTCAGCTGCTTCAAAATCATACAATGCACGGACCTTTAAATAAATATAAAACATTTATATCATCTATGTACATACAACACAATGGACCTTAAAATAAATATAAAACATTTATATCATCTATGTACATACAACACAATGGACCTTAAAATAAATATAAAACATTTATATCATCTATGTACATACAACACAATGGACCTTTAAATAAATATAAAACATTTATATCATCTATGTACATACAACACAATGGACCTTTAAATAAATATAAAACATTTAGTTCCGAAATGACATAGTTTGTGTCGAGTGGACGTTAAACCCCATTTCCCTTCCCTTATATTATTTAAACAAGGCATGAATCCATACACTTGATTTGATATTTTGTTGTTTGAAATGTCTTTTTTTAGTTGTGCAGGAGTGTTTCTATTTATGTTCAATTGTTGGCAATTTGTTAAAATAAATTGAGAATCATCAATAAATATTGGGTTCCTATTGTTCCAAACTTTAAACTGGTACGTCTACTTATATTACATCCCGAAGTACATGCTATATGGACAGTCTATAAATTTTAGTACACCAATGCGTGAGACTTACACATCACTTGCATGCGTTTCGCACCGTAGAAGATCGGCGACTTGCCATAGAGACTTTTGGTGCAGCACATTCAGGTTTTTTGCGGCTAGTCTGTGAGCCACTAAACCCTACAATCCATGCATGTGGAAACATGTACGGTGGGTTGTGATCAAGGCTTGATCAGTAATGGGTTTACAACTGATTACTTTCTCAAAAGGAGTTGAATAATTACCAGACTAATTAATTATTCAACACTGTTTGGGAGTTGTACTGTACATGTATTTGTCTTGTATAATTGTAAATGTGTGGTGCAGTCCTCCTGCCCTTTCAAATGCACTTGCTGGCCAATTATACATTATTTAGACTACTTAGACAAAATTGAAAAAGAAGTACAGGATAGTGTCTGTATTTTAAGTTGTTTAATGGTCTCAAGTTTAAGAATTGCATAATATATTAAAGCTACATTTGGCCTCGTGTACTTCCCCTCATGCAGTATCAATATATTACTTAATGTCTAGCTCTCGATCATTAACTCACACATAAAACATTTACATAATTTACGGCTGTCATGCAATGATGTATCAAAGTCAACCAGGCAGATAATCAAACCATCAACTGTTGCACTCATGAATCATTAAAATAACTAAGGCCATACAAAGAAAATATTATGGTTCAAAAGACTGTTCTTCAAAAGAATCTGATGCAAAAGAAACAAGCCAACAGTGAGGCTGATGTCCCCCGCCGAAATCCAAAAATAAATAGATGACACATATTAATTAATCGCACATTTATTTTTTTCAAAAGTATTGAGCAATCAAACTATACACTAAGTTTCATCACTCTCTACCAGATAGAATCAGACAATGTTCATCATCAAACTCCATCAAGGCATTCACCTAATGAACGCCTACAATTAGTTTGAACATTCTACCTTAATTAGAAGGAGAATTATTGTGTTCCAAAGTCTAGACCTATCAATTGCTTATCGCTTTGCTTACCCTCAACAGAAAATGTTCATTATTGAACTTAGTCAAGGTATCGATGAAATGAAACTATATACCAAGTTTCATCACTTTAACTTAATTACAACTAAAGTTATTGCGTCCCAAATCATCAACCAATCAAATTGCTTATCTCTGCTTACCCTAAGCAGAAAATGCCCATCTTCGAACCCCATCAAGGTATTGACCTAATAAAGACCTACACCAAGTTTGAATATCCTAGCTCAGTTAGAAGGAGAGTTATTATGTTCCAAAGTCTCGGCCAATCATATTGCTTATCGCTCTGCTTACCCTAAGCAGAAAATGCGCATTATTGAACTCAGTCAAGGTATTGATGAAATGAAACTATATACCAAGTTTCATCACTCTAACTTAAATACAACTCAAGTTATCACGTTCCAAAGCATAAACTAATCAAATTGCTTATCTCTGCTTACCCTAAGCCGTGAATGCTCATCTTCGAATTTCATCAAGGTATTGACCTAATAAACACCTACACCAAGTTTGAATATCCTAGCTCAATTAGAATGAGAGTTATTATGTTCCAAAGTCTCGGCCAATCAAATTGCTTATCGCTCTGCTTACCCCGAGCAGAAAATGCTCATTATCAAACTTAGTCAAGGTATTGATGAAATAAAACTATATACCAAGTTTCATCACTGTCACTTAATTACAACTTAAGTTATCGTGTCCCAAAGCATCAACCAATCAAATTGCTTATCTATGCTTACCCTAAGCGGAAAATGCTCATCTTTGAACTCCATCAAGGTAATGACCTAATAAAAACACCTACACCAAGTTTGAATATTCTAGCTCAATTAGAAAGAGAGTTATTGTGTCCCAAAAAGTGTGACAGACAGACAGACAGACAGACAGACAGACGGACGGACCCATTTTAATAGTCCCCTGCTTTCTTCGAAAGGCGGGGGACAAAAAAAAAAAAAAAGAATCTGATGGATAAGCAAACCTTGTGGGTTTTCTGGAGGTCCTCCCATTTCCTCCCACCGCTAAACACCCCTATGAGAAAGCAAATTTTTGAAATGAAACTGAACCATGTTTATCCCGAAATGACCTAGTTTGTATTGCGTGGACTTTATTTGGTGAATAAACTATGGTACACTTGAATTGCTTCATATACCCGAGGGAATTTTTTTTTCATGTCGTCATTTATGAGATTTTTTTATTTTTGAATTTTTGAAATAAAAACAGGTCATGTCGCCATTTTAAAGTGACACGGGAGTATCTGAAAACCAGAATATCTTTTTTGTATGGCCTTACAAATAAAACAGAATAATATATGATAAAAAAGATAAATTATCAATGAAAACACCTGCAGCTGTGATGCCTACACTTCACTGATCTTAACAGTTGATTAAAGAATAACGGCACAGCAATTATACTCTATCTATTACTAATGTTAGGTTCCCACTGTCGTGCAATGCATTACGATAGAATTGTCTTTATTGACTTGATGATCTGGTTCAAAGTTCACAATGCATTCTCAGACTTAAGTTGAGAATTTACTAAACTTTCAATCACTCTTTATGAGAAATATCTTTGATCCAGAAACACAAAACTTTGCACATAGACGTTTAATAAATGGCTATATTATTGTTAAAGTAAGGCGAACAATTTTGAGTAAATTCTCAACTGAAGAGAATGCTTTGTGAACTCATGGGCCTGGAACATGCAGATACGTTCGGATACATTTCGATACGATCAACCTGATTGCTACGACTGACCTCAATGTCTAATAAGACCTGAAGGAATCACCACCTAGGTCATTTTGGGAAAAACGTATGGTTCAATTTATTTCAATAATTGGCTTGTGTATAGGGTTTTTAGCAGTGATGTTGTACAGGTGACCATACTCCTTGTTACACACAACGAGGGAATCAAAATCATGCCAGACGACTTAATAACAGACCTTATGACGCAACAAGCACGCGCTAACCATCTGGCCATCCAACACCCGAGGAAACTTTGAAGGCAACCAGATTAACAATAAAGTTGTAGGATCAACTGTAGTTTTATACACTCTTTTCATGCACAACGAAAAGTCATTAAGGTATAGCGCTATACAAATGTTCAAATTATTGTAAATACATCGTTTATTTTGAGACTCATATATTTGTTTTCTAGTATCACCATTTGTTCATCCAATTTGCCTGATTTTGATTGAGATGAGTAATAAAGGGAACAAACCTTTCTCTAGGTTTACATTGAGATAAGTAACAAACCTTTCTCTAGGTTTACATTGAGATAAGTAACAAACCTTTCTCTAGGTTTACATTGAGATAAGTAACAAACCTTTCTCTAGGTTTACATTGAGATAAGTAACAAACCTTTCTCTAGGTTTACATTGAGATAAGTAATAAACCTTTCTCTAGGTTTACATTGAGATAAGTAACAAACCTTTCTCTAGGTTTACATTGAGATAAGTAATATAGGGAACAAACCTTTCTAATTTCTCTAGGTTTAGATTGAGATGTGTTTGATGTGGAGGAAGAGAAGCCAGTAGGATATAAACTAGATGATTTACTCTGTGATTTATCAGCATCTTGTAAAGACAGAGCAATGGCTGTAATAATAATAAAACAATATTAATACAAGTCATATCATCTAAACTTTTGTTTGAGATAATAAAAGTAACCCGTAAGTAGGAAATGAAATGAAATGGGGTTTAACATCCTACTGTTTTTCTCCTTTGGGGGACATCGGGCAAAACCTTGGGAGATTTCAAACCTGGTTCCCATTTAGTGGGGGTAATCAGAAGGATGGGGCAAAAAAATGGTTAACTCCTATCCTTACCTTTTGCTAAATCGTCATCTTCTTTAACAGCTTGACTGGCATTAGAAGTGGCTGATGTCTTGGGCTAAAAATATAAAGTTAAAATCATATATTATAAAAAAATAGCTTGTCCACGCGGATAACTGCTTACCAATAATTTTTATTATTAACAAATGTATTTATTAAAAATATATACCAAAAAAAATAGGGGTTTGTTATACAAATTAAATCTTTTGTTGTTTACGGTGTATTTTTTTTCTTTTTGGAGGGGGTGGGGGCTGGATGGCCGAATAATTGGCACAGGCACGTTGTATCATAAGGTCTGTCGGTGGTTGAAACCAGTGTGGTTCAGATTCCTCGATAAGATCACCCACTACTAAAGACTCCTACGCGCAAGTGAATTATTGAATTTAAATCGAACCATGTTAGTCCCGAAATAACCTGTTTGTGTTTAGTGGACCTTAAAGCCTGTTTTTTATTGGAGGGTGGGTATATGTATGTAACTATTGAAAGCCCAATCTATCTTTCCTTTTCTACTAACCTGTACATCTGGGTCACTGAAATCAGCACCATCTTTCTTTAAACTTTCACAAAAAGCAGGAATTAAACTGAAATATGTCATTGAACAACATTTCAAATATAACTATAGTTTTGCGATTGGATTGATTATCAATCTGATTAAAACATAGATCCTATTTCGTTTCGTTTTTATAGTTCAAAATTTCGTTTTACTTGTCTTTACTACACTAGGATCTGAAGGACTTGTTATCTGACTCGTATTCTGCTTGAAATGAGGGGTCAGCCAATCAAATGGTCTGTCGAATCGAGTGCTTGACTTTTTTGCATGGGACTGTGGGTAGATTTAAGTAGCAATAGAAATCAAAACAAAGCAAAGCATAGACACTTGCAACATTGATTCTGATTGGTTAATCGATTGACTTGGGTTATGCTTATAGGGTCATATCCTGACGCGAACTCCCACTATAACTTGTTAGATCTACATGTATTGTAGGCCATCGAAAGCATAAAAAGGAAACGAAATATGTATTTTAATTAGATTGATTTAATATCATAGGTTGATTGCGATGCAAGTCTTCAAAATATAAACTGATATCTTTATTGGAAATTGTTGAACACGTAATACAAAGTGATGTACAAATATATTTGTATTTCTATTTATTTTACGATCAAAAAGTTCTATCTTCCAATATTTTTATTCCAAGCCAGTGATAGGCCTGTTGTCAGGTCATGTAACAGTTTTATTGTTCAAATTTGAGTGAATTAAGGTGTGTATTATGAGCCTGGTTGAAAGAGACTATTTTAGTCATAACACAAACACTATATTTCAGTTCAAAAGAAGAGTGTTCATAATGTAATGTTAGGTTTTCACTTTCATGTGATGCATAGGATTGTTCCTATTGAATCCATGATCTGGTAAGTGCAGATATGTTTCCATATGATCAACACGACTGCTACCTCAATAATGATACGTGCAGATACTTTTCGATACGTTTCAATATGATCAACATGACTGCTACGACTGAAATCAATAATGATAAGACCTGATATGATCACCACAATTACTCCACATTTAAAAGCACGATCTCAATCGTAACGCGAATCGTGATAGTTGGAACCTAGCATAAAATGAACAGTAACCACTAATAATAACACCCAACTTAATAATAATAAGAAGAAGAATTGCGTCATTTTACAAGGGTAGCAAATTAGGCCTGAGGCCTTTATTCAATTTGGCCCTTGGCACAGATTGTGCGAATGATTTTGATCATTACTGCAGGAAGAAACCGAAGAACTCGGGTGAAACCTGCCTGATCGGACGGGAGACCGAATATCCCTCTCACTTACAGCGATAAAGTTCTTGCCCTGAGCTGGAATTGAACCCTCGTTGCATTGGCGAGCAGCCGCCTCTACTTGACCTCAACCAATGACTAACAAATTAAGTTTATATATCGAAATGCTAAAATAAGTTTTGAAATTTCAAACTTGCAGTCGAAGTCACACACCAGTCGATTGCATTACATGTCTTCAAACCATCATGTGACTTCTCGATATCAGTGGTGATTGGCTAATGAATTCTACAATCAGGCAAATGCTTTGGTGAAGCAGACACACTTGGCAAGTTTACATATTGAAATTTTTAAAAATAAGTAGTTATAATAATTATACAAACCTTAATGCAGGATCATTTTTAAATTCTGAAGTTTCAGCCCATTTCTTTACCAATGACTTTAATTTCTGGGCTACTTTAGGATGAGCCTGTAAAATAAAAATTGCAGGTCAATACTTCGTTGTGGGATACAGATGGCAGGTCAATATTTCGTATCACAGTATAAAAATGGCAGAATAATATTTAAGATATAGTGGGTTGGAATGGCCTAGTGGTCTAGAGTGTCATGCCTCGACCTCTAGCTGGCCAGTCACCTCTGGCTTGCGGTTGTGGTTTCCATCCCTGGTGTGAGCATATGTGGCTTGGAGATAAGGCGCCTTAACAAACTTGTGGGTTTACTCCAGGTACTCCGGTTTCCTTCCACAGGAAAGACCCCTGCACGTGCGCTAAGATATGAAAATAAAAAAAGGCCTTGTCTGCGATATCACCTTCGTTGGAAGCGGACAACATTTAAGATATATTTTCATTTATTCACATTAACTTTCCTCCTCAAGCAGACTTAAAACTACCTTTAACCATCTACAGTACAAGGATAATGTTTGATACGACAGGGGTGCTATGGCTACTTTTATTTCGAATTTCAGCTGACATGGGTTCTTTTATGTGCATGTCAATATGTACAACTGACCTCGGTTTTGTGTGCTTTCCGAAGGACTAGACACTTATGTTTAATTACTATCAAATTATAATTCCATTTAACATCTTTTTAAAATGTCATAATAAACAGTCTACTTACCCTCTGATTAATCAGAGTTCTACATTCAGATGTAAAATCACGAGAACATATCTCCAGATGGAACTGACGACCACAATTATTAACACAGGCATCCAATAACTGAAACATATACATAATTATTAACACAGGCATCCAATAACTGAAATATATACATAATTATTAACACAGGCATCAATAAACTGAAATATTACAGAAATCAGAATTTTTCAGTTGGTTTTCACCTTGTCAGTGGTGCAGAAAAATCTCTAGTAGATCAGACTGAACCAAAAAAAAAGGCCTTAAGCCCCTGTGAATTTAATATATATGAATTGAAACTGATTATTTCAAGTTAACTGAATTTTATTTTATTTATTTCATAACATTAAAGTTTGCTAAATCAAAAACGATCAGGTACATGTGTGGCAAGACTTCAATATAGTCTAGTTTCATTACAGACAACCCCCCATGTAAACCCAGCACCGAAAACGACTTGAGTTAATTAAATTGTTCAGCTTCAAAACAAATATGACAACCGAAACATAAATGAACATCAAAAATAAAACTAGATGAAATTTGTCATTCAATTTTAATCAGTCAGATTGAATAAAAGGAACATTAAAGATATCGGGCCACTTTGATCTGCAGGAAAAGAAACATATAATAACAGTGGATTTGTCATCCAAGTTACAATGAAAACTTGTCAGAATATGAAGGGACAACATGCTTTGAATAATTATTTATATCTTATTTGACATCACCTAATTTATTTTATCATTATTTCATTCTGATCAAAACACAGACCCTATTTCATTTCGTTTTTTATAGTTCAAAATTTTGTTTTGTTGTCTTCACTACACTAGGGTCTGGAAGAGTTGATGTATTACAGGCGTTATAGTTGAAGCGAGGGATTAGCCAATGAAACGGCAAGTTCTTGGTGTTTGATGCACCAAACTAAGGGTAAACCACTAGAAATGTCAACGCTGATTGATTAATCAATGTCGGACATCATAGGGTCAAAAGTCGCTTGTATGACCACTGATGCGACCTTCCAGTACAAACAGTCAGATTTTCATGTAGTGTAGGCCATCGAAAGCATAAATAAATGACACGAAATATAGATCTGTATTTTAATTAGTTTATTATTATTTAACACTTAGGGGGTCATGATGAATAAGACGCTGGCTCGCTAGTGTGGAGGTCGGGTGTTCGCTCCCTGCGTTGGCCTAGAAAGTTCATCCCAATTTTCTGGCATGGTTTCTTCTTGTCAGTGATGCAGGATGGAGAGACCCACAAGAACAGCTTTCTAGTCGTTCGGATTGGACGAAAAACTGAGGTCCTTTGTCCATATTGAAGTGCATGTAAAAGATCCCTTGGCAGTTAGAATTCGATATAAGAGTAGGCCATAGCGCAGCTGCCCGTGCAAAATTTTGCTGGTTTGTTTTTGTCATCTGCAGGTGATGTTGAATGCCTAGTTGTCTGGAATGGATGGAAAGGTAAGGACCTGTGTGCACCTTGGTGTGCAGGAAAAAAAATCCCTTGGCAGTTCAAATTTGATATAAGAGTAGGCCGTAGCACTGCTGTCTAGGCAAAATTTCCCTAATAGCACACAGTATGAGATATGCCTGTCTTCATTATCTCAGCCGGATGTTAAACTCCATTTCATTTCAAGAATGAATAAAACATTTTGTTTAAATTATTGATAATATTATAATATCTTACAGTCAATGCCTGCATAGTCACAAATGGAACTTTATGGTTGAGTCTTCTCACAATGGATTTTAAACAATCACGGGACCTGTTGAAACAAAATTAAAATTTAGTAATTGAACAGTAACACACTAAAAACTATGTAAAATCTATGTTCGGTGACGTAACAGCCTTCATCTTGTGTTTCCCCACCATTTTGAGATGTCAAGTTAGCTCGAGCTCAATTTTTCAAGAGAGAACCTAGTTAATTAGTTGTGGTATTTAACTATGCAATGGATTTTATTTAACCGGGGGTTGATTTCAAACACACAGGTAAGTTTATAATAACCAAAGTTAAATAGTTTGTTCATAATCGAAGAAATCCGTTTATTATTTATCAGAGATAACATAGTAGTCAGATATTCATGTAGTGTAGGCCATCAAAATTATAAACAAAATGAAACGAAATATAGATCTGTATTTTACATGTAAATATTGATCAGATCAGAGTGACAATCACTCTTGCAAATATTTCTTAAATAAGCATGTTTTCAATCTTGATTTAAAGGAGTCTAATGTATATTTACATGCAATATTACCAATTAGCTTAAAGGTCACCGGAAAAGCTTCAAATATTTATTATATACATGTAATTGTAAGGCAAGTAATTATGTCAACATATCCTTTCCATAAGTATAACACAAAAACCTGAATGCCAATATTATCCGCAACAGATAAATTTCAATAATAATAATAATTTCTGCTTTTCTCCATGGGTAGGCGTAACTTTCTGTCAATAAAGAATCTTTGACGTCATAATTTATTGTCAGCTATAACCCATTTATCAAACTTACACAATTTTTTTTTATCTGAATAAACTAGTTGAACTTTATAACTGTACATTAAAAGGTCATCACACCATGACATTGTGCCCATACACAATAAATGTGCAAAAACATAGGTTGCCAGGCAATGAACCATGCATACCTGTAGTTTATGATCCACTAAGTATTTAAAGTCAAGACAATTCAGAACAGCAAGCCACTGTGACTCAGTAAAAAGGACAATGGCTCAATTAGAGAGACAGAGCGAGAGAGAGAGAAATGGGGTTAAAACATCCACTCCACACAAACTACCCGGGTCATTTCGGGACGAACATATGGTTTAATTTTATTCCAATAATTCGCTTGCGCATAGAGGTCTTCAGCAGTGGGAGGAAACCGGAGGACCCAGAGAAAACCAACGAGGTTGGTCAGACAACACTACTCCTGGTCACAACCGGGGATTCGAAACCACGCCAGTTGACTCAATGACAGATTTGATGATACAGCGACACGTGCTGACCATTCAGATGACAACAGATGACAAGACATACATGTAAGTGACAACTAAAGACGTTTATTTTGTTTGACTAATAATGATGATCGTAAAATATTCTTACCCATTTTGTGTTCTACCAACTTTCTCACATATATCTAATATCAGACTCCAGTCTTCAGATGTGTTCATCTCACTTGTGGCTTTATCTAATCAAATAAAACAAGATATTAACAATAATAAAAAAAAATGTGATTGGTTGTCTGAAAAATGTAACTGTAAATAAGCTTACATGTACCGTATATAATTTCTATAGATCTCTGACTGTTAGTTGTGATTCACAGCCAAACTATGGCTGCCCCAAATAGTGCTGACACAATAAATATCGTTGTCGACGTTGAATCATTTTTTCATGATTCACGTATTGAATTGTGAAAAATCGATTCAGCGACTCACAATACGCAATTGTGAGACGCTGAATCGATTTTTCACATTCCTTTTTTGTTATATTTTGCAGCTTCAGTAAGTAACGTGTCTCCTAATTATCCTCATCAAAAATTATCCATATGTACATAAACACTCTTACATGTATATTATTTTCACATGATTTGCGTATTGAATCTGGAGATACTGAATCATTTTTCACAATTCTTTTTTGTGGTTTTTGTCGTTTAAAAGTATGTAACCTGTCATTCGTAATACTATTCATAGGTAAATAAACACTCTTAAATCGTGATATATTTATAAACAGTTTTATTTCTAGGACATCAGCAGGACTAAAAATCATAGCCATCATGTTGTTTTCTCAGTAAATATTGACCTGGTTATGCTAGCCCATAACTAGGTCACTCCACTTTAAGAATGCTTAGTCATGGAAACAGCGCATTACAAATAGACCATTAAAAAAAGAAACAAAATCGGGACTAACAGATGGTTTTAATTTTATTTCAATAATTCACTTGCTCGTAGGGGTCTTTAGTCGTGAGAGGAACTCGGAGAAAGCCCATGAGGCTGGACGGTCAACCCAATTCCTGGTCACGTACAACCGGGAATTCGAAACCATGCCAGTTGACTCAATGACAGGCTTTATGATACAGCACGCACACGATAACCGTAACCATTCAGCCATCCACCTCCTCTCGTCTTCAGGCTTTATGATACAGCGCGCATGTGCTAACCATTCAGCCATCCAACCCCTCTCGGTCTTCACTAGATTGTATATCAACAGTGGGAATATAATGAGCTTGTCAACTAGAATATCATTAAGGTCTTACAAGGTATCCGAATAACAGAAGAAACGGAGTGCTGTAATGTACGGTACTTAAAAGATGACAGATTTCTGGGCCATTAACTTACTTAGTTACTACCAAATTAAATATAAGGGACTGGCAGAATATTAGACTGCTGTACTTTTAACTTGAAATTCAAGTTTATATTGTATTAATGGTAATTAAGAAAGATCCAATCTTCTTATGTCGATTGGACTCCAACAAAATCAGTCTGTAAAATAATCAAATCAATCTACTGCAATTTGATGTCACAGATGTGTGTGCGACTATCCACCATAATTTAATACCGCTAACATGTGTAAACTTTAAGTCTCTACAATCGGGGAAAGTAGGCGTACAAACCAAGCGAAAAATCAGTCATTGTGACATCGATTTGAAGCAAGTCATGAAAACCAAGTTTACTGTTTAGTGGTAAAAATGAGTTTTAGAATTGTTTATTCATTATTTATTTGTTCAGTTCATGAGACAATTTTAGTAGCTTAGGCAATTGACATTAAATCAAAATGGTCCCTCCACTTTTAACATTAACAACTGGATATCTATTATATAATATAACATCAACGAGTGCTCTCTCATTTTGGGTCATTTTTATTGTATAATCATGCTGACAACAGTGAATAAGTCTCCGTCTGACTCTCAATGGAAATTGAGAGAATGGAAGATAAAGGAAGCTTCCGGTCTCCCGACAAATTTATCGTAGAATGGGTGTCTTTCGTTGATTTTAACATATTTCTACGTTAGACAAAGATTAAATATTGTATTTTACTTACCCACATCGCTATCAAACGGCGTAGTATTCGCAAAGAGTGGCATTTTGTTGTTTATTTTCTTTATTTTAATGATAACATTACAACTAGACAAATCTTATTTATTTGAGCATGCGCAATTAATGACGTCATCTAGTAGTGATATTTTGTTTCCGGGTCAAAAATGCACAGTTCATTATCCCGTGACACTGACAGCGTGAATAAATCTATTTATAGATGGCTACGAATAATTATTGTGTTTCGGTAAAAATGGCCTTAGGTGAGGACGTCTATAAATAACAGACGTCATTAAGTTTACTGGCCTTTTTTATTTTACATATTGCTCACAGTTGACCGAGTATGATGTCAAATTTAAAGTATAATAATAACAATTTAAAGGGCATGGAGCCCTAACTCTAATGCTCTAATCGACCGAAGGCGAAGTTCAGATGGGCTAGGGGAAGCGCAGGTAATTTGAG
The DNA here is from genome assembly GCA_917208275.1 of Patella pellucida. Lineage (NCBI taxonomy): Eukaryota > Metazoa > Mollusca > Gastropoda > Patellidae > Patella > Patella pellucida. The sequence continues at coordinate 72,151,737 of OU795038.1, forward strand.
CATACTAACAGAGTACCTGAATATTTATCATCCTACCAGTTCGATGGTCTTTTAAACCACACATAAAACGAAAACCATAAATATACTGTTCATTCCAGAAATTTTATTCTTCAATATTAATATTAACATATTAAAATGTGGGAAAATGTAAATTCATAAATAAGCTCAAATTAGCATCATGTGTTGTTAAATTGAGCACACCTTGTATGGAATTTGAGCATTGGTGCTCCGGTTGGCCTAGTGGTTAAGATTCAAAGATGTTTGATGCTTCTACATATGTTTCTGGCAAGCCTAGTGGTGAAATTTCAATGTTTGATGCTTCTACATATGTTTCTGGCAAGCCTAGTGGTGAAATTTCAATGTTTAATGGTTCTACAGATGTTTCCGAAAGAACTAGTGATGAAGACTGCATGATATTTGATGGTTCGACAGATGTGCGGGTCTGTTGCAATTGATTCACTGGTTTGTGGTGCCATCGTAATGCTTTCAGCTGTTTGCGGTGCAGTTGGAATTGAATCAATGGTATTATTATAACGATTGTAGACCTACATGTATTATATCACATGAATCAGTGGGGGGGGGGGGGGGTAGGCCTATGGCATAGGCCTACATTTTAAATGTTATGTATGTTTGTTGAGTTATCAACACCGCCATCATCATCATTATCGTCATCATCATCATCAATAATAAAGGTAAAAGGCCTGGATCAATAGACCTACGAATCATCATTATCACTGATGCTATTTTGAGCAGGCATGCAGGACCTGCATTGCAGGTAAAATGAGCACCCTGCTCAAATTAGCAAAAAAGTGGGTGCTCACAATACCAACACAGTGTCGGGTCAGTTCTAGGCTTACCAGCGCAGGAAGTTATGTCATTACAGTTTACAACGCTGAATTCTACAACTCCTTAGAAAAAGGGGCTTCGTAAGAGATCTTAACAAACCTTGTGTTATGTGTAGTAGTTACGTTATAACTTGTTATGTTAGAGCTCTATTTTACATAAGATGGAACGAATAACGAAAATCTTATTTAAAACACCCACGTGAAAAGCCTTATTGACGATATTTTGTCCGGCAATCAGAAATAGGAAGTAGGTCACTGTCACGGGTAAAATTTAACAAAATATTTCATTTGACGTTCTAAACACGGGGGTGCTCACTTTTCCAACATGCTCATTTTATCTGCGCTTCCCCTACTTATCGACATTTTAAAAAAAAAATTATTGGTTAATTTTAATAACTATTGAAAATATGGGCTCCTAATATTATACGCTATAGACTACAATATTTGAGAATATATTAAACATTTTAAAATCAGTACACGACGTCGGGGTTTCTATGGTCTCGAGTAACAATTTAATGCGGGGGTTATTAAAACTGGTTGATCATCAAACGACAAAAAGAAAAAAAAGAGATAAACTTGTAGTCTACCGCTAGACTAACCAGGCGCAAACCACTGTCATTGAGTTTGGACTGCTCGCGTATTTCACATAACATAACTCTTTAGAAATTACCATTTTTCAAAAAAGGGGAGGAAATCGGTTAATTTACTTTCATATTGCATTATTACGTGGGCTTCGCCCCATTTTCCACAATTATAGGGTTCCAAAGAATAGATCAGCTATTTTCGCCCTTCTATTCATTCGGTAGGGTCGTCTGTTCAACCTCGTGGGTTTTCTCCGGGTCCCCCACCCCCCCCCCCCCCACTGCCCAAGAAAACTACGCGCAACCGAATTATTGAAATAAAGTTAAACATTATGTTAGTCCCGCTAGTTTGTGCCTAGTGGAAGTTAAACCCAATCCCTCTCTCTCTTTCTCTATCTCTCTCTCTCCCCCCTCTCTCTCTCTCTCTTTCTTTATTCGGTCGCGTGCCTAAGTCGACCACAAAAGAGATCTCTTTCACTTTCAGTCAAAGCGGCTAACATGTATTAAAATGAAATGAAAAGGGTTCATGCAAGATAAACCAGCGCTTGCCAGGCAAGTTACGCACACGTTTTGCAAAAGATGGATAAATGATCAAGCTAAAAATAAATAAGCGATTTTTTCGTACAATCAGGGGCCATTTCCGCATTGGTCTTAAATTTGCGAATATCGAAATGGGCTGACATAGGCCTACATGTATTTGGGATATAAAAATATATTTTAAATGCGAACTCAACCGCCATTTAGGTGTAAGGTTGGTACATCTAAGCGCGTTTTAAAAGAGGATACAAATTGTGACCATTAAAACGTGATTTTTCGTACAATCAGGGGCCATATCCATAATTCAGGACGTTACAGTCCGATATACGCAAATATCAACTGGAACCACGATATGTAGGAGAAAAACCTATATTTCAAGTTTCGTCAAAATCAGATAAAACTTGTGACCTTGAGATGGGCGAACGGACAGGGGCGACTGCAATATAGGCCTACGTCAACATAAAACTGTTGGCGTATAAAAATTAAAATTCCCGATGAATGTTTCAAGGTGATCAGATATTATGTAAGTATTCTTGTATTAAAAGTACAGGCCGTTTAATTGTGTGTTGATTTTCGTCGCGTTAGGGGCCCCGCGATTCTAGTTAGTCCCAGGTCCTCGCTCCGGTTAAACTAGGCTTTGGGTTTAACGTCCTACTGTTCTGCCCCGAAGTGGGCTAAAGAAGACAGGCATATTTTGCCCGGAAAGCGGCACTACGGCCTACTCTTATATCGAATTCCAACTGACAAGGGATCGTTTATGTGCACGCTAATGTGTACACGGGGCCTCGGGTTTTCGCCCAATCCGAAACGTGCATCAATAACTTTGATTTATATTTTGTACATACTATCTAAATGTACATTTCATTCACTTTTTATGTATTTTTTTTATCCCCGATATCATGTCATAAGGTCTTTTTTACACGCTGTCTGAAAATGGTGGTTTGCGCAATAAAATATTTATCAATCTATCTAATTCTAACTATGGATCTTTGAGCTGCTCGGCCGCGGAGAATACAAGCTATAAAACACGTCACAGTTAGATAAACCAGAAACAACCATTACAAAATCAATAAATACAAACAGAAACACTTTTCCACGTTTTTTACTTTTTATTACGTCTGTTTTAAAGGTGTGATTCTTATACAGCATTTATAGTTGTACAATAAAGTGTGTCAAGGCCATTTGTGTAAAGTTCTATCATTAAACATATTTATGTTTTATAGACGAAAATATGTTCTTGGTCCTGTTTCTCGAAATCTTAACTAAACTAAAGATAACATCCAAATTTTAGTAGATACTTCAATCAATCTAATGTTATCCAATCAAATTACTAAAATTTGGATTTTATCTTAGTTAAAATTTCGCGAAACAGGCCCCTGTCCTATGAGTTTTATTTTAGTAACTAGTTTAACCACCCAGCATTGAAGGGGGTAGGGATGGTCTAGTGGTCTAGAGTGCCGCGCTTCGACCTCTAGCTGGCCGGCAATCTCTGGCTTGCGGCTGTGATTTCGACCCCTGGTGTGAGCGTATGTGGCATGGAGATAGGGGCGCCTTCTCAACCTCGTGGGTTTCCTCCGGGCACTCCGGGTTCCTCCCACTGCTAAAGACCCCTAGGCGCAAGCGAATTATTGAAATAAAATTAAAACCATATGAGTGGATGTTAAACCCCATCTCTCTCTCTTTCCCTCTCTCTCTACCCAGCATTGAAAGGGGGGTGTTTTATATACTTTCAGTTAGAAGTGATAAGGCCAACTTCAAATTTGATCAAAGGTCACGAGATGTAAACAGGGCTAGCGGTAATCCCAACCCTAACCCTGGACCCAACCCTAACGCTTACCCTAACACTAACCTACCATCACGCGCCTTAATCCTATTTACATCTCAGCGATCTAATAAAAGACTATTCCTACTTTGCTTTTAATTTAATACCTCTATAATTTGTACTGAATTGGCTGGTTTAAAATATTTTGTCTGGAACAACTGTGCTGATAATGGGAATGAAATAAAATGAAATGGGCTATTTCTCTGCGGCGTGTAAACGATTGATTGGTTGTTTCGAATTCATGCCAGCCACCAAAGTAAGGCTATATATGTATAATGTATTCGACCACATTGAAGTTGCTATTCACGGGCTTAAATAGTAGGAAACCCCGTTAAATTTCAAAAAAATTCTCCCGGCGGTCACGTCTCCGGTTGCATGCAAACTGAAATTTTGTCAGGGGGATTTCCCCCTCCCCCCCCATACGATCGGACCCGTACGCCTTTCTGTACCAAGAATCAAATGGGAAAGTGTGCTCGCTGGGGAGGTCGTATGTTCGATCCCTGCATTGGCCGATAGGAACAGCTGTCTTGTCGTTCGGATGGGACGAAAATCCCAAGTCACGGCATGCACGTAAAAGATCCCTTGGTAGCTGGAATTCGATATAAGATAGGCCGTAGTGAAGCTACCCGGCAAAATTTCCCTCATAGTATACTGTATGGCGTATGCCCGTCTTCATTAGCCCCGTTGGAGCTGAACACTGGGACGTTAAACCTCATTTCATTCATTTTTATCCTATACGTTTTTCAATTGATATATACTTGCAAGCCTACTATACTTCAAAATATCAAAAGCTCCATTGAACTAAACCCCAATTCAGATGATACTAAATCTCACATTTACCATTTGCTGACGATTTGCTTATGTTATCTACGACAGCAAATTAATGGCCACCGGGAACAGCATTAAATTCAAAGTGATCAATATATAGAAACCATAAAATCTAAAGTTATGGTTTTAACGAGTATAGAAAAATATAGAATCCTACACAATTTCAATTCAGGGGTGGATCCATGAATTTTGCAGCAGGGGTTTGCCAGGCTCCTGCATGTAAAGGATATTTGACAGTTGACAATGCGTGGTGCCACCGTCGTCTCTAAAATACGTAGGCATGCATACACATTTAGCTTTTTAAAGAGAGAAATCCAACACACTGTTTGAGGCCAATTTTTATTGTGAAGTACAAACAGGATCACACTGGGATTCTATTTCAGTGATGCAGAGCTTTACTTGTGCTATCACCAGGGCCGGATTAACCATGGGGCACCATGGGGCACAGGCCCAGGGCCCCCACATAAGGGGCTCCCCACAAAAGGGGCCCCCCACAAAAAATCTCAGTTGCGTCCAGCCACCTCCTCTAGAAATGCCATCATTTCATAGCACTCGCATTTATCACCAGGGCCGGATTAACCATGGGGCACAGGCTATCGGGCGCCACCACAGGCGGGGAATCAAGGTGCGGACACCAGAAGCAAATGCCTTTCCAAAAAAATCTGCCGCCATATAAAATACAAAATTGCCACTCAGATATCACCCCAATGGCGAAAAAACGTGTTTCCTGCATCGTTATTTTTCAAAATTTTCGGAGGGAGGACCCCAGACAAGGGTGCCGCCCCCATGGGCAAAGGGCCTCTCCTATCACCTCTTTCTGGATCGGCGTCAGAACAACCACATGACATTAAAGGGTTCGTTTTGGTCGCCCTTATTCACTTGACAGGACCTTTTGGTCTTCGGGGCGAGGCCACCAAATTACATAATAAGTGATTTTCGTTCTGGTCGCCCTATCCACGTCGCATCATTGTGTTTCGGACTAGTTCTAGTTTAGAGGACGAGGAGTTTCTCATTTTTGTGTGCTTAACATCAAAATGAGAAATAGCGCTGCCGAAATTAACATACGGGAGCGACGTTGATTGCAGCTACAAGTGGCTGGCAACCGCGTTTTTGAAAGTCTAATTTTCAAAATTTTCGGGGGGGGGGGGCTTCCAGACCCCACCCCACGTACACACTCGCACCGTTCCGCATTCAGTAACTCGGGCATTATATTGGCGTCCCAGACACTCTGCTGCACCCCCCCCCCTTTACAATCCTACATACGGCCCTGTCCCAGACCCCCCTTGTGGGTCTTCGCGCCTTCGGTGATCAGGGCCCCCCACATGTTGCAGGCCCCAGGGCCCCCACCATGGTTAATCCGGCGTTGGCTATCACACATGTTTATATCATTATCTCGCGCTTTGAATGACAATCCCATCCAACCAACTGATAATAAAGGATAAGAGAGAGAGAGAAAGAGAGAGAGAGATGGGGTTTAACGTCCACTCAACACAACCAGTAGACATGGTACAAGGGTGAATCAGCGAAATGGATGTATGAGATGTGTTGTTGACGTTTGGGAAAGTAGACGAGGGGAAATGTGTAGGGATAATAATAATAATAATAATAATAATAATAATAATAATAATAATCACGTCATTTTACAAGGGTAGCAAATTAGGCCTGAGGCCTTTTTCCAATTTGGCCCTTGGCACAGATCGTGCGAATGATTTCGATCATTACTGCAGGAAGAAACCGAAGAACTCGGGGGAAACCTGCTTGATCGGACGGGAGACCGAAAATCCCTCTCACTTACAACGATAAAGTTTATGCCCAGAGCTGGGATTGAACCCTCGTTGCATTGGTGAGAAGCCGGAGTGATAGTTAGATGTATTATGAATGGTTAGAGTGGCTGTGGTGTTACGGTGAAATACTATGCCGCCACCGTAACACCACAGCTTTATGATTTGTTAGACAGGAGTGATGTAATAAGTCCGACAATAATAAATAACATATTTTTGATTTTATTGTCGTCTTTTCCCACTTGCACTGGTTGTACGCCATTTTGAAACTAGCTGACGAAGACAGCTCGGGCGGCGATTGTTCGACTCCGGGCTGCTCTGTGAGTCGTATCATGTCACTCGATATTCACTCGGTAATTCACGGAATTCCACGATAAAAAACACGGTAATATTGTGTTTCATCAAACCTCCGCGATGCGCGTACTGTATGTTTTAACCTTGACCTATTACTCAGTGATAAGCCTCCGCTGCAAAAATAGTTCTCGCCTTTTTATTATTAGTATAATGACTTCGTCATGTTCGGCAGGATATTATGCTTCTAAAAACACTGTTTACCGTTCCAAAAAATACAAAAGTAATTTTCTACCAGACAACCATGGTTCTATTCACCGAGACTAGATACTTTCTCTCGGTGTAAGGATATTATCGCTATGAATAAGTTCATACACTGTTGAGAAAATAATCCCGTTGGTTTGCTTAGCAACAATTTGAGCATGAATCAACACTGTACTGAAAATTCTGTGCGTAATAAATATGAACGGTCTTCAAACATTCGGTTTATAATTAGCGATACACAGGTACAGTGGCAAGTGTTATGCTTAACAGACCTAATACCTCAAAAGTACCTACGCGCGAAAACCCCAGATTTTGGTACATGTAAAACAAAAAAAATAGTGCCCGTACGCGTGCCAGTAATAGAAAAACTAAGAGTTCGCGCATAAAAAATGCACGAACGTATCAGGCGCGATGTCATCTAGGTCATTACGGGACTAACTTATGTTTATTTAAATTTTATTTCAATAATTCTCTTTCGCGTAGGGGTCTTTAGCAGTGGGAGGAAACCGGAGTGCCCGAAGGAAACCCACGAGGTTAAGAATGCGCCCCTATCTCCATGCCACATACGCTCACACTATATGGCTCAAAACCACAGCCTTAAGCCAGAGGTGGCCGGCCAGCTAGAGGTCGAAGCGCAACACTCTAGACCACTAGACTACCCCCCCCCCCTCCCATAAAGGATAAGACACACGGCCATTACAGTTTTGTCATAAAGTGTTGTTTTACAAATCTTGCCTTGTCTTATCTTGTCTCGGGTCTGTGTTGAGTGACGGTTTACCTAAGACCTTATAATAAGGTAATATAAGGCCCATGCCTATATAGGCGTGGCCTGAAGATCTTGGGGGCCTAGCTGTGGTCAAGGTGAATTAAACTTTTGACCCTGTGCACAAGCCTTTCGTACACGAACCAATCTGATTAAATGAAATGGGGTTTAACGTCCTACGCTTAAGCACCGTACCTGGGCTAATTGAAGACGGGCATACGCCACAGTGTGCAATGAGGGAAATTTTGCCCGGGCAGCGGCGCTACGGCCTACTCTTATATCGAATTCCAACTGCCAAGGGATCTTTTACGTGCACTCCAATTTGTACACGGGACCTCGGGTTTTCGTCCCATCCGAACGACTAGGCAGCTGTCCTTGTCAGGCCCTCCTTCTGCATCACTGACAAGGGGAAATCACGCCGGAAAATCGAGATGAACTTTCTCGGCCAATGCAGGGATCGAACACTCAACCTCCAGGCTAGCGAACCAGCGCCTTATCCACTTAGCCACCGTGATCCCCAATCTGATTAAAACACAGATCATATTTCGTTCCGTTTTTCTACTTCAACATTTCGTTTTACTTCTCATCTTTACTACACTAGGATCGAGAGCCCCCATCCCCAAATTGTTTTTCGGGGGGGGGGGGGTCTGGATCCTGTTTGTAAATCTAAAAAAATTGGGATAACTTAAATTATGCTTTTGCCAATGATTATTTGGCTTTTTATTCATTTTTCAGATTTTTAATCATAAAAAAACAACTTTGGTCATCAAAAGTTTGCACATTTTGTTCATGTTTGGTAGTTGTTTAAATCATGTAAACTTAGTCAACATTTTTCTGTTTGTAAATAAAGTAGATTTTCTTGGATCACTCTGTGGTGTTAGTCAATTATTCCCAATTGAAGTTCCAATTTGCTAAGGTTCAGACTATGTGCTTACTAGACGAACCGTGCATATATTTGGTAAAGTTTGCAAAGGCAGCAACATATGTGATGCCAGTGTAAAGAATGAAATGGGGTTTAACGTCCTACGTTTAAGCACCTAACCTGGGCTAATTGAAGACGGCTATACGCCATACAGTGTGCTATGAGGGAAATTTTGCCCGGACAGCAACTGAATTCCAACTGCCAAGGGTTCTTTTACGTGCACGCCAATGTGTACACGGGACCTCGGTTTTTCGTCCCATCCGAACGACTAGGCAGCTGTCCTTGTCAGGCCCTCCTTCTGCATCACTGACAAGGGGAAATCACGCCGGAAAATCGAGATGAACTTTCTCGGCCAATGCAGAGATCGAACACCCGACCTCCAGGCTAGCGAACCAGCGCCTTATCGACTTAGCCATCGTGATCCCCCGCCAGTGTATAGAGTTCCTTTGTTCAAATGTCGGAGGATATCGACATAATTGGTTCTTGCGTGTGTCGAGAACGAAAACCAAGGAAACGCGTAAATTCAAGTTGATCGCAACCTCCCAGAAATAGACTAAAAGCCTATCACTACTCGTCAGAAATATAAAATATACTCAACACTACCAATTAGAAATATACACAAGAATCATCACTTCTCTTTAGACATATCCACAAAAATCATCACTACCCTTTAGACAATTTCCACAAAACTCATCACTACCTTATACAAATTTCCACAAAACTCATAACTACCCTTCAGAAATGTACACAAAAAGCATCACTACCCTCTAGAAATGTCCACAAAACGCAGCACCACCTCTTAGAAATGTCCACAAAACCCATCACCTACCATTCGAAAACTCCACAAAACTGGTACATGATAGTAGTAAGTGTTGTTTATAGCAGTATATGGTAGTAGTAAGTGTTGTTAATAGCAGTATATGGTAGTAGTAAGTATTGTTTATAGCAGCATATGGTAGTAGTAAGTGTTGTTAATAGCAGTATATGGTAGTAGTAAGTATTGTTTATAGCAGTATATGGTAGTAGTAAGTGTTGTTTATAGCAGTATATGGTAGTAGTAAATGAAATGAAATGGGGTTTAACGTCCTACTTTTATGCAATTATTCAATTGGCTAATGAAGACAGGCAACGCCATGCAGGGTGCAATGAGGGAAATTTTGCCAGGGCAGCCGGCGATAACACGCCTACTCTTCATCGATTCCAAACTGTACGGGATCGTTAACGTGCGCCCTGATTCAGCACACGTGACCTCGGTTTTTCGTCCCATCCGGACGACTAGGTGCTATTTCTTGCCAGTCCCTCGGGTCTGCGCCACTGACAAGGGGAAGCCGGATTGGAAAATCCCGTTGATCTTTTCAACTGACAAACGTTGCATGTATATTCTTCGTTAGTTTAAGTAAACGACTGGTCGACTTAATCCAATCAGAGAGAGTATCCGTGATAACATCTTCCTCTTGGCCCATATTAAATAATATGCCATGGTGTATAATTTGTAGTATAATGTGTAGTTGAACGGATATTACGTAAAACAATTCTTAATGACTCTAACCATGACTTTATTGAACGAATATTTGTTTGTAACACATATTTAATGGTTGTTTTATTCAATCGTTCAATGGCACCATTAGCATGGGGTGATTATTACGTGTTTAATACTTAAATTATTAAGATAGTCAACAAATTCTGTACTGACAAATTGAGATCCCTTGTCACTTGTTAATGTTTCAGGTATACCCCATGTACTGAACAAAGTTTCTAGGAAATTAATTACAGAACTTGAAGTTAAGTTATCTGTTAAACAACTTTCAGGCCATTTACTGTAATAGTCTATCACATTTATCAAATATATTGAACCTTGTGGGGTGTTCTCAAAAGGTCCTTGTATATCTATCGATGTCACTCCATTGCTTTTGTGAAGGTTTTCTTGGTAATAACGGTGAAGTTGACGTTTTACTGACATATCACTACACCATTCGTCTTTGCAAGACTATAGAGAATGTCTTTAGAACTTAGTCCTAAGCAAAAATAGACTCTTATAAGTTCATCCATGATTATACCACCAAGCACGAAGAGATTCACTTAAATACTACCGTTTTACTTAGTTATGAGAAAAAAGTCCTAATTAGGAGATTAAAAGTCCTAATTAGGAAATAAAAAGTCCTAATTAGGAGATAGAAAGTCCTAATTGGGAGATAGAAAGTCCCAATTAGGAGATAAAAAGTCTTAATAAGGAGATTATAAAAAGTCCCAATTGGGAGATACAAAGTCCTAATTAGGAGATAGAAAGTCCTAATTAGGAGATAAAAAGTCTTAATAAGGAGATAATTATATCCTAATTAGGAGATAAAAAGTCCCAATTAGGAGATAAAAAGTCCTAATTAGGAGATAGAAAGTCACAATTACGCTATAAAAAAAATTCGTGGCACCAGAAGGCTTCTGTAGAAATTAAGCAATGTTTGTATTCTAATTCGTGTTTTTAATTCTGAATATTATGGAAAATACTGTGTTAGAGACTTAGCTCCTTTAAAACACATTTTGATCTTCTTCTGGTCGTGGGTGTTGGGTATAGTGCGGCTATCTTCATCTAAATCATGTACGGACTCCAAATGTGAGATGTATTCTTCTGACAGAAGAGTTTCTAGAGTAATTTGAGGAATATTTGAATAGTTTCAAGGTTGCGCACGAAATAACTTTTTACTAAAAATGGGCGGAAGAATCACTGGAACAGTGCAGGTCAGCGTGGACACATGGCCAGTTGATAAATTTCTGTTGCCCGAAACGGATCCTGGAATAAATACTTATAAGTAGCCTTGTCAGTGTGTTTTTATTTTGGGAACCTCATTTTGTAGTTATTGGTTGTTATTTTGGAGTTATTTGGTGTTATTGGGCAGTTATTGGTGTTATTGGGTGTTAAATATAAAATGATGCGATTATTATTATTATTATTAATGGGTAATTCGACGCGCCCCATTATTAATAATGAAATGACATGAAATGAAGTTTCGCGTCCTTTAGGCCTACTTTGCATGAACCGGGCTATAGATGCAGGTTTGCACCATGCAATGTGCTTTGGTGGGAATTATGCCTGGACAGTGGTTTTTCCGCCTATTCTTTGCATCGAATTACATTTTATTTTACTGACAAAGGGAAATTACGCTGAAAAATCCAGAGGTATATATATTTTCTTGGTCAACACAAGGCGCCCGTTAGAAATGGTTCCACTACTGATGTCTTCCGCCCACTTCAGACGACTTTTAACGTTAAAAGTATTTTAACTAGGCGCCCGTGACCCCATACCCATTGCAAATTAACTGCTGTGATCCGATCACGAGACAAAAAAATAAAATTATCTGGGTTATTTAACTTCGTAAATGTTCTGCATCGATTGGGGTAATGAAAAACGGTATCCCGAGACAAAATTAAAAAAAAATAAATTGATAAAAAAAAACCTGGTATAATAAAACCTGTATAATTCCAACATAATCAGATTGGTGTTTTCTTTTTTTATACGCATTGTTCGGGTATTTAATGGGATGAACGAAGAATCGTCGTATCGTCATTGCGTCAAGCCCCTATGGTAAGCTCATCAAAATTAATTCCAATTGCACCCAATGACCCCTGTTCTGCGCCTGTGCATTTGATGTTTACGTGAAAGATAACCACGTGATCAATGAAAATGGCGTCGTTTGGAGATATGTCCTTGATGAAACATAAGTATGTGACTAGTTTTTCACACCCTTTTGCAGTTATGACGCGAGTCGTGTGTGTGAATATCGCTACCAATAACTAAACTAAATCTCCAAAGAGAATTTCATCGCCATATTTTAAATCCGTAGGCCTTGGAAGTCTGTTTATCGTGGGCATTGACCAGGATTCGATGTGGAGCTCGTGAGATCGGAGACGGAGTGAGAGAGAGAGAGCAAGGTTTGTTTTGCAGGTGTTTTTGTATAGAATGATAAGTCTTGTGCGTTTTATATTGTTTGTCGAGCTTAGTGCTACAGGCTACCTGAGCCTGTGGTCATAATAAACAGGCATCTGCGTTTCTGAATTCATAGTTCCTAGCCAGTATCTGTGTGTTATTTAATTATTTTTTGTGTTTATATTGTTGTTGATTTATTTACAATGTGAGCCACCTACTTTATGAATCGGAGACGTAGATTTACTTGAAGACCCAACAATTCTTAAACCAATGTACAGTTTTAAGAATACTACTGGATTTACTACCTAATAATGAGTAATAACCAGTAGTTACTGTGGGTCTGAAAGCTGTGAAGGTGTGTGTGGGGGAAATCTAACATTCACAATCCCACACCAAAATTAATATCACCATAATATTAATATGCTGGCAATAACACAGAGCACCTCGTTAGAACATAGATTGTATTGATTATATAGATGTTTGTTGATCGTTTTATCGTCAAAAATCAGTTTTTATGCAATCATTGTGTCATATTATGATTGTTATTGATTTTGTTATCATTTGTTTGTGAACCATGTTTGGGTTTTGGGGGCATCCTGCTTGCGTCTACCTAAAGGAAGATTCTGAGGTTGGTGGTGTAGGACCACAGAGGAGTGAGAATTATGATGACAATGCTATCAAGCGATGGTGAAATATACTCAGCTTTAAATTTTCTTGGACTGGGTCTGAGGGGAGAAGGGGTGCTGTCGCTGTGGAACCCTGATCCCCTGCTTAGGAATACTTACTTGGTCTTGTCGCAGGGGGAGGGTAAGGGGAATCGGGGATGGGAGGAGTAAACAACCCAATGATCATGTAATGAAACTTAAGCTGTGTTTACACTTGGCCGCAATAGACGTACATGTACCATACTCAGAACTGTTATTGCAGACCATGATAAATTTCATGATATTGCAATGGTTACAATACATTGCTATACTAACAGTTATCAGTACCGTGTGTAGCACACTAAAGATTTTCAGTCATCGAAGTAAAATGGCCAACCTTAATGCTAGTGACACAGAAATCGGTATTTGGAACCATTCTGAGACTGGTTGGCGTTTACACTTCGAAAATTTAACTGTTCCGTATTGAGAATGGTGTCAAGATCACTTCACTTCAATGGTCCAAATTGGCATGGTTCTGAGTACGGTATAGTTCTTGGCATGCTTAAATGTGTAATGTAAACAAGGCTAATAGAATTATTAGTAGGGTTATTTTAAAACATGATTGCTTTGGTGCTTTGTTTGAGATTCAGAGTTGTTATACACCAACATGGAAATAGGGTCATATATTGCTGTCATCCCCATCTGTCTGCATCCACAATTTCGTGTGAACACTCTCACTCCGGTTTTATATAATTAGGCAATTTACACTGGCTCCTGACTCCTATTAGAATCTGTTTTGAAATACGTTGTTTAATTTTGGAATGTCTTAATTACATGGATCTTCTTATTTGAGCAAGCTATTAGAGCAAACTCTTAATTGTTCTTTATGGATATCCTCTGGTAACCTCGAATTACTTGTGAGCTACATATGTATGCTGAACAATCTTTTGCCTTCCAGTGTCCATAATTCACCTTTCTTGTCTACTTGTAAAACATGTCTCAATCAAAACCCATCTTTTTAACGAAGCATTTCAATAATTTTATTTTATTGAAATGTTCAGTTTTACAGTATTACCTTTACTTATATATATGTAGCTAGGCATCCAGGATATTTATCTTGCTTTTTTTCTCTTTCTAGTAGTGTTTTGAATGATTTTACACACTTGTTTTTATGTGGGTGATGTTTTTTTAGTTTTAAATGTACCAGTACATGTAGTCCTATATGCTTTTTGCTAAGGTATTGTACCTTGCATTTATAATTTCTCTCTCACTATTAGTGAGTCACTAACAAACAAGTACCTGACATTTTAAATTTGTATCAGACATGTTTTTAAAACATCAATAATAATAAAAACAAATCTGGTCTAATCATATTTATAATGTTTTGATAATTTTTTTTATTAGGGTTTGTAAAAGAAAAGTGTGCTAAATATAGGAACAAAATGGCGTCTCCTAATTTTGAAACCATAACAACCATCACAACAACCCGACATCGAACGTTTGAGAGGCCTGGTTCAGATATAAAGAAGAAGGGATGGTTACGTCGTATGAAGGTAATTACATGATTAACCAATTAGTTCTATTTTGATTTTGGGCAGGGGCCCCAGTGGCTAAGTGGGTAGGAAGCTGGCTTGCTAACCTATTGGTGTGTTGGATCCCTGCATTAAGCTGAGAAAGTTCATCGTGATTTTCCAACGTGAGTTTCCCTTATTGGTGGTGTAAGATGAAGGGCCTGATGAGGACAGCTGTCAAATTGATCGGATGGATCGAAAAAGCGAGCTCCCATGTATACATTGCCATGCTGGTAAAAGATCCCTTGGCAGTTGGAATTCAATGTAAGACTAAGAGTAGGCCATCGTACCGCTGCCCGGGCAAAATTTTACTCATAGCACACTGTATGGCATATGTCTGTCTTCATTAGCCCAGTCGGAGTCGGAGCAGAACTGTAGGATGTCAAACCTCATTTCATTTGATTCAGGATGGAGGTGGATGTAGCCGTATGGTTCAAAGGGTTTGCGTTAGATCATAATGTCTGTCATTGTGTCAACATGAATGGTTTCGATTCCCTGGTTGTAAGTGATAACCTCATGAGTTTCCTCCAGATCCTCTGGTTTCCTCCAACTGCTAAAGACCACTACGTGCAAGCAAATTATTGGAATAAAATTAAACCATGTGTTAGTCCCAAAATATCATAATGTGTGTTGAGTAGATGTAAACCCAAAATCTCTCTCTCTTCCGATCCTCACTTGTTACTTGTTATTGACAAGGAATAAGGTCATCTATCAAACCTCATGGGTTTACTCCCACTGCTAAAGGCAACTACGAGCAGTGAATTATTGAAAAAAATATTGAACCGTCTACCTGTTCCTAAATGATCTGGTTTGTGTTGTGTACTGCTAAGACACCTACGCGCCAGTGAATTTTTGTAATAAATTTGAACCATTTCTCTCTTTCTCTTTTTTTTTTAGTCCAAATTTGTACAGAATTATATGCGACATTATATTTTTATATCCTTATGTATTTATGTAGAATTTGTTTCATTGATCTGTTCAACCTCGTGGGTTTTCTCTGCTAAAGACCCCTACGCCCAAGTGAATTATTGCAATAAATTTTTTTAAAAAACATGTTATTGCCTGAAATGACCTAGTTTGTGTTGAGTGCATGTTAAACCCCATTTCTCTCTCTCTTTCATTGATTTGAGGGGGGTTGGGATGACCTAGTGGTCTAGAGTGCCGCGCTTCGACCTCTAGCTGGCTGGCTACCTCTGGCTTGTGGCTGTGATTTCGACCCCTGGTGTGAGCGTATGTGGCATGGAAATAGTGGCGCCTAAACCTTGTGGGTTCCCTCTGGGCACTCCGGTTTCCTCCCACTGCTAAAGACCCATACACCCAAGTGAATTATTGAAATAAAAATAAACCATATGTTAGTCCCGAAATGGCTAAGTTGTGTTGAGTGGACGTTCAACCCCATATCTAGCATAACCGCCACCACTCAATATATCTTTGTCACTCATGACCTAAATAATAATGAGTAACTAAAATAGCATTTTCTTTGTTCTTATAAAACCCAAAGTTTTCTCACACTTTGCTCTTCGCCCTGGGGAAATTTATAATCTCCACTTCAGAAACTTCTCAAATTCCGGGAAAGTATGTGTTTGACTTGAAACAGAGAGGTCTGAAGAAATAAAGTGTTAAAATAAGTGGCACAACTGAATGTTCTCATCATAAGCAGCCAACATTTTTCAGTGGTGGAGTCTAGCATGAAAACCTGTCTTCATTTGCCGAGTTTAGGAGCAAAACTGTAGGACGTTAAACCCCATTTCATTTCTCACTTGAAAAAAACTGAAACCTGTGTGTTTCATTATGACAATACAGGTCTAGACCAAAGCACACCTTGCAAAGTATACATTGCGTGATATTCTATATTTTAAAACTGTATTGAATATTGATCTTCAAAACGCTTTACTGACGATTATCGGCACTGTGATATTTTTCTGCCAGCCAAAGATGGCCTTAACCATGCAAATAAAAAAAATAGTTTCGCCCCTGTGCCCCAAATAACGAATAGTGAAAAATTGATTTAGCATCTTCCGATTCAATACACAAATTATGAAAAGGTAAATTGCGATAAATTGTACCAGCACTACTCTCAACCTGAATGACTTGTGTTTCAATTTTTTGGTTTCAATAGTTTAAAGTTCGCTGTAGATCATAAGAGCTGTCATTGAGTCAGGTGGCATGGTTTCAATTCCCTATTTGTACGTGACAAGGAGTAAGTCTTTGTAAGGAAGTAGAAATGTTTTTGTCTCGGGGAGGGGGGGTGCCAAGTTGGCTAAGTGGGTAAAACACTGACTCGTAGCCTGGAGGTCATGTGTTTGATCCCTGCAGTCGAGAAAGTTGGCAGTTGGAATTCGATATAAGAGTAGGTTGTAGCGCTGCTGCCCGGGCAAAATTTCCCTCATAGCAAAATGTATGGCGTATGTCCGTCTTCATTAGCCCAGTTCGGAGTAGAACAGTAGGATGTTAAACCCCATTTCATTTAATGTCACATAGAAAAATGAATGAATGAAATGAGGTTTAACGTCCTACGCTTAAGCACCTAACCTGGGTTAACTGGAGACCGGTTATAGAAAAACATTTTGTTGACAAAAAATTTAATTTCATTCCTATCTTTCAAACAACAACAAGATAAATAAGAGTTCAATGAAACTGTGTTATTGTTGAGTAGATGTAGGTCAATATATGTGTTGTGGTGGTTGTTGTTATGATGGCTGTAAGTTGTTTTGAATGAAGTGGGGAAATATTGCTGTCAGTGCAAAACCTCATTAAAGTTGTGTTGACAAGATTTTAAACTTTATTCATATCTTAAAAAAATAAAAGGCAGGAGTGCAATAAAATGAAATAAAATGAAATGGGTTAAACGTCCTTCTGTTCTGCCCTTAAACTGGGCTAATGAAGACGGGCATATGGCATACAGTGTGCTATGAGGTAAATTTTGCCCAGGCAGTGGCGCTATGGCCTACTCTTATATCCAATTTCAACTGCCAAGGGATCTTGTATGTGAAAACCAATGTGTACACTGGACCTCAGTTTTTCGTCCCATCTGACAGCTGTTCTTGTCAGGGGGGACAAGAAGGAACCACGCTGGAAAATCTGGATGAACTTTCTCGGCCAATGAAGGGATCGAACACCCAACCTTCAGACTAGCGAACCAGTGTCTTACCCACTTTGCCACGCGATCTCAAGGAGTGCAATGAAACTAAATTATTGTTAAATAAAATTGACTAAATATTGGTTGTTATAATGGCAAAAATCTTCACTCACGAGCTTAGGAAAAATAAACCATATGTTAATCTCAAAATGACCACAAATTATTATGTTGACGAGATATTAAACCCTATTCCATTCTCGGTAGCTGTGAATTGAATCACATTTTGAAGAGATGTTTTTGTAGATGAAAGACAAAATTTTCCTGTTTGTTGTGGGTGTTGAGATATATGTTTCTTAAAAAAATCCCTCGAAATGACAAGAAATTAATATGTTGACGAGGTATTGAACACCATTCCATTCTCTGTGAATTGAGAATCACATTTTGAAGAGATGTTTTTGTAGATGAAAGACAAAATTTTCCTGTTTTTGGTGGGTGTTGAATTGATGTATCTTTAAAATCGAACAAAATAAACAGGAGTTGAATGTAACTGTGTTATTATGTAGTAGATTTGAGTAAATATTTTGTGTGATGGTTGTTTTTGTTATTATGGCTATAAACTAAGTTGTTTTCAATGAAATGCTGTGAGAATTTATAACCCAACAGGCGTGACCTTTGATATCCTCTATTATACAGTAATAAGCTAGAAGGTTGTAAACAGGTTATTGACTGATGTAATAATACACTGTATATTATAAACAGGGCACATTCCTATACAATACAACTACTGTTTATTACAGAGTGCATGGACACTGGACAGGATGGGCCTCTGTTGTGGTACAAGGGACTATAGGGGTGAGGGGGGTGAGAGGCAGAGCCCCAGAGGCCCTTATTAGGACAAAAATTGATATATATTTTTTTCAAAAAATAAAATTGAAGTTTGCATCCAATGAATAATTACAGAGGGCATTGGGCAGACTGGGTCTAATTTGTGGTACAAGGGACTATAGGGGTGAGGGGGTGAGAGGCCCAGCCCCAGAGGCCCTAATTAGGACAAAAATTGATATATATTTTTTTCAAAAAAATAAAATTGATGTTTGCATCCAATGAATAATAATAACAGAGTGCATGGACAGACTGGGCCTCATTTGTGGTTCAAGGGGCTATAGGGGTGAGGGGCTCAATCCCAGAGGCCACAATTGGGGGGAAAAATGAATATTTTTTTACATACAATACATGAAATTGATCTTTACATTCAGTGAATAATATTATAATGACTAGGATTCTCTAGTTTTTAGAAATAGTAGGTGTAGGAGGACTACACCACACACGCAACAAGATAAACATGCGGACAAGACAGAATACATAGACATTCCAAGAAATGAACAACAAATATCAAATCAAGTTAATAGATCCGCGGGCCAGCCATACGGTCCCACGGTCCCAGGCCTGTAATGATGAAGGCTTCACTGAAAATGAAAAAAAAATTAAAAGAGAAAATGCGAACGGAGGTCACATGTTCGATCCCTGTGTTCACTGAAAAAGTTCTTTTGGATTTTCTGGTGTGGTTCCCCCTTGTCAGTGTTGCAGTGAGCTTGAAAGGGACAACATATTGTATGTGGTAGCTCCACTGTAAAATTCCCTCATAGAATACTGTATGGCGTATGGCCATCTTCATTAGCCCAGTCAGGGTAGGACGTTAAACCCCAATAGCCCAAAACAGTAAGACATTAAATCCCAATATCCCATTCAGGGCACAAAACAGTAGGATGTTAAACCCCATTGGTCCAGTCAAGGCAGAACAGTAGGACATTAAACCCCATTAGTCCAGTCAGGGCAGAACAGTAGGATATTAAACCCTATTAGTCCAGTCAGGGCAGAACAGTAGGACATTAAACCCAGGTCATTTTATGTATTATAAATGTTATTATGATTTTATTTTGTAGACGATGAAGAAGAGATATTTTGTGTTAAGATCCACTAGCAGTAGTGGACCAGCCAGATTAGAATATTATACATCGGAGAAAAACTTTGAGAGAAATAATCTGAAACGTTCGATAACGCTCCACGAGTGTTTTAACATCAATAAGAAATCAGACAGTAAACATAAATACGCCATTGCTTTATACACTAAGGATGATTGTTTTACGGTGATCGCAGAAAATTCAATAGAACAAGATGATTGGTTGACAGTTTTATTAGAATATCAGCTACAGTATGCCTATCATGATAATAGTAGAGAACATTTTGGTAAGTAGTCCCATACTAAACTCCAACCTCGTGGGTTTTCTCCGGGTTGTCCGGTTTCCTCCCACTGCTAAAGACCCCTACGCGCAAGCAAATTATTGAAATAAAATTAAAACCATATGTTAATCCCGAAATGATCTAGTTTGTGTGGAGTGGATGTTAAACTCCATTTCTCACTCTCTCCCCAAACTAAACTAAAGCTGCCAGTTTGTTGCTCGATGATTTACGCTTGGATTCGGTGAATGTACTTCTAAACTTGGATTCGTGAGATTTAATGACATCACTGTAGAGATTTTTTAACAGGAAAACGAAAAAGGGGTACGGCAACACTCCCTATGAATTAGTAAGATAGCTGGACAGGCTGGTACATCTGCGTCGGATCTGGATCAAAAAATGATGCAGGCGGGGCGGTGTAGTAGATTAGATAAATTTAAGAATCTTAAGAATTCTTAAATTTATCTAGATATTTTAACATTTAGTTTCTTTCTCTTCTGTACTTTTTTAAGCTTGTTTGATTCTATATGTTCAGTTGAAATGTTGTTGGTATCTGAGATAAATGTATCATCATCATCATCATCATTTTTATCAGATGGGATTATATCATCAGTTTCTGCTGTCTGATAACTATCATCACTACCAATCTAAACAAAAGAAAACAGAATAAACATAAGATCAATACTAAACTTAAGCTGTCTGTCTACAGTTAGCTCCACTTGAAGACGGGGGCACTAAGCTAGTTGACTTGACATTTTGCACAGGCACAAAGCTAGTTGTTCCACATTTTGGACAGGCACTAACCCAGGTGACTGACATTTTGGACAGGTACTAAGCTAGTTGACCAACATTTTGGACAGGGCACTGACTAAGCTACAATGTACATGTATTTGACCTACATTTTAAGTCAAAATGTTGTATGCCTGTCTTAATTAGTCCAATCCAACCTTAACAGTAAGACGTTAAACCCTATTTCATTTCTGTTATGTTGATCAAGATTCCAAATAATTAAAATTTGAATTGGTTAGGCATAATACTAGGTACAAATTGCTTTTTTATTTGCTTACATTAAATATTAAACTGTAATTTAGAACTGTCTTTGGGGGTTTGGGTGTGCTTGCTGTATCATAAGGTCTCTCATTGAGTCAACTGGAGTAGTTTCGATTGTTCGATTGTAGGTTTGCCTGTCCAACCTCATGGGTTTTCTCTGTGTCTTCTTTTTTCCTACCACTGTTGAGGACGCCTGCACACAAGTGAATTATTGAAATAAAATTGAAACATTTTAGTCCTAAAGTGACAAGTTTGTGTTGAGTGGATGTTAAACCCGATTTCTCTATCTCTCTCTAGAACTGTTCTCACTACAACCCAGGTATTCTTTCCTTTGCATTCGTTAAATGTAAAATCTTTATCTAAACCTTACATATAATGCCCCTTTAAGATATCCAACCTTACATGTACATGCATTCCCCTTTAAGATTCTATATGATGTGGGTTTTTTTAAAATATTTTGTAGAACATGTATGGCAAGTTAGTATCCAGGCTAAAGGGTTGGCTTTACACCCAGAACATAAACATATTAGGGGTAACCATAGATTATGTTTATCGTCACAGAATCTTTGTATTGTTAAAATTAACACAGATAAACCTCTGTATACCTTTCAGGTAAGAACTTACACAATATTACAGATACATTAAAAAATAGGCACGGTGGGTGAACGAAAACGAATATGTCATCAGTGTATATGCTGACGTCACTCATATTTGTCTTGACAACCAAAAAATTTAGTCATTTATTTACATATCAAGCCCGTAATTAATTCTCTAGGACGTCGGATGGTTTAGATATTTGGTGGATTAGTCAGTATCTGCCATATCTTCTCTAAGAACTTTAAATTCAAAAACCAAACTCTTTTTTTTACTATCATGGCAATAGTACTTGACAATACATTCACATCTTTGCTCAGAACACATTAATTTGACTGAAACTTTCAATATATTCATTTTTCTTTATCAATTTTAAATGTATTCATTTTTCATTATCAATTTTTAAACTACTATAGCAATAAATGACTTAGTTTGTAGACATTACATCCCATTTCTTTCTTTTGGTTTGACTTGTGAATAATATTAAATATTTTATTATTTCAGTTGGCTACAGTACGATCATTAGCCATTAGTGATTGCTTATTTAGAATGGAAGTTGGGAGTTTAGCAGCGACGGGGTCTGGAGAGTTATGGATGCAAGTCGATGATTCGGCTACAGCTCAAAATATGCACGACTCCATATTCCAGTAAGTTTATTAATATTTGAGAATTAGTGCTGGTTATTGCTACTGCAATCACGAAACAATACATGTACATATTGCGATTCAAGTGCTACGATACAATTCGTATCACGATTCATAACTAAGTCAATATGGTTTTATTCTGTTTAGTATTTGCAAAGTTATAGTGAATAGAAATTTCATTGATCAAAGCTACTCCCTATGAAAATGTACAAAATCCAATTGAATCCAAACTGGGAGGATATTTAGGATTGATATTTGGATTTTCGTTTTCTTAATAAAATGTTAAATAATTAATCGTAAGTACACGTTGGTCTGGATTAAGCCGTGAGAAATTTGATATTTTTCAAAAAAATGCAAATCATAGACAGTTACTTTAAATAGGAATACATAGATAGAACTCAAGCAGTGACGTCGTTATTCAATGGGTTTTTATACGCCCACATTTTCATGTGGACGTATTATGTCGTCGCCCCCGTCCGTCCGGATGTCCGTCCGGACGTCCGTCCGTCCACAATTGTTTGTGGACTCTCTACAGGTCACAATTCTTGTCCGATTTTGATGAAACTTGAAATATAGGTTTATCCCCAAAAGATCTCGGCTGCTTTCGATATTGGCATGTATCGGATCAAAACTTCATGGATTATGGCCCCTGATTGTACGAAAAATCACGTTTTTAGCTTGTGGAACCCTATAGAGGTCACAATTTTGAACCGATTTTGCTGAAACTTTCCATGCATGTTTATAACCCAAAGATCTTGGTTCCTTTCGATATTTGCGCCTATCAGAACGTAATTTCCTGAATTATGGCCCCTGATTGTCCGAAAAATCAACTATTTTAGCTCGTGGTACCTCTAGAGGTCACAATTATTATCCGATTATGTCACCGTTACACCCTAAGGAAGATTGAGTTCAAATTTCGGAAAAATCGGACCAAAATTACCATACAAAATGGCCGCCGTTCGTACGCGAATACTGTTAAAAAATGGTATATCAAGGTTGTGGACCCTGTAGATATCACAATTTTAATTTGATTTTGATGAAACTTGAAATCCATGGTTATAACCCAAAGATCTTGGTTCCTTTTGATATTTGCGCATATCTGATCGTAACTTCCTGAATTATGGCCCCTGATTATACTCAAAATCGTCTTGGTTTAGCTTGTGGTCCCTCTGGAGGTTACAATAATTATCTGATTTAAAAAATCGGACCAAAATTACCATACAAAATGGCCGCCATTCGTACGCAAATACTGTTTAAAAATTGTATATCAAGGTTATTGACCCTGTAGATATCACAATTTTAATTTGATTTTGATGAAACTTGAAAAGCATGGTTATAACCCAAAGATCTTGGTTCCTTTGGAATTTCGGAAAAATTGGACCAAAATTGCCATACAAAATGGCCGCCATTCGTACGCGAATACTGTTAAAAAATGGTATATATCAAGGTTGTGGACCCTGTAGAGGTCACAATTTTAATTCGATTTTGATGAAACTTGAAAAGCATGGTTATAACCCAAAGATCTTGGTCCCTTCGATATTTGCGCATATCGGATCGTAACTTCCTGAATTATGGCCCCTGATTATACGCAAAATCGTCTTTGTTTAGCTTGTGGTCCCTCTGGAGGTCACAATTATTATCCGATTTAAAAAATCGTTTGATTATATCACCGTTACACCCTAAGGAAGGGTTAGTATGAATTTCGGAAAAATTCGGAACACAATTGCCATACAAAATGGCCGCCACGTGTACGCGAATACTGTTATAAAATGGTATATCAAGGTTTTGGACCCAGTATAGGTCACAATTTTGATTCAATTTTAATGAAACTTGAATGCATGGTTATAACCCAAAGATCTTGGTTCCTTTCGTTATTTGCACATATCAGATCATAACTGAATTATGGTCCCTGATTGTCTGAAAAATTGCCTATGGTCCCTCTGGAGGTCACGATTATTATCTGATTTAAAAAAACGCTTGACTCTATCACCGTTACACCATACGGAAGGTTGAGTTTGAATTTCAGGGAAATCGGACCATAATTGCCAGACAAAATGGCCGCTGTTTGTACGCTTATAGTGTTAAAATATGGTATATCAAGGTTGTGGACCCAGTATAGGTCACAATTTTAATTCGATTTTGATGAAACTTGAAATGCATGTTTATAACCTTAAGATCTTGATTCTTATCGATATTTGTGCATATCAAATTGTAATTTAATGAATTATAGCCTTTGATTGTAGGAAAAATCACTTTCGGTTTTGCTTATTCTCTAACCATCTCTCGAAAATGAGGGCGTATCCTGCCTGGCAGTGCCAGCTTACTATCTTTTTCATGGCTGTATCCAGTGGCTAAATTCAATGATATTTGTTTGTATTTGCATGTAGTTATAGAATATAATTATAATAATTGTTCTGTTAGGTGTATGAAAGCTGCATCTATGGATGACACAGATATAAAATCTAAAGAGAGACAAAGGTCTGGTACGATGAACTCTACAATATCTCCACGATCAACCAGTACATTAGATTATGTTAATTCACGTCGTAACGGTGGTTCAGTTCAAAGGTAAGCTTTAAACAGGATCAGGTTCAAATAGATTAAAACTAGTTGTTGTCTCATCTGTTTTCATGATGGACAAAGGTAGTTCTTATATTTGGAGGAGGGGTTCTAATTGTTAAAACACAAGATCTATCATTGATTTAAGTGGCATGGTTTCGCGAAAGTGACAAGGAATTGGGTACCCTGTCCAGTCTGGTCGATTTTCTCAGGCTCCCTTGCTTTCCTCCTGTTACTCAAGGCCTGTACGCACAAGCGAATTATTAAAAAACAAATTGACACTATGTTAGTCCCGAAATGACCTAGTTTGTGTCACTCTATTTGTAGCCATTCAGTCAGTCACCCATCACCCTGCTATTGAGTGTACATTCATGCAATGTTATAAATAACATTAATCGACTTCAGAAACTGCAAAATTAAGCAGCTTGGATCATAGCCAAGACTAAACCAAATGAACACATGACACTAATTCTGAACTCCATTGACTTTCAGTTCGTCAACCTATCAATTTTAGAATACTGTCTTATTACGTTTTCTGATCTAAATGACGAATCTTTACCTCAATACTTGTACTTATGTAAAGCGCCCAAGAGCGGCTCACTGAGTTATTATTATTAAATTATTATGTTAATATTTGTTATATAAAAACTGTTTGTTTGTTTTTTTTTAGCCCAAATCGAATTCGTGAGAAACGTCCTGTGTCTTGTAATCCGGTGATGGCGTTTCCACCCTATAATACTCCACCAAGTACAAGTCCTCTATAGTAAGTTATTTTACATATAATACTCCACCAAGTACAAGTCCTCTATAGTAAGTTATTTTACATATAATTCTCCACCAAGTACAAGTCCTCTATAGTAAGTTATTTTACATATAATACTCCACCAAGTACAAGTCCTCTATAGTAAGTTATTTTACATATAATACTCCACCAAGTACAAGTCCTCTATAGTAAGTTATTATACATATAATACTCCACCAAGTACAAGTCCTCTATAGTAAGTTATTATACATATAATTCTCCACCAAGTACAAGTCCTCTATAGTAAGTTATTATACATATAATACTCCACCAAGTACAAGTCCTCTATAGTAAGTTATTATACATATAATTCTCCACCAAGTACAAGTCCTCTATAGTAAGTTATTATACATATAATACTCCACCAAGTACAAGTCCTCTATAGTAAGTTATTTTACATATAATACTCCACCAATTACAAGTCCCCTATAGTAAGTTATTTTACATAAAATACCCCACTAAGTAGGGTTGCATGTCTAACCATGTGGGTTATCTACAAGTCTCCAGTTTCTCCCATACCTAAAAAGAACCTACAATTGATTGATTGAAACGAAATTGAGATTTGTTAGTTCCTAAATGACCTATATGTAGTTTGTGCCCAAAATAACCTGTTTGTGGTCACAAATTTATAAGGATCACTAGAAACCACAGGGGTATTGATCAAGATGGAATCAAACTTGTTATTCTAAAAGTCACGGTAGGGGGGAGGGGACATTGTTGAATGGCCGAATGGTAAGCACATGCATGCTTGTATCATAATGTCTGTCATTGAGTCAGGTGGTGTGGTTTTGATTCCCCATTGTATGTGACAAGGAGTCACCAGTCCAACCTCGTCCATTTCCTCTGGGTCCTCCCACTGCTAAAGACCTCTATTTGCAAGAGAATTGTTGAAATGAAATAAGACCATCTCTCTCTCTCGCTCTTTTTAAATGAGAAGACAAGAGTTTTATATGATATTTTTCTGTATTTTACAGTAATTCTGAATATAATGATAGATTACGATCAGATAGTATGGAATCCAGAGCTTCACATAAAAGTAAATTAGATGATGATTTCTTCAGGTAAATATACAATATAAAACACATTAACATAACACATTTTGTATGAGATATCTATCACTTGTTTTATTCTAAAACCACAAGTATTCTGTTATCGTTATCAAGGATAATGACATCTATAGTAAAAAAAAAACAGTGACGGTTCCTCATGAAAATTGTATTTTGTTAATAGTATTATTTCGATTAATTGGGGAATCTAGGAGATTATCTATAAGTTGTTATAAATATATTAATTAGGGAATCTAGGACATTATCTATAGGTTGTAATAGATATAAGTTGTTATAATTATATTTGTATATTTGTAGTGGTGGAACTGATACAGTGGAGGCTATTAGTGAAGAAGATGCTTCATATAATCAATTATCACCTGACTTCTCATCTTTACCTTCTTCACCTAACGAACTACAAGGTAAGTTGTCACGATCTTTACCTTCTTCACCTAACGAATTTCAAGGTAGGTTGTCACGATCTTTACCCTCATCACCTAACGAACTTCAAGGTTAGTTGTCACGATCTTTACCTTCTTCACCTAACGAACTTCAAGGTTAGTTGTCACGATCTTTACCTTCTTCACCTAACGAACTTCAAGGTAGGTTGTCACGATCTTTACCTTCTTCACCTAACGAACTTCAAGGTAGGTTGTCATAATCTTTACCCTCATCACCTAACTCTTGAGTACCTGGAGTAAACTCACAGGATTGAGAAAGTCTCCCTTTCTCCAAGTCACATACGCTCACACCAGGGATCGAAACTTCGACCGTAACCTAGAGATGACCTGCCAGCTAGAGGTTGAAGCGCCGCACTTCACACCACTAGGCCATCCCAGCCATCAACGGCATAAGAATAGCCAGAGGCATAATATGTATTCATCAGGATTTTCTGGAGTTGTTTCCCCTTGTCAGTAAGAGTAGGCCATAGTGTCGCTGCCCGGGAAAATTTCTCTAAAAGCACACTGTATTATGCCGGTCTATATTAGCCCAGTCAGGGCACTAGAGAAGGACGTTAACCCCTATATCATTTCATTTCATATATTTTTGTAGAACATTTAAAGATGTCACCAGAAGAAGAAGGGAGAGGAGCGAGTGCATATATGGTGATGCAACCAGGTGCTTCAACACCTCCTACTGGTACAAGTGGTTACGTTGAGATGACCACCAGGTCACAGAGAAGTAAGTTGATAATCATTTTATATACATGTTCCCCACCCCCATTGTTGTAAATACCAATTGTTGTTAATGCCACTTGGTGTTAATGCCAATTGGTGTAAATGCCAATTGGTGTTAATGCCAATTGGTGTAAATGCCAATTGGTGTAAATGCCAATTGGTGTAAATGTAATCTGATTACAACACAGATCGTATCACGTTTTGTTTTGTATAGTTGAAAATTATTGTTTTCCTTGTCTTTACTACACTAGGATCTGGAAGAGTTATGTAACCTGTGTTCTTTTTGATGTGACAGATGTTAAATACAAGTGATTAAATGATACCCAGGTTACAGTGATCTACTGATAAGTGGATTTGCTTCTACTAATACATCCCTGGTTGTACAGGACAAGGAGTAGGGTCGCCTGTCCCAACTTGTGGGTTTTCTCCGGGTCCCCCAGTTTCCTCCCACTGCTAAAGACCCCTATGCACAAGTGAATTATTGAAATGACATTGAACCATATGTTAGTCCCAAAATGACGTTAACTGGACGTTCAACCCCATTTCTCTCTCTCTCTCTACTAATAAATAAGCTTGTCAGGTGCCTCATTTCTATAAAAGCTAACTTTATTTTGTATTATTGTAATAGATACAGATTTAAGTCCAGCGTCTAGTGAAAGTGACCGATATTTAAATATGTCTGTAAGTCGTCCTCCTGCTTCATCACCTATACCTATACGTGGTCCACCAGAAAGTTTATATAAAGATATGTCACATTGTACACCGTTACCAACGGTTACAGAAGGTGGCAGTAAGTATACATTATCTTTTAAGTAACACAGTGGCTTCAAGAAGTCTTGGGGTTGATTCGAGTCTTGGGTTTGGTGGTCGAATAGTTTAAAGCGTGTGTGTTAAATCATAAGGTCTATCATTAAGTCAATTCTAGTTGTTTTGACTTTACGCTTGTACGTGACAAGTCTGTCCAGCCTTGTGGGTTTTCTTTGGATGGGACGAAAAACTGAGGTCCTGTGTACACATTGGCGTGCACATAAAAGAACCCCTTGACAGTTGGAATTCTAAATAAGAGTAGTCCACAGTGATGCTGTGGCACCAAAAGATCCCTCGGCAGTTGAAATTTGACATAAGAGTAGACCGTGATGTTGCTGCCCAGGCAAAATTCCCCTTGTCGCACACTGTATGGCTTATGCCTATCTTCATTAGCCCAGATGGTGCAGAAAAGTAGCACATTAAACCCAATTTCTCTTTTTTTTTCCTTAATACAGTTGAATTAATTGCCTATTCATGTATTTGAGTCTAAATGTCTTAATATTTAATATTGTATTTGCCTAATTAGGTATTGTAGTTAATTGCCTAATTAGGTATTGAAGTTAATTGCCTAATTATGTATTTCAGTTCATTGTCTTATTATGTATTTCAGTTCATTGCCTAAGTATTTGAGTTCATTGCCTAATTATGTATTACAGTTCATTGCCTAATTATGTATCCTAATTATGTATTTGAGTTAATTGTTTAATTATGTATTTCAGGCAATGAAGGATATTTACC
Source organism: Patella pellucida (assembly GCA_917208275.1). NCBI lineage: Eukaryota > Metazoa > Mollusca > Gastropoda > Patellidae > Patella > Patella pellucida. Next base: position 72,181,240 of record OU795038.1, read on the forward strand.
CATGTCACCAACGTACGGACAGAGTCCCTTTTCTAGTGCTCATTTAAAACCTGAACCTGCCGTCTGTATGTTGTCAGACGACGCACTGGAATTCCCTAAAAGGACATATTCTCTTGGAAGTAAACCGCCAGTAAATACTGGTAATAAAACGTCAGGTTATTTAGATATGACGATAAACAAAGGTGTTACGGATAAAGGTCGCAGCTGTAGCGCACCTCACCTTATACCTCAACGGAAATTACATCTAGATTCTCCGACACCTAGTGCTAGTCCTCTCAGTACCTCAATGCGATCCGACGATTCCGAGTCGTTTATGGAATTTGATTTTTACCGCCCCCGAACTGCCAGTGATAGTTACAGTTATCGACCCCGGGCCTCCAGTTTTGGTAACAAGTCGCTACAGGCCCATCGTCCTCGTTCTTCTAGTCACGGTCAACAAGCCCGCACATTTAAACCCAAAAAGGCTTTTGACTCCGTTCGTACCACGTCCGAAGAGTTACGACAATCGATGAGTTCTTGCCAAGGTTCCACGGATTCTCTAAGAATGTCCTCCAGCGAATCATTAAGGAAATTGTCGCGTGAAGTACGAGCCAAGACATCCAGTTTGTTGAGTACAGATTATCTTGATATGTCGATAGACAAGCGTAAAACCCCTTCCCCTCAACCCGGTTATCAGCAGACGCCAACATCCAAACCAAACGGCTACATGGATATGACTCTAGGTATGAGAACATCCTCTCCCAGCAGATGTCGAACGCCTCAAGAACGCTCCGGATCGTTCAGCAGTGGAACATTCAGTAAGACCAGAGACAAAATGATTCAAGAACGCTCCGGTTCGTTTAGTTCTGGAACAAGTCATAAGATTCTACCCGTCAGTGAGATTCCAACAAAAAAGTCCTATAGTAGTGATAAAGTTCATAATATGTCGACGTCCGTGGACAATAAACCTGCAAGTGGTGACATGTACGTGAACATGGACATGTCATCTCCTTCTAGTCAAATTATAAACGATCCAAATCAGAAATCAGGAAAAGATACCTCCCGTTCTTCGTCTGCGGAGAATCTAGAAAGTTATGTGATGTACGAACCGAAAGTTTCTACAAGAACTTCTGTTAACACCCCTCATAATAAACAAATTCGACCAATATCTTCGGATTCGTCAATCAAGCGATCATCTGATCGACCCACTAAACGGGATCAAAGAAAAAAAACTAGTAATATATCTAAGTCTAATCAGTGGTTACATAGTGCGGAACAACAAAGCTCGCTAGAAAAAAATGATGAATATATAGAGTTCTCTCCCATATCAAAATCTCCTGATGGAAAAGCACTAAGCAAGACTTACGCGAAGTCTAACGCCGGGAAGGATTCCGACAGTGTTGAAGATAGTTGTGAGTATATGGGATTTGAACCAGGTCAGGTAGCGGGTAACACACCCACGACCAGTAACCAGAAAAAATCATCCACGCCGGGACAAATTGTGAGTCAGAGAAGTTATTTTGGAAATGTGAGCGCCGTTGGCGGCAAGGACTCCAAAAAACTGGTGAGTAGTGCTTCGTTTAGCGGTAGATCAGCGCCACCCCAGCGTTTTAAAAACAAGAATGTCAGTGATGAGAGTGAATACTTAGACTTTGAACCTGCGACTAACGTCAAGTCCCAAACGTCTAGAAAAGATGAATCATCTGCAGGAAAAAACCGACGTCAGAAGTCGGATTTAAAATCGTCTCTGTTTAATCCAAGTAAGGTCACGAGTGCTCCAATGAAAGACAATAAAGTTATAACTGTGGACAAAGGAGCGAATGAAGACACTAAAATAAAACGTGTAGCGAATTATGTCGAAGATGATTATCTTCTAACAGAAAAATTAGACTCAGCATCAGTACCGTCGGCCGGTATTAAACAACTTCCCATCCCTATTAATCCCCCTTGTATTCTATCTGTAGACAAATCGCCTAGCAACAGTTCACCCAGTCCAATAAAAACTATTAAAACTCCAGATAAAAATAAAACGGCAAGTAACAATAGCTTATCGACTGGATCAAATATCGAGGGTATTGTGTTAGATCCTGCTCATGCTCGTCATAGCATCTCGGATCTGAGCGGTTACGAGGAGATGACATTTCCTACACCAGGCATGTCTTCTGCTAAATTAGGATCGTCTAGTAGTGTTTCATCCACGGGTAAAAACATTGACAAACCTGCCACTGGAATGACGTCGGCAACACCATCGCCCTCGAACGTGGTATCATCCATGAGTAATTTGTCAGTGAATGTCACAAGTCCCGGTTCTTTACAACAACTAACCAGTGGCAAGGAAGTGTTGAACTATGCGTCGCTTGATCTTGGCTCATCGGAAAATATCGGGGATGATAGTCTCCGATCACCTCGTATTAAAAGTCGACATGCCTCGGCAGCAGATGAGAAAGTAGAACCCTTATCGTACGCTCAGATTGATTTTGAAAAATGTGAAAGTCTGAAAGCTCTGACAAATAGTAAGTCAGATATTTCAAAGACTGGTATCGGTGAATCTAAACTTTGATTTTTAATTGTCTTTTATTTTATCCTTTTAATTCTTTTAATCAGTTTGCATTTGGACTGCTCAAAGCTAGTTCTCTAAAAAGCAAGAGAGGGGGTACATGTAGGTGCCCGAATGGATCATAAGGTCTGTCATTTAGTCAAGGGACATGGGTTTTCTCTCGGTCCTACCGTTTCCTCCCACTGCAAAATACCCCTACGGGCAAGTGCATTATTGAAATAAAACTAAAATATACGTTAGCCCCGAAATACCATAGTTTGCTTCAAACTGCACAAGTAAGTAATGTGATACCTATGGGACCCCGCAAGAGAGAAAGAAATGGGGTTCAATGTTCACTGAAAACAAAGTAGGTCTTTTCAGGACAAAAATACATAGGATCAATTTTTTTTCAATAATTCGCTTGCACATAGTGGTCATTAGCAGTGGGAGGAAATCGGAGGATCCACTTGACTCAGTGACATACGTTAACCATTCGGCCACCCAACCCACGATTTTAGTTGGTCTAAGAAGCAGTAATTGTGGATGATTTTGAGCTATATTAATTCTATTGATATATTCAAAACTATAGGGTTAATTAATATTTACAAATATTATATTATAAACGTTGCATTATGTAGGAGCTGGCCATCCTTCATATAATAGAAAATATTATTAAAGATGCATTATGTACAAGCTGGCCATCCTTGGTATAATAGACAATATTATTAAATATGCATTATGTACAAGCTGGCCGTTTTGGCTTTAATAGATAATGTTAGTATTCATAATTACAGTCAAATTGCAATCTGATTAAAACACAGATTCTATTTTCTTTCATTATTTATAGTTCAAAATGTCGTTTTACTTGTCTTTACTACACAAGGATCTTTAAAAGTTGTCATCATTGACATGTTCTGGATAATGTGAGGGATTAGCCAATGAAACGGTCCGTTATGGCAAGCTTTAGGCATTTTTTACACAAAACTGTGGGTAATCCACCAGAAACATGAATGTTGATTTGTTAATCAAGTGTCATCAAATGTCTGACATCATAGGGTCAAAAGCCACTTGTATGACCTCTGACGCGACCTATCGCTACAGCTGGTCAGATCTTCATGTAGTTTAGGCCATCGAAACTATAAAAAACAAAACGAAATATTAATCTGTATTTTAATCCGATTGAGTCAAATTGCTTTTTTTGATTTTAAGTTATGAATAGCATAAGTCTTGATTTTCCATTTTAATGTTTAACAAAGATATGGGAGATGTTCTCTAATCCACTTAATATCTCTGTCATCCAATGGACTAACAAAGGTGTTGATTATAGGCTTACCATGTGAATAAATGTTTTATTAACTTGTATAACGTTTTAAAGCCAGAAATAAAGATCTATAATAGACAGATTTTAAGCTCTGATTTAGCTCTGCATTTTAAATGTTAATATTTTATAAAATGAAATGTGTTATGATATATAATTAATTTTGTATATACTGTTATAAGATGTATATTCTAGTGTTATTGTTAATAGTTAAGTTTTTGAGTGAAACTGATGGATTTTATGCTATGAAAGTATTAAATAAGATCATAAAAATTAATCTATATTATATATAAAACCTTTTCTAATAATATATGTAGCTTATAAATGTAACCTTGTTTTTAGCTTTATCTGATTTAAATATTATCCCTTATGATAACTGATATAAATATTCACATGTTTATCTAATAAAAGGCCATTTAAAATAAATATTCTGGTTTTCAGATACTGTCTCATCTCTTGAAAAGGGGAGAGAGAAATAGGGTTTAACGTCCACTCGACACAAACTAGGTCATTTCTGGACTAACATAGTTTAATTTTTATTTCAATAATTCTTGCAACGTACAACCAGGGATTCGAAACCATGCCAATTGACTCAAACGAAAGGCTTATGACACAGCACGCGCAGGCTAACCATTAACCCATCCAACCCATCCATCTTGAAAAGGACCACATGACTTGTTTTTTTTATTTAAAAAAAAAGAAACATCCTTGTTGTGTTTGTGGGCTAAACAAAAGGTCTGTCATTGAGTCAACTGGCGTGGTTTTGATTCCCTAGGGTCGCCTGTCTAATCTCCTGGGTTTTCTCCTGGTACTCTGGTTTCCTCCCACTGCTAAAGACCCCAACCCTCCGGTGAATTATTGAATGAAAATTGAACCATATGTTGGTCCCGAAATGACCTGGTTTGTGTCAAGTGGAGGTTAAAACCAATTCTTTCTCTCTTTTTGAAAACCAGAATATTTTTGTTGTATGGCCTGAATATTATCTTATCTCGGTATGTAAAAGATCCCAAATTCACATTCAGTAAAATAGATGTAGTTTATGTCAGATAATCTTACTGGTCAGGGACTTTTTTCAAAAAACAGCTTCAACTAAAGTATTTTAAAAATGCAGCCTTTTTATATGCCCACATTGAAATGTGGTTGTATATTGCTATAGAGATTTAAAGTTCACATCCAATTGTCTTTAAAATTTATACACAATCTTTAAGATTATGAGACAAAGAAGCGTATATATTTTCAACAACTTACGGTAATTACTGCCAAAGTTATGGCCCTTGATCACTTTGAAAAATCTTTTAGACTCTCTAGAAGCTAAAGTTAATTTCTGATAATTACTACCCGAGAGTTATGGACCTTGATCTTTTTGAGATATCTTGTTGACCTGCTATAAATTTATACACAGTGTTTAAGGTCATGAGACAAACAATCAAAACAAATTCTAATGATTTTACATAGGCAGTTATTTTTAGTGTGTTATAAATGACAAAAGGAAAAATATGTGACAACCCTTGTTGATTCCTGGACGATTTAGCTGCTGTGGGCGTAAGTTTCATTGCCTAGCAACCTATCTTAATTTGTACAATCAGTCAGCTGCTTCATTAAAATATTTTAGTTTGAAGTTCTCATAAAAAGAGTCCCTGTGAATATTGTCTTGTACTCCGTTAATTATAACACAGTGGTAGCACTAGGGTACACTGGCACAAAGGGGGTTGGTGGATGCCTTTATGTACTTTGATTTTTAAAAGAAGGTAGCTATATACATGTATAAAGCTGCATGTTAAAATTCAATTATTTCTGTTAATTGTGTCCCTTATCAAGAAAGATTTGGCCCTCCACCCATCCACTGGAAAATCCTACCACTGTGAGTAAGTACCATATTTGTTGAAATCCTTTTTATACCCATTATAGGTGTAACAGCCTAAAATGTGTTAGGTGTAACCATGGACCTTATAATACATTTATTATAAGGTCCATGGTGTAACAGCCTAAAATGTGTTACTGAAATGAAAGTCATAAAAACTGTTAAATAAATATATGATCATGCCCATGTTTGTTTTTCTTACTAGATATTTTATACACCCCTACAGAACAATATCTGCCTTTCTTGGGACTTTATATCAGTAGTGTAGGAATTGAAAATGAAGTGGGGTTTAGCTCTATCTGGGCTCATAAAGCAAATTCAAGTTGTCAAGAGGTCTTTTACGTGCACGCCATTGTATACCTGGAACCTTGGTTTATCGTTACATCCAAACGATGCTAGGGGATCACGGTGGCTAAGTGGATAAGGCGCTGGTTCGCTAGCCTGGAGGCCGAGAAAGTTCATCTCGATTTTCCGACGTGATTTCCCCTTGTCAGTGATGCAGGAGGGCCTGACAAGGACAGCTGCCTAGTCGTTCGGATGGGACGAAAACCCGAGGTCCCGTGTACACATTGGAGTGCACATAAAAGACCCCTTGGCAGTTGTAATTCGATATAGCACACTGTATGGCGTATGCCCATCTTCAATTAGCTCAGGTTAAGTGCATAACAGTAAGACGTTAAACCCCATTTCATTCATTTATTCCAAACGATGCTAGGTCGTCCCTTGTCAGGGCATCTTAAATAGAAAGCTTGATCTCGCCTTAACTACATACAGCTTATCAAGCCCTTCACTCAACACTCTACATTTTTCGGCACTAAATTTGATTGGGTACCGGCCCCAACCGTGATCCAATCTGATTCCTTCGTTAAATGAGTTACTAAAAATAAGACTACTTTCAATTTATTTTGTTTATCCTTCCTTAAAAAAAATCGTCATGATTATCAAGTCTCGCGCTTCTAAATAAAATGTCTGTGACAATCGAGATGCAAAGGTCAAGGTTCGATTAATGTCAAGGTCCTAAAACTGCTTCAATTGCCTTTTTTGGTTTTCTGAATTGAAAAAAAAAACTTTCAACGGCTGTAAAATTGTCTCGTTCTTTTCTGTGGAGGCTGCCATATTTGTTTACTACAGTCACGTGCTACAATGTGAGTGTGTTATGTGCCACAACCTCTGATTGGACAATGATTTGAAGCAAGTGTTAGATGTTGTTAAACTCGCGGCCGTTGCTTCAGGAAGATGTTGTCAGGGGGAACCAAGACGGAACATCCTACCCACCGTAGAATGGGGAGAGCCTGGCAAGTAAAAGCATCATTTGGGGTGGTACGAAATATACCATAAGCACATTGGATTATTGTTAAATATCCCCATTTCAAAATCTAATTTACCATTTATAACAGGTAGGCAGTCTTTAATCTGATTGGTGAACCAAAATAAGACATTAACTCGTGATTTTCCCCCATATCATATGAACAGAAAGGAGAAAACTGTTCAATGAGCCTTATTTTAACAAAAATATAGCCCTTTATTATATGTTTTGATCTATTAAATAAACCAAAAGGATGTGAAAAGTTTGAGTTTCTGGATCATAAGATATTTCTCATAAAGAGTGATTGAAATTTGAGTAAATCCTCAACTTAAGTCTGAGCATGCTTTGTGAACTTGGGGCCAGGTACTCCCAGAATATGGCCCAGGTGTGACTATCTAATCAGGAACTTTCAGCCTGGTGACACTTCTCTAATGAGGACTTCACACATTTCTTTTTTTTATGATCAATAGGATCAATTATTCTGGATCAGTTATAATAACTATGTTTATGTACGAAATACAGGAAACTATAATGAATGAATGAAATGGGGTTTAACGTCCTACTGTTATGCACTAAATCTGAGCTAATTGAAGACCGGCATACGCCATACAGTGTGCTATGAGGGCAATTTTGCCCGGGCAGCGGCGCTACGACCTCTTATATCGAATTCCAACTGCCAAGGGATCTTTTACGTGCACTCCAATGTGTACACAGGACCTCGGTTTTCCGTCCCATCCGAACGACTAGGCAGCTGTCCTTGTCAGGCCCACATTCTGCATCACTGACAAGGGGAAATCACGTCTAAAAAATCGAAATGAACTTTCTCTGCCAATGCAAGGATCGAACACCCGACCTCCAGGGTAGCAGGAAACTATAACATCTATAATAGTTATGTTAGTTATTAGAATGCCTAGTCCGAATTCAACAAGCCTAGAACTCGAACCAACCAGCTGAAACATTACATATTGTCTTTATCCCAGGCGACCGTTACTAGGACCGCTCTGTCTGTATCAGTCTCCAAGACAAGGAGGCTAAACTTCCCTCTACGACTGCTCTATAATTCCCCTATGCTCTCTGAATAATGTCTAAAGCAAAATTAGATGGTTCCATTTATTTAGATACATGGGAAAATCCTGATCAACTTTCTCAGCTAGTGCAGGGATTGAACACGGTATGTGCTACCAAGAAAAATACAAAATATCTGTGATGAACATATTTTATTCCCACATAGACACAACAATATTAATGGACATAAGTAGACATAGAAAAATGCAAAAAGTTGGGTTGGGAAGGGAAAGGGGGGTTTGGGGGGGAAGCGCCTATAAATTGGGCATATTGATATTACTTACAGTATTGACTGAATCATTCTACATAATGAAATAAATAAAAGTTTCAAGTACTTCATGTCTAGTACGTCTTGGAACAGGCTACAAGACCTACACATCAAAAAAACATTTAGTTTCGATTGAATTTAAAAAAATAAAAATAAATTGTTCGTTTTGTATGTATATAAATTTTTAGATCAATATAAATAATTGGAAGGAAAAAAGAAAATTGATTTCCATCCCATGTTTTAGTCTTAATAATATCTTAAGTTGTTTAAGTATGAAATAGACATTCCAAGACATCCATGAACATATGCCAGACATTTATTTATTGTAAATTTTGTACTCTTAAGATGTCCATTTATTGTAAATTCTTGTCAGGTACTCCAAGACGTCCAATAATACATGCAAATTCTTGTTAGATACTTCAATTTCCACTTATGATTATTTATACAAATGAACAATGACGGTGAGCTCCTTCAGCTATCACATAAAATTCCCTTTTTTCAAAAACATGACTGAGAAGAACAAGACAAATCGCCCTTTCAAGCTTCATAACTCGAAGCTTGTATATTTTGAGAACCTCTCAAAAACTAAATTTCAGCCTAAATCTCAATCATGAGGAGAAAAAAGGAAACTTATGATCTGGCATCTGAGACTGGGTTTTTTTTCTTTCAAAAAGCACTTTTTTATAGGAAATTTCTGTACACAACTTTCTTTTGATACAAAACAAGTGTTTTAATTAATAATCGGGCAGCGATTCAATTTTTGTCCAAATTTACAGAATGTACATCATCTGTACAAAACAATATTTACTATATATTGTATATTTATATATATATATATCCCAATACACAATTATACTTACAACTACATAGTTATATCTATATATATAGTTATATAAAAAGCAAAAAAAAACACCTGTTCATAAGAATAATGAACAAAAAATGATAATAGTAGTCACACAAACCAGACTAGAAAACCTAGTCTATATTACTCAATAATCTAGTCTATAATGATATGAAGTTAACTAATATATCTAAACGAAATAGCTCAGAAGCCTTCTACAATGAGAGTAAATGTGTTGAGTTCTGGTAAATGAAAATAAATAAACTCCAAAATTCTGACAATTTCTCTTACACATCAAGGGCAATATTCCAGAGTTGTCTTCCCTTGCAATGGAGAATGCACCAAGCGGGCACAGCAGTGGCCATCAACTACACCTGTGTATTTTCAAGAATCCAACCAAAAGGTACTTATAATTTTACCATGAGTAAAAATCAACCACATTTACAACCATTCAAAGTAAATTAAAACAACTTGTGAACCAGAATTAGAGAGAAAAAAAAGCCACAAGAAAATAAAAGCCAACAGTAAAAAGAAAATGACAAAAAAAAAAGATATAGAAAAACCTGCCACCATTGACATTTACAGTAGAAAGATAAATGTTATATTGTTATAGGGAGAGACAACTCCTCAGTGAAATTCTTATAATTAACAAAACCTAATCAAAACAAACCATTTCATGTTAACATTCTTATTTATTCTCACGAAATACTTATATATATTTTAAGAATACTGGCTTTTCATTCGCTAAGAGCTCAATTTCCACTTAACTCCCAACCAATGAAAAGGCAGAATGTTTAAAATACATCGTATACATTTCCGTACAAAAGGTCTCCGATTTAAAATATTTCATATGGAAAACTTCAATGTGACTTTTCTGCTGTCCGAAGGACATCAGCCTTCACATTTAGACCATTATTAATTTCATGTATTCATATTTAAAAGAAATTTAGCATAAGAATAGATTGTGATTTAGAATATGTAATTTCATTTCCCCAACAAGAAAAACAATGAAAAAAAAATAGCCCCTAAAGATCGTAAAAAATAAACAAAACAAAATGAAAACATAATAAAAATAATATTTTGGGAGGATTATTTATACAGAGAGAGAGATGGTGACTATTAACAATTCATGTGCCAATTTCTATGATAGTATATTTCTGTACATTAACCTATTAAGTGCTAGCAACCATTCTCTTAGTATACATAGCACTACATGTCTGGACCTTGGTTACGATCTTTTTTTATACATAAAATTACAACTGTACATCTTTTTTATTTTCAGAATAAGGCTTATACATGATTTTATATCCTATGCACATATTTTTACAAAATGTTTTCTTTTTATAAACAGAAAATGAACTAAAAAAAATTTCAACATCTTTTAAGAGTTTGGTTTTTTTTTTACAGCATAAACTGAACTTCTAACAGCCAAAATTTCAAACCAGTTTATTCACATCTTTAAGAAAGACTGGATCAAAGTTTAATAATTACATTTATAGCCCATGTTCTATACTACAAATAAAAAATATATTCAGAACCGGTAATCAAATTTTAGGAAAAGAAGTTCAGTTTTGCGTCTAAATACTTAATGTACAAGGAATGGAATCTTCTTTATGAAATGAGTTTTTTCTCCTAAGGAGAAATTTTAAAAGTTTTATACAAATGAATCGGATATATGAAGACTTTATTTTGTACAGTTTGGTCTTTAACACAACTAGGGCAAAGAAGATTATCATAATGTATTAAGTTTTGTAACATAACTTAATCTAACTCTATACACCAAGACGATCAAATTTTCATAAAAGGCTACAACTGCAAGTTGGGAAATAAGGCACCAATCACAGACAATGTCAGGCATAGTGTCTTTCTTTTTGTCAGGGATGGGGTTTTCTTGGCAGCATTATTGAGTATAACTCAATTCATTATTTTCAGACCTGCAATTGCAAAGCAGCTCTGCAACACAAAATAAATCTCGCGTTCTATTAACATGAGATTATAATAAAGAATTTTGTATACTTTAGAGAAAAGCTTCTTTGCCCTATCGTCACTTTTAAAACTATTAATTTTTGGTTATCAATGTAACCCCTATACATTATTTGATAGTGTTATATTATATACAATTTGATCAAACGGGTCTCCAGATACATCATATTAAATTACTCCTTAACTCTAGAATAAATTTCATTCAATAAAACATCGAGAGTCTTTATATACATAGGCATTTATGTACATTGTTAGAATTTATACATGTACACCTCAAGAATTATACAATTTAGAAAATAACCTTCAGGGCAGAATAAAAAAAATGTACACCTTTTTTAAATTGCTTTGATTTAAGCGCAGAATGAAATAATTTATTTGCTTACACCTTTGGAATTATACATTTTTAGAAATTTGCTTTTATTTATGTACATTGTTAGAATACAGATTAATAATTTGCGTTATTTTGAGGCAGGATAATTGATTTTATTTATGTACACCTTTAAAATTATACACTTTCAAAATTTTTGGAGTAGACTACAATTTATACCTTACACCACCAGAATTATACATATTCATTTCCACAACTGGCTTCCAATTTATGACAGAAAAATAGTTTTGCATACGATATCTTTAAGAACCCTGGGGACGTTTTTGAGGAAAGGTTTAAGTCAAAGTCCTATAATAACATACAATTTGTACAACTCGGGTTTAGTTTAATATAAAAGTTTTTAGGATAACAAAAAGGATGAATTTATCTAGAATACAGAAGTAAGTTAATTATGATGCAAAGAGACTTGTCCAATAATTTACATACAGGATTTAACAGCATTGCATAGGCAGTGAAGAGTAACCTGTGTTTAGTAATCTTTACAATGATGGAGAATATATTTTGTACAGTTGATATCTCATATTCTATAAGTAAGTATTGATGGTACATTTTGATTTATACAAGGTTTAATGTACTGCTCTTATTGTTTATACTTATAGTCAGCAATACATTCATTATAATATATTACAGTCGGCAATATACCATATTACATAGTCAGCAATATACCATATTACATAGTCGGCAATATACCATATTACATAGTCGGCAATATACCATATTACATAGTCGGCAATATACCATATTACACAGTCAGCAATATACCATATTACATAGTCGGCAATATACCATATTACACAGTCAGCAATATACCATATTACATAGTCGGCAATATACCATATTACACAGTCAGCAATAAACCATATAACATAGTCAGCAATATACCATATTAAATACAGTTTCAAGTAATATTTTTACTATTAATTCAAGACCCAAATAATTGTAACTTTGTAACGATTCCAATTTATCAAATAAAATGAGAACACTGATCCAGGCAGTTAAACAAGTAATTTCTACCCATTGGGTAAAATCAATGTTAAATTCTAGCGTAAATGAAATGGGGTTTAACATTCTTTTTACAGGCTAATAAAGGCCGACTGTCCAATCAAGATAAACAATTAGTATAACAACCTATAACATTAAGTAATAAGAGCAGTACATAATAACTAAAGTATACATTTCTCTGTTTTATATAGCTTTAAAAGGAAAACGGGGTGGGGGGGCTTCATAATGTACAATAATTTAAAAAAACAGAAAAAGATATATTGGCACATTGTTGATAATTCTAGCTTTATAAACCAAATCTAATTTTTACAAAAATACATGACTTTATTACTTCAATTAACTAAATTGATAGCAATAGGTTTGAGTTAGAAAAAATTATTACACTCAGCAAAAAAGAATCAAGATTTCTACACTAAAACGTTTAAAGACAATTTCTTTTTGGTGTGATCTTGTAAAGTATACATGTTGGAACGTTAAAGATACACTAGTGGATTGATTAAGATTAAAACTAGCAAGAGATAAAATGTAACTCGTTTATACGTTAATTTGCTTCCACTACAGCTATTTTGGGAGTAAGTGCTGGTCATAGGACATTATACATGAATAGTACGATTTTCATACTTTAGGGGTTCAGGCAAAAAAAAATCAAAAAAAATCAGCAACTTGTCCCTTAAATAGTAATACAAAACTAGCCACAGATAAGTGAAATCCACTTATGTGATCCAGCTCTTAGTCCAGGATCAGTGTGAAATGTTTGATGTTATTCCAACTGGAAGAAGATTAAAACAGAAAATGCCTTTATCCGTTTTTAGTAGAAATTACACCTTAATTCATTCTATTGTTCAAAAAAATATGTTAATATTTGTAAATATGTTCAATTTTGTAACTTCTCTCTATCTACAGTAGATGATTAAACTCCATATACATACACTATAATAATACAACTATACACAATATATAGAATCACTGGTTAATCAAAGCTAAACCACAACAGATAGAAAATACAATAACTACAATATATAGAACATTAAGTCTTAAAATGACATCTAGAAGTACGGTTAAATATTCACAAAAAAACACAAGACAAAGGTATGCATGGATATAACTACTTTGTTTTATAATGACGTTTCGTAACACATACAGGTTATGTTTTAAGTTCTCATTTTGTAACGTCCTACTGTTCTGCTCCTAATGTGTAAACACAGGCATACGCCATTCACTATGCCATGAAGGAAATTTTCCCCGAAAGCTGCACTATGGCCTACTCTTATATTGAATTTCAACTGCCAAGGGATCTTTTATGTGCATGCCAATGTGAACGCAGGACCTTTTTTTTAATCCCATCCGATCAACTACTTGACGGCCAAGTTTACAAAATGTAGCCTGTATGAGGTACAAATAACAGATTAAGTTATATACTTTGTGTTGTGTTTAATTGTAAATAATTAACATATCTTTGACCAATAAAAAAAAATTAAGCAAAAAATGTGCTTTCAAATATATGTATACAGAAATGCGAAAACAGCTCAAATATACATGACCAATAGCTAATTACATACTAAATACACAAAATATATAGAAATAAAACAAATTTTTATATCTAAATACAGTATTCAATGCCTGTGGATCAAAATATTTCTTTCTAAATACCGTCAAACCGTATTCAATGCCTGTTGATCAAAATACTAATTTAAAAACAATATCAGTACTTACTTGAAACATTGAAGATGTAAGCTTTTTAATAAATTCATCCAAAAATGTGCTGAAAATTTAAGGAATAAATCCCACATAGTGCACAAATGGGGAGGTGTAAAATTATCAGTGTTCAGGGGGGTAACATTCGAAAATCTTCATAATTTAATCAAATTCACCCATCTTGTCTGTTCTACTTTATATTAACGCTTCTTTAGAACTTTTGGGGATGTTTAATAAACGTGATTTTTTTTTAAGTCTATAAAATAATCTTCGTGGTGTGCTGTGACTGAACATCGACAACTACCCCTGAATTTGATTTGCAAATGTGAATGAATGTTAATTACAAGCATTGAGTGAAACAACATAGTGACTACATTTATCTACATCAAAGGCACTATAAGCAATAATAACACCATAACACTTACACTAAATAACATATAGATAGTAACCATGACTACCATGTCTACATTAATAATAAACCTTATCATGATTGGCTTACAAATACATTGAAAATAACGTTACAGGCAGCTGGGTCTGCAGAAATTGTTAAGATCAAAATCAACTCACGATGCTATCGGATGGCTGCTGTATAAGTAGATTTGTATACTTTGTTTATCATCCTAACAGTAGTAATAACAATTGAGGCTAGACTAAAATATATCACCCATATCTAGGCTCTGAAGTAATTTGACTGAAATTTTCAACATATTCTCTTTTCATTATCTATAATAGCGAGAACTGTCCGCTCTTTAATCTTACCTAATGCTGCTTTTATTAATGCATTTTTAACAATTGTACAACTAATAGTAGAATATTTAACGAACATATAGACCCATCTACCTGTAACATTATTTTACAAAGATTCTCAAATATTAACCACTACAACTCACCAAAATAAGATTAATTAAAAATGTATCCATCGAGACCAATCAAGTAAAAAATAAAGACCTCAAAAAAGGTCACCAATTATCAATGTTGTTAAAAAGGGCACAAATTCTTTGATTTAAGCTCAAAACATAACAGAATGAAATATATCTATTTATGTACTACAAAGAATTGTAACTACCATAAGTAAAATTATTTATAATGAAATGTTACATCTTTTTATCAGAACTTTTACTTTGTTTACCTCAAGATTGATTCATTTTAAAGAATATCCCAATTTATGGCGACTAAAATGTGTTTTTCTACACATAAATTGAACTAGGTTTTTCTTCAAGGTTAATTTCCTCTGAATTCTAATGTCACCCACGTTTCAATATTTGTAATTCGAAGAGGTGTTCATAAATAATCCTGGGTTAATTATCTATTAAATGGGATCTTTTCATTGTAATATTCTTTGAAATTCTAATGTTATCTGAAAGTTAAGTTCTCCAACCAGTCAAATCTGACAAAATAATTCCAGAAAAACAAATCTGCATGTCACTTTGTCTTTGAAATAAAAAGTTGTAATAAGAAAATAAGATGGTGTTTAGATTGTACCCTGACGAAAAAGACAACAGATTTATACAATATACTAACTATATATAATCTTACAACAATAATCTACAATTTATCTCATAGTTAAAAAATACTTCTCTTTACAAGCCAACAATTAATCGAAAAAAAAAATCAAATTGATTTAGTGTATTTAGTTCATTATTAATTCTATCCAAAAACAAATACAATCAATTAAGATTCAGTACAATTTTAAAACTAAGCTATTCTTTACAAAACTAGTACTTATACTCATAAATAAAGAAAAGTCTTTCCCTTACGCCAAACCACCATTAGGCGGCATACCAATCGGACCAAGATCTGGATTATTCTTCAAGAAGAATTTCTCGAGCTTGGCGAGAATGTGTTTACCGTAAGTGTATTTACGGAGTGTGGCAATGTGAGGGCGGATCTTGTGCATGAGAATCTTGCGTTGAGGTGGTTCAGCAACATCGATCATCTTCTGTACTACGTAATTGGCAAATTGATCTTTCATCATTGTGTAGAGAGAACTGTGATGTCTGAAAAACATGAAGGCCAATTTGTTACAGGTTTACACTCCCCCTTCTTAACTATAGAAACGAAATTAAACGTCCTACCTTCTGTACCAACAGGGCTAATGCAGAGCAAGAAATGAAATGGGACTAAATGTCCTGCTCCTAAACTGTGCTAGGAGGGAATTTTTGCCCCAATCTGATTAAAATACAGATCCTATTTAGATTTTTTTATAGTTCAAAATTTCATTTCACTTGTCTTTACTAGGATCTGGATGATGAGAGGGATTAGCCAATGAAACAGTCTGTTACAGTAAGTTCTTGGCCTTTCGATGCACGGAACTGTGGGTAAACCACTATAAACATCAGTGCTGATTAATTAACCAATGTCTGACATCATAGGGTCAAAAGCCATTAGTTTGACCCGCCGACGTGAACTCCCACTTTAACTGGTCAGGTCTTCATGTAGTGTAGGCCACAATCTCTAATATCGCTCTAGAGCAATTCAGTCTGGAACATCGAGTAAATAAAAACAATCCCGATATCCACTTACCCATCATTCATAGTACAAACTTCATCAATCAGTAGGGCTTTCTCTGCTCGTGATGAATGAGATACACATTTTTCTACCACATTGCTTCAAAACAAAATGAATCAGATATGAATTCGGGTACAACACCTTACTTTTCTGTATCAAAAGTTCTAATGAAGGGTATACACCATGCAGTGTGCACGGAGAGACCAGTATGTACTACTCTTACTTACACGCTAATGGGTGTATAGAACCTCATGTTATTGTACACTGTTCCTTATCAGGCTCTCAGAACAGTACAGATCAATTATAGGTAATCTATCAAATTTTTGACTTTCTTTTAGATCTACTTTAACGTCCTACATTTCTGCTGTGACTTTGACTTTTGAAGACAGGAATACAGTGTGCTACATATGATGGAAACTTTGCCTGGACATCATCAGCATCCTGACTATTCTTATGTCGAATTCCAACAGCCAGGGGATCTTTAATGTGTACGCCAATGTGTAAACAGGCCACAATTTATTATGTACCATCCAAATGATTATATTATTATGTCTGTTACTAAGCCCTCTGTCATGCACCACTGACAAGAGGGGGAACCACAAGGGAAAATCCTTATAAACTTGCTATCAGCTGCCTCCCCCCCCCCATTAATGAGATTACTTATTAACCACGAAGCATAACCCCCTTTTAAACCGTTTTACTTTTTTTTCTAAAGTACATTAGGGAGAATATTATTAGGTTGATAATCACTGTGCATTATATCATTAATATTCTTACCTGGCAAATTTATGTTGACTTAGTAATAAAACTTTTCCTCGTATCATGTTGACAATACGAGATTTATCTTCTGGTCTTCCATGTTCTAGTACATGTTGTATTACGTAATTACCATACTGATCCTGTACTAATCTCTCTACCTGATCATGTAGTTCATCTAATATAGGAGTTGTCTGTTCAGCTACACAATGTTCTAATATTCTCTGTATAACACGACATCCATATGGGTGGGTAGATAAAGTATACACCTGAAAATGAAATCAAATGGGGTTTAACAACCTACTGTTCTGCTCAAAAACTGAGGTAATGACAGACATGCGCCATCAAGTGCGCTACAAGAGACATTTTGCCTCGAAGAGGCACTATGGTCTACTCTTATGCATCGGATTTACATCCTATTCGAACAACTAGACAGCTGTCCTTATGAATATAAGATGAATATAGGTATTTACCTGGCCTTTAAAAGCATCAATAATAAACTGTAGATGTTTAGGTTCAACACATTCAATACATTTCTGTACAACATGATTTCCATTCTGATCCTTAACACACTTCAATACATGACCATCTAATTCCTTTAATATTTCTACCTATAAAACATAAAATACATGACAAATTTCTTTAAT
Source organism: Patella pellucida (assembly GCA_917208275.1). Classification (NCBI taxonomy): domain Eukaryota; kingdom Metazoa; phylum Mollusca; class Gastropoda; family Patellidae; genus Patella; species Patella pellucida. Next base: position 72,199,393 of record OU795038.1, read on the forward strand.
ATTTCTACCTATAAAACATAAAATACATGACAAATTCCTTTAATTTTTCTACATATACAACATATTTTAACTATATGTAGTCAGTGTAGAAATTATCAGAAATGTAATCTGCACTACATGGGACTAACAGTCTTGCTTTGGTCGGCCATTTCCACAACTCGCCAATAATTTCCGAGCCTAATTTTCTTATAGAGAAAATTGCGGTTTACTTTAGATTATATTTATTTCAAGCTGCAATTCTTACGCCTCCTCTTGTCATTTGAAATATATTTGACATGCATCTGCTAACCTCAGGGCCAACAAATTTATTGTTTTAATGATTTAATACAGTAAATTAAAACCTAAAATATTTTGTATTCCTTCAAGACTTATTTATTGTCCATTGGATGACTTTATATTTTATATTGGATGACCTGAATGTCAATTCGCTTTTTACTCTGAAATATTGTGCAAGGCCTGAATGACTTGCTCCAGAATACAGTGCAAGGCCTTTAATACTGAAGTTAAAGACCTACTTAGTGTCTATATTTGTCTGTATCTAGTATATTTTTCACAGCCTTTAATAATTAATGTACGTAAATAATTATGAAACAAACCTGCATTTCTGCTGGTATTGATTCGAGAGCTTTCTGTATAACTCGACAACCATACATCTGTAAAGCTAAAGGCAACACATGACCTCGTACTCTCTGGGCAAGCGTATTCTTCTGCTCGGGTGAACCAAACTCAAAGAACTTCTGGATGACATAGTTTCCAAATACATCAGTCATTAGACTATATGCGGCTGTTAATATTTCAGCAAAAACCATGGATTTCTCCTGTGTAGATGCTCGCTCTAATTTCTGCTGAATAAATCTGTAAATAAAATAAAGCAAAGATTCAATGTGAATTTGATCCAAGTATGATAAACTATTCCTTACGATTTATTTTTGTCTCTTCATTTTTGTATGAATCTTAAGTATGATTAACTATTCCTCACAAAAAACACAAGGAAAATATGGATCATGCTACTTCTCTTTTTTTTATTAACCCATTGGACACTGACACCCTTAACGATTCAAGGCCTATATACTGGCCTCCCAGATTTAATATGTAATATTATGAACCCTAAGGATCTGTGCAATTGAAAACTGGCTACAATACTTTGGCTAGAATAATGAGCAGCCAGGATATTGGATGCAACAAATACTTGTTTGTTATTGATTAGACGAACAGGTATAGTGGCGGTCGATACTCCAGCCAAGTGGCATCCGAGCCACTGTTTAATAATTTTCAAATCTGACAAATTTCAAACTAGCAAAAGGTATAACAACATTACTTGGTCGATATTTGTACAATCAAGAAAAGATGGATAACCTGATCAGATTTGATTCTAAAGCATTTTAGTACGATAAATCAGGATTCATTAAAAATATTTGAGTGATTTAATGGAGAGCTGTGATATGTTAAAGTAAATGTTTATACCTTGAGCCATGCTGGTCCTGGGAAAATTCCACTACATGATTAGCTAGATCTTTCAGCTGTAAATTGGGGATACGATTGTTACGAAAATCTTCTAGAAGACGACTTCGACCAGTTACCTCTTTGGAGAGACTTGCACTGGAAAAATAACATTCAGATTTATTGTTAATATTAAAGTGGCAATGTTACCATGTTGGTTATCATTCCATAATGTTGAGAAATATTCGACCAGTTCAAATCATATGGGGTTTTAACATGCTACTTTTCTACACCAATGGGGCAGGCCTAATGAACACTAGTATACTCCATGGTGCATGAAATGGGAAATTTTGCCTGCAACGCTTCTGCCTTCTCTTCGTCCAAATAACGGGTGTTCTTCCAACAATTTGAAAGGGGTCTTTCGTTTTCCAATGTGTACGGAACCAGTTTTTTTTCTTGACTATAAGCTTTACCAGTCCAAGATGCACCATTGCCAAGAGAAAAAGAGACTGGAAAATCATGAGGAAGCTTATCCAAGAAAACCGAGACATCCTGGGTAGTAAGTCGGCACTATGCCACAGTGGCTCCCAATACTTGTAAACGTTAGCGAAATGAAATGGGGGTTTAGAGCTTGGTTCTGCTTCGACTGGGCTAATGAAGACCGACATATGCCATAAAGTCTTATCTTGAATTCTAACTGCCAGGGCTTCTTTTACATGCATGCAAATAAGGGCACTTGGTTTATCCGGCCATCCGAATGACTATACTTTGTCCCTAGCGAGGTCCTCGGGCCTGCAGTACCAGGGCTCCAACACAGGACTTTCAGGTTATCAAGCCAGTGCTGTACCAACTGAGCCATCTAGGTGTTAATAAATAACAAAATTTATACCAACCTTCTGGAAGCCATGTTGCGATTTTGGAATAAAGATGAGTTACCAAAGAGACCATTTGCTGGAGACATCAGACCAGCACGATATTTAGCCTCGGCTCCAGGTGCAGCAGAATAAGGACGAGCTGCTCCAAAACCTACAAATGACCATAAATAATTAAAATGACCATAAATAATTAAAATAATAAACGACCCAAAACAATTTTTTGAGCACTATACCAACGAGATAAAGGGTTATGGTTTTTGTCAGAGATGAGTGTCTTACTGAGCTTGAGATTTAAAATGGACACCTAAAGATGCAAGATGGACGTCTTAACTAGAGGTATACGAGTCTTACAGAGTGATATTTAAAATGGACATCTAACATAGTAAGATTCAAGATTGGGTTCTTACTGAGTGTAAGATTCAAGATTGACAGCTTACCTAGTGCAAGTGACTTTCAAGATGGATGTCTTACCTGGCGTGAGATATAAGATGGACATCTAACTTACCTAGTGTGAGATTCGAAGAGGAACCAGATAATGAAGGAGGTGGTGTCATTGACTGACCAGGTTGTAAGAGTCCCCCATGACCAACAGGTGAACCTGCCATTCCTGATAATGAGCCATAATACCCCCCTAATTGTCTTTTCACATCAAAGGATTCACGGCGCTGACCTGAAATATAATCCACTGTATTAAAATCTCTGGGCATTTCATTTTTTGGGAAAATCTTATTTTGAAAAGTTTAAAAGATGCTAAAATACTTAAAGTGATTATTTAACATTTAATAATCAAAAAATATTAACAGATAATCTTCCAGCTATGATTTTTAATTTGAGTAAAAAAAGAACCATAGAAGATTACAGATAACACTGGCTTTAGACCACGGTGGATGAAACATGTTAAATTCAACTTTCACACTGTCCAATACTCTATTGGTTTGGCCTTAAAGAATTGTTTACTGAGTAGACAACATTCATCATGCAGATTATTCAAAAGAAATCAAGCTTCACCCATAAAGACAAACATTCTCAATTTATTATTTATGGCAATTTCTACTTGTAATGTTATTAAAGTTTGGTCAACATTATTATTCCCCATATGCTGACCTTGCCAATCGTTTGGGATTTTTTTTTTTTTTAAAAAGGGGGAAAAAAAAAAAAAGACCAGCTTCTATAGATTCCTTTATTTTCAAGCCCCTATATCTCTTAATTCTTGTCAATCCACTTCCTTAGTTTTAGGCTTAGTAATTCAGGGCTGTATTTCGGGACTAACATGGTTAAATTTTACTTCCAATAATTTGCGGGCATGTAAGGTTCTTTAGAATGAATGAATGAAATGGGGTTTAACGTCGTGCACTTCTGCACCTAACCTGGACTTCAAAAATTTGTGGATGATGGACAGATAGCCGAGGGATATGGCAGTTCAAAACTACATTTTAATATCTATTTCTGGTGCTTATAGAAAAGGAAATGTGCATACATAACCTCACACACAGACTGAGTAGGTATTCAGATATTTACATGCAAAGATGAATACAAAAAAATAAAGATGTCACAATAAAAATGCGACCAATAAAATATTTGAAATAGGTTGATGGCCATATTCTAAATGCTAAAACATGAATACCCTGACCTACTTACTATTCCCTTAAAAACAAGGTGCACAAAACAAAATGTTAGTTAATTAGTAAATTGAATTTCTTGCTTTTTGTTATCTTTCAGGGTTTTTGTTTTTTTCTTAAAATTTAGAGAGCACAAATTCAGATTGTTCATTAAGATAATTCTCCTACAAAAATCGATCCAATTTGAGCAATGATTAAAGTTTGAAAAACGCTTTGTAGAAAAAAAAAGGTCACAGTTTCAGGTTTTACATGATGTACAACTTTGTTTAAATTCAGGGTCAATTATCATGAAAAAAACCAATCAGTTTCATCTTTGCCTAACAGTAAATATAGGAACTTGATACGACGATAAGTAACATTTTACTACGAGTAGCACGTGTCCTTGATGACCATCGATATTGTTATATTTCAGTGAAATGGTGGTTTGATAGGTTTTCCGTGAAATGAATATCAGACCCTACTTCTAAAAGTCTTTAAAAGATTAATAAGACAGGCCAGGCTTCCCCAAATTCAAATTAAAAACAATCTCGTGAAAAAACTAAAACTAACACCAACAACCAAGCATTCTAAAACAATTAAACCATCTCGATTTGTCAAATTTACATAGATATGCCATAAATAGTTTACAAATTACAAAGTTCTTGCTAGTATTAGTATTACATACATCCAACAGCCTGGAAATATGGCACAAATCCTGGCATTATTAGTGTTTAGAGTCTGGAAAAATAGCACCAGTCAAAGACAATTGTCAGACACCAATCCAGGCTCTGTTGGGTACAATCTTTCCGATGCCAGCAATGTTTTAAATCTTTCTACAATATCCGACAGTCATTCAATGCTTGACAATTCATCAGGTACAATTAAAATCGTTATTTCCAGGCTGGTATGTAAAAAAGATATTATGGATCAAGTAAATCGGACCAAAAGAGATGGCTACAAACCAAATACACTGGCGGCTGTAACGTGGAAAATCTTTCAAAAATAACAAAGTATAATGTTGAAAGGTCTTTTATGCTCATGTTAAGTAAGATATAAAATTCAGGGCGCAAGTCAGTTTTGGATTTTAAAAAAAGATTTTCCACGTTTCTAACGCCTCTGACCAAATATACAAAATGTATAGATATATAGGGAGAAATGTGGATTATAGGGGGGTCATAAACCTACCTATAATGCCTGTATTAGAAGATGTAATAGCATCAAGACCGGTATTATTGTAGTTGTTAGCCTGATGGTTTAAAGTTAGATTGGTAGAAATGGGCGTGTATAAACTAGGGGTCACCTGAGTGTAACCTACACTCGTTGATGGGGTGTAGCCTGCAAAATTTCGTATTGTATTGTCAGAAAAGAGTATATTAATACATAAAAATATACACACTTAATAGTTTAATGTACCAACGGGGCATTTGTCATAATAAAAAAGATATATAAAGTTAAACTCAATTCTTGGAGGATTATTGACTTCATCTTTTGACTTACTAGAATTTAGGTTATAGGGCGACAAAAACACCTCAACATACACCCACAAATGCCAAGTCATCCAAACACATTATGAATCTTTAGATATCATGAATTAAAAGCAGAAGGGCAATAACTCTAAAAACAATTATTAAACTGTAATTCATTGCAAAAACTAAAACAAATTTAAATTAGTTCACATATTGATTTTTGATATTAAAAGATTTTCCAAAGTGAGCAAGGACCATAACTCTAATAAACGAACAAAAATAGTTGAAATTCGATCTAGCTTCTTCATTTATACATGTAATTATCAAGCAGATAATATAAATTTTGGCACTTGAGCTTTCACAAGATTGCAAGGGGTCATAACCCATTAAGTTAAATAATTGTTTTGTTTAAATTCAATGTTAACATGGAAAGATTGTGGATCAGTGTTCACAAGAGAGCACTTCAGACGGAAGACAATAAATGATCACATAATGTGGGTGTATAAAATCAAGTCCAAAATTCCCTACTAGAATAAAATATAAAAATGTCAATGAATTATGGCTTTTCAATCCAAAATATATGAAATATTTTAATGAAACAGAAAAGCCATGATTTTTTTGTCATTTTAACATTAATTTATCTTTTCGTAATTCATATTGGTTAAATGAATTTCCCCAATATTAACCCCTAAAACTTTTTCACTTTTAACTTAATATTCAGTAAATATGTACTTTGAATATATTATCGAGACTACATGTAAATATCTAAAACCATTATTATGTTCCAGTATATTGTTAATCATAAAACTGGGTTATTTTTAAAGATATCTTTATATTAATGATATAAGTTAACTAGATATATTTATACTTTTTTTTAAGCCACAAGCTTATAGACATTGTTTTAACAAGGTTATACTGTAAGTACCGGTATTGACTGTTTTAATAAGAAATTATAGGATTTGTTTTATTAAGCTTAAACTCCAAATTATAGACTGTTTTAATAGGCTTGTATTCCATAGTATAGACTGTCTTTATTAGCTTATATTCCATTGACTATGTTTTAATAAGCTTGTATTCCATAATATAGACTGTCTTAATTAGCTTATATTCCATTGACTACATGTATGTTTTAATAAGCTTGTATTCCATAGTATAGACTTTCTTCATTAGCTTATTTTCCATTGACTAGGTTTTAATAAGCTTGTATTACAAGTGTTTGATTGTTTATATTCCATATTATAGACTGTCTTAAGCTTATATTCCATAGACTCTGTATTAATAAGCTTGTATTGCATGTGTATATGATAGTCTTAGAATTGAAAGATGGCCGTTTGAAAATGTGAAAATCATTAATCCATAGGTGTCATTTTATCATTTAGCGATTGTGAACATGACAAAACTAGACTAATTATATGGGACAACAATTATTGGTTTATTATGAACAGAAACAATGTTTTGATAAGGAACTATTAGTTATCAGAACATTGTGTTATGCACAGACACAACCCTCCGATAATTATGTTATTGTGATACATGTATGTGTAAAATAATGGACTTATTAATGGAGGCAATCGGAGACAACGGTGGTGACTGAGACAAAATGAAATTCCTGCACTTTACATTGCAACAGCGTGGAGGCAGGTTGACTGAAGTTACTTTATTAGCACAACCTGTAACATGTGTGCTATGAGGGAAAATTTGCACCGCCAAGGCCTACTCTTACATTGAATTCCAGCTGCCGAGGGATCTTAACATGCACACCAATGTGTACACTGGACCTTGTTTTTTTTTGTCCCAACCGATTAAAGATAGTAAGCTGGCACTGCCAGGCAGGATACGCCCACATTTTCGAGAGATGGTTAGAGAACAAGCAAAATCGAAAGTGATTTTTCCTACAATCAAAGGCTATAATTCACTAAATTACAATTTGATATGCGCAAATATCGAAAAGAATCAAGATCTTTAGGTTATAAACATGCATTTCAAGTTTCATCAAAATCGAATTAAAATTGTGACCTATACTGGGTCCACAACCTTGATATACCATATTTTAACACTATTAGCGTACAAACGGTGGCCATTTTGTCTGGCAATTATGGTCCGATACCCCTGAAATTGAAACTCAACCTTCCGTATGGTGTAACGGTGATAGAGTCAAGTTTTTTAAATCGGATAATAATCTTGACCTCCAGAGGGACCATATGATCAGGAAGTTATGATCTGATATGTGAAAATAACGAAAGGAACAGTATTTGCGTACAAACGGCAGCCATTTTGTATGGCAATTTTGTTCCGAATTTTCCCGAAATTCTAACTCAACATTCCTTAGGGTGTAACGGTGATATAATCAAACGATTTTTTAAATCAGATAATAATTGTGACCTCCAGAGGGACCACAAGCTAAACAAAGACGATTTTGCGTATAATCAGGGGCCGTAATTCAGGAAATTACAATTTGATATGCGCAAATATCGAAAAGAATCAAGATCTTTAGGTTATAAACATGCATTTCAAGTTTCATCAAAATCGAATTAAAATTGTGACCTATACTGGGTCCACAACCTTGATATACCATATTTTAACACTATTAGCGTACAAACGGTGGCCATTTTGTCTGGCAATTATGGTCCGATTCCCCTGAAATTGAAACTCAACCTTCCGTATGGTGTAACGGTGATAGAGTCAAGTTTTTTAAATCGGATAATAATCGTGACCTCCAGAGGGACCATATGATCAGGAAGTTATGATCTGATATGTGAAAATAACGAAAGGAACAGTATTTGCGTACAAACGGCAGCCATTTTGTATGGCAATTTTGTTCCGAATTTTCCCGAAATTCTAACTCAACATTCCTTAGGGTGTAACGGTGATATAATCAAACGATTTTTTAAATCAGATAATAATTGTGACCTCCAGAGGGACCACAAGCTAAACAAAGACGATTTTGCGTATAATCAGGGGCCGTAATTCAGGAAGTTACGATCCGATATGCGCAAATATCGAAGGGAACCAAGATCTATGGGTTATAACCATGCATTTCAAGTTTCATTAAAATCAAATTAAAATTGTGACCTCTACAGGGTCCACAACCTTGATATACCATTTTTTAACAGTATTCGCGTACGAACGGCAGCCATTTTGAATGGTAATTTTGGTCCGATTTTTCCGAAATTTGAACTCACCCTTCCTTAGGGTGTAGCGGTGATATAATCAAACGATTTTTTAAATCAGATAATAATTGTGACCTCCAGAGGGACCACAAGCTAAACAAAGGCGATTTTGCGTATAATCAGGGGCCATAATTCAGGAAGTTAAGATCCGATATGCGCAAATATCGAAAGGAACCAAGATCTATGGGTTATAACCATGCATTTCAAGTTTCATTAAAATCAAATTAAAATTGTGACCTCTACAGGGTCCACAACCTTGATATACCATTTTTTAACAGTATTCGCGTACGAACGGCGGCCATTTTGAATGGTAATTTTGGTCCGATTTTTCCGAAATTCGAACTCAACCTTTTTTAGGGTGTAACGGTGATATAATCGAACGGTTTTTCAAATCGGATAATAATTGTGACCTCCAGAGGGACAACAAGCTAAAATAGGTGATTTTTCGGACAATCAGGGGCAATAATTCAGGAAATTACGTTCTGATAAGCGCAAATATCGAAAGGAACCAAGATCTTTGGGTTATAAACATGCGTGTCAAGTTTCATCCAAATCGGTTCAAAATTGTGACCTCTACAGGGTCCACAAGCTAAAAACGTCATTTTTTGTACAATCAGGGGCCATAATCCATGAAGTTTTGGTCCGATACATGCCAATATCGAAAGCAGCCGAGATCTTTTGGGGATAAACCTATATTTCAAGTTTCGTCAAAATCGGACAAGAATTGTGACCTGTAGAGAGTCCACAAACAATTGTGGACGGACGGACGGACGGACAGGGGCGACGACATAATACGTCCACATGAAAATGTGGGCGTATAAAAATATGTTGTCCCTTGACAGTCGATAATGATACACTTATAGAAAAGTTGTACGTATGTACAATAAACCAGTGATTATTGTTCCATATTATAGTTATAGTTTTGTTATGAAAATCAACGAGTTGAATATTAATATAACTACTGAGCAAAGAATAAATTCAATTGACTTTATTAGTATAAACCATAACATTAGGTTAGTATTTAAAGCAGAAGAGTTATTGCAATTAATCGTTTAATATTCATCCAGTTATTACCCAGTTTCAACCGTAAACAAAACAATCTCATGCACAATTCTGAACATGAACCACCAACAGTTGTCAAGCTATCATATAAATGGGGTAAGTTGAATGGGTTAATTTGGGGTTAACCCAAAATTCAAAGCCAAAAAAATGTCTACAAGTTCTGTTTTTCATAATATCGGGATAAGTTAAAACAACGTAAGTTGAAAAGGTTATGGTTTCCAAATTTATTTTTAAATCAAGTGATACCAACATACTAAAGAGAAAGCTCTACCTTACAGAAAGGGACATTTTGAAACGACAAGTGACAGACAGACAGAGGTGATGACAATATACGACCACATTTCAATATTGGTATATAACATGATGAGCCAGAAGAACTTGACAAGACTATGGCACTATGGTATTTCAATCATCAGCATTATAGGCAAGATGTATTAATCGCCATTATATGGTTATACAACCATCCCCCTCTTCTTCGATGTATTGATTGCATTAGTAAGGCAAAAACACCCTTTTTTGCGTCTTAACCAGAGCCGAACCAAATGGGGTTTTGTGTCATATTTTTCTGCTCCAACTGAGCTAATGAAGACGGGCATACACCATACAGAGGCATTATGAGGGCAATTTTGCCCAGACATTGGCACTCCAATGTGTACAGTACAAGGGACCTCGTTTTATGTCCCACCCAAACAATTAAAGACACTGTCATGCACCACAAGCCAAAAAAACTTTCTTGGCTAACCGGAAGGAACCCGCGACTTCCAGGCAAGCGAACCAGCGTCTTACTCCCTTAGTCCCCGTGGTTCCAATTGAGATAATTAAGGATTTAATGCCATGAACAAACTATCAATACACTTTTAGATTAGCCTTGTACAGATAAATTTACTAGCTTCATTTTTTGTATTAAGCCAAGATGAATTATTTTTCCATGAACTATCAATACACTCAGTGTAGAGACAATTATCTAACTCCTGGCTATAAGGATACAAATTGAAAGTAGAAAAGGTTTGTTATATAAAAGTATACATTACCCATTGAGTTATTTTGACTGGTAGAACTGTTACTAGACAGTACAACAGGTGGATTTGGTACTTGTTGTTGCTGGGTTGTTAATAATCTTAATGGATTATTGCCACCTGTAGCAATGAATAATCGAAATGAGTTTTAATGTTCTACTTATCTGCACCTTCTGTGCTAATGAAGATGGGCTTACACAATCAGTGTGCTATGAAGAAAATTTTGCCTTGAAAACGGCGCTACAGCCTACTCTTTATTTCGATTTCGGAGTGTAAAGGATTCTTTTACAGCCACCCCCATCATTTGTTAGCCATGCAGTAAAGGAATGTTTTAAAAGCCATGGAATATCATGTGAGGTATTTTCAATCCCTTTTTAAACTTCCATACCGGTATTACAATATTGGCTTAAAACTGTATAAATTCTTTTTACGATTTACAAAGATATTAACAACTCTGTATAATCCCAGACAACATGTTGATAAACTTACCTTGTTGATTGCCTCCACCACCAACAAGAACAGGAGCAGGTGATACAAGTCGTACAGGTGTTCCCATACCTCTAGGATTCCCCATAACTAACTGCCCATTCTGATCATAGTAAGCTGGTGTCAATATCTGATACGCTCCATCTACAATATAAACATGCAGCTTAAAAATGTGAAAATAAATGAGTTTAGAGAGAAAGAGAGGGAGGAACAAACTGTCATTTTGGGACTAACATATGGTTCAATTTTATTTTCATAATTCGCTAGCGCATATCAGTGGGAGGAAACCAGAAGAGTTTGAGAAAACCCACAAGGTTAGACAGGCGACCCTACTCCTCGCTGTGTACAACCAGAAAATTGAAACCTTGATCAGTCGGCCTAACATCAAATTTATTTTAATAATTCCCTTGTGCGTAGGGGTCTTTAACAGCGGGAGGAAATCGGCAGAACCATAGAAAACAATAAGATTGAAAATAGTAACATTTCTTTGAATTCCAACTGCCACCTTTTCACACTTTATTCAACCATTGAGTCAACATCTCAAGTTGAAACTAGCCATGGAAAGTCAGGTAAGTATTTACTCAGTGTATACAGTTTTATTCACGACCAAGATTTTCTAGTAATGAACCAGTGCTTCGAGATACAGAAATTTGAACACCAGAATGTTTGAAGAATTACCTAACAATATTTGGTTTCACAACAAAAACAATAGCAATACTGCACAAGTGTTCAGTGTACCTAACAAATGAGAATGGATGTTCGGACATACAGGCATCTGGGCAAAGACATTACGTCCACATTAAAAAATTTCAACGGATAAAAAAACAAACTTACTTGAAGGTAAGGATTGAGGCTGTAGTGAATTTGGTGTTCCCATACCATCGCTCTGCTGAGAGGGAGTCAAAGGGCGATTACCTTGACCCCGTAACAACTGCTGCTGCTGTTGCTGAGACATGCCTTGAGGTGTCTGCTGTCCTTGAGGAGCCTGCTGAATCAAATTAGCAGGGTAAATACCCCAGGGGGCCTGAACTCCATAATACTGGGGGTGAATGACCGTTGGACCTGGAAAAACATACAATTCTTTCAAACATTTCATTTCATTTATCAGTAATGTAATCGGACAAAAAAAATAAGTGATTTTCTATTAAGACCTTTCAAGGTGCAGTAAACCGTTACAGAATTAAGTGTTTCAAACTTTGACAACTCTTTTACTCATTAACTAATAATAACATGGTAAGATTAACGTCTCGAGATTTGAAAAAGTAACCAAAAAAAATAACAATGAAAATTTATAAGATTAATACAAAGAAATCACATAAAAAGATCTAAATTAGAAATAACTGATTACATATAGAGAAACTTTTTTTTAAAATAACCAACTACACACACATATATAAATAAATAGAACAGTAAAATAACGGAAAGTTTATGTCTAAGACTCTTATAGACTCTAAAACAGAATGAACATGTAAAGCCTGGGAGTATAATATAATATATTACTTAGTATAAATATATAAGCAGTTTCAATTATCAGTTTCTTATCAGTCACCCAACCACATCAAAAAAGCAAGCTACATTGATGGAAGTTAATATTTACAGCCAATATTTCTTAACTCATCAATTCTTGAATTTCAAAAAAATCTCAGACAAAATTTAATTATTCCACTGATTAATTCAAATTGTTTTGATTTTTTTTTTTAAAGAACAAGGGCAGTAACCCTTCATACATTGTGTGATGGTTCGTAACTGCCATAAAACACTTAACATTGTATCCCAAGGTCATTAGAACCCAAGATGCGTTAAGTGGAGGGGGGGGGGGAAGGGTATTGTCTAATATATGATGATGCCTAGAGCAGATCAAACTCAAGGAAATTTCAGAATTGTGCTCTACATATTTTATCTCATCAATCTAAACTCTGGAATATTCAACACCCACAGGGAAATTTGTGTTTCACATATAAAAACATCTTTTCAAAATTTGATTCAAATCAAAACTATTTCATTTTAATGGTCATGTGAGCAATGCAAGATGGAAGGTACAAGGACCTAGAAATCATGTATATACGCAAGTATTACAAAAAAAAACACCTAAATATACCTGGCAATAAGCTAAGACACACCACTCATTGATTTGAGATTTCATAAACCGGGGAGTAATAATAGGTAAGGTTATTTTACAATTTTAAATCCGCTTACTGTATTTTCAGGGATTTAACTAGTTGAAACTATTTGCAACTACAATATCATAAAGAGACTGAAATGGAGCTAAATGACCATTCAAAACAAACTAGGTCATTTTAAGGACTAAAAGGCACACTCTTATAATCGAAATTTGTGAACACAAATTATCGCACCAGCAAATATTCAAAATATCAGGCGAAATCTTCCAAAACTCTCGTTGATTTGAGGTTTCCTCTCAGAACGCTGTTCATTTATTCAGGTGCCAAGTTATCGAGACATGATATTTTCATTTTAACAAGACAGTATATTTTTGAACAGTGGCCTATATTTATTAATAGTGGTTATCCATATCTTCAAATTGAGTAGTATAAACCAATGTACAATCTAATCGTCTAAGCCTAGAAATTTGGCGAGTGTTGAATAGCTCTGTCAAAGTATATTTTATCACATCCACGTGATTTTAAAACCTCACAGTCTGTTCCTAGTTATTTTGGACGTTTTCTTTTCCTTTTATTTAACTTCAAACTAAAAACATAATTTCAGTCACATCAAACTACTTTGAACCAACTCAAAATTACCCAGCATTTTTATATCCCCCATTTCGAAGGGAGAGCTAATTTAAAATAAAAGGAATAAAAAACAAAGGTGAATCATGTTAAATTTTAGTTAATATTTCAAAAAATTATGGATAGATAGGACCACAGCTTAGTTAAATTTCAATGGCATAATGAAATAAACTACATGTATTGTAGTTTTGATTTTCATTAACTTATGGCTTACAAACATCGGATTCTGGATCATGTGACTCTATGATGCTTTACCATGCAGGATTATTTTATGTAAAATAAATGAAATGGGGTTTAACATCCTACTGTTCCATGCCGACTGGGCTAATGAAGACGGCATACACCCTACAGTGTGCTATGAGGGGAATTTTGCCTGGATCGCAGTACTACACGCACTTTATAGCAGGGTCTTTATTTACATTCCATATATTCTGATTAAGATAGGTTTCTAGACAATGAAACATATGCCTACAGTAGCCAAATCGTTCGAGCAGTCTACAAGATAAGCAATTACTATTTCTTAATTTGTAATTCACGTTTTACGCAGAGAATCATAGAGAAATCAGGTTAAATGTATACCAGACACAAACTAGGTCATTTTTTGACTATGGTTCAATTTTATATTCACCAATCACTTGTGCATAGTGGTCTTTAGCAGTGGGAGGAAACCAGAGCACCTGCAGAAACTGAGGGGTAGAAACCATGCCAGTTGACTCAATGAAAGACCTTATGATACAGCGGGCACTGACAATCAGAAGGCATTTTCCTTCAAAATATTTAAAATTTCAAAAAGATCAGATCACAGTCAAAGCCATTGCAATCTAATTAAAAATACAGATCTATATTTTTTTTTTTATATACTTTCGATGGCCTACAGTAGTGGATGACGGAACAACAATACATGGCCACATAAGAATTTGTGCGTAAAAAATCAAATTTTGTTAAATAACGAGGCTACAACACTACCAGTACACTTAGACAATATTTTATAGGTTCGTTGTCAATGCTTATATAGAATTGCAATTAATCCACCCTGTTGAAATTAATGGAGAAACATGACAAGGATAAAAAATTTCTCAGAGCGTCAAGTTAACCACGATAATCCATACAAATTTATTTAGCCAAAATAAACAATTGGTCACGCGACCAAATGGTTAATCTGCTTAGTAGTAATTGGTAAAAGCAAGTGGATTAATTTGAAAAGGAATCTCTAGGAGATTTTAATGCATCACGCAATAACAGCATTAAGTTTTGATTTTGAGGAAATGTAACACACAAGCCCTAGAAAATCCCTGTTCATTTTAAAATGGTCAAAAATCGCATGTTCACCTTTTTTGTTTATTCTGTTTTTTTTTAAAATACGGATCTCACAACCAGTGAACAAAAGAGACATTTTGAAACCTTAAAATCACAAAAACCCTGTAACCAACACAATTTCCTATCCTATCAAAAATCATTTTTTCAAAATTCTGCCTATTCCTAAAAAAAAAAAAGCACCTAAATATTTGGAACAATATTTTTTAAGGTACATAGAGTTATCTAACCTGCTAGAGGAATTCCCACGGCATAAGGATCCTGGGTACCGATTAGGTACTGGGCGTTCGTTCCTACACTTGAGGGGTTCAAGCCTATTTAAAGAGCCAAGCACACAAATATAAGCCATGCAAACACAAGAAAAATTATCATGCATTCTTTATACAAATTTTATTTTTATTATTTTTTCATCAAGTTGCATACAAGATGAGCTGAAAATTTTTCTAATTTTCATTTTTGGGAGAAAAAAGTTTTTGTAATTCATCTAAATGGAAGTTTTTGTTTTTAAAATTACTGCTATGAAGCATACCAGGGACCTCTCATTTCAATCATTTGCCTGTCCAGACTGACTGGCAGCTATCCCACCGTTTATTGAGTCCATACCCGTCAGTAAATTCCCATACGATGAAATAAGAATGTGAATGAATTTAAAACGTTAAAACTCAATATAGATAAATTTGTAGTCTTTTTTGTGTAAAATCAATAGGGGTATGTAGTAATTGTCAATCTCTATAGAAATAAAACAGAGTGTGCACAACTCAGAACACTAAAAATTCCAGGAAGTTTCCCTAGTTATTTACCAGATTGTAGGAGTCCCTGTATAGGATTCTACCGAAAGAGTCAATTTACGGCAACGAACTTAGGAGCCTTTGAAGAAACATTCGATGACTAAGTTTTATATCTTAAAATATATAGCGAAACAAATGTTTATTCGGGAGGTAATCTTGCATTTCCAGGATTCTCCAGTACTAGATATCTCGTTTTCATTTTTCCACGATTTCAAGGAGTGTGCAAACCTTGTAAAATTAGTCAAATTTGAATTGAAAGCCCTGCTGTGTACATACTATTTTCTTTTGTTCTAAACATAGTATAAAGTGTTTTGAGACTATCTTGTATGCTACTGGTGATAATTTATAAAGATTTTTTTTAATATTATATAAAATAAGGTCACATGCAGTGTAGAAATAAATGTTCTAAAATTTGTAAAATAATGAAAACCGGTAAAATGCTAGCCAGATTATGATTAACTATGAATGGTTAAAGAGTGATGTGATACTATTTTTTAATTTTTTTTGTTGGCGTAACAAAAAAAAACACATAATGCACAAAATATTTCAAGGTTTGCTCAAACTTTATTTGAGACGGCTTTGTAATTTTACTAGGATGGGTCGAGCCAGAGACATGAGTGTTTTTTCCATGTATCCACGGGACTAACACTGTATTCAATATGAATGAAACAGAAAGTGATAGAACTATATATTCACTCAATGACAATTATATCAAGAGCTAAGACATACTGTAAGCGAAGGCCTAACATGCCCATTGATTAACAGTTATAAAGAGAAACAATTGAGAATAACATCCACTAGACACAAACTAGGTCATTTTGTGACTAACATGACTCAATTTTATTTCAATAATTTGCTTGCTCGTAGGAAACTGGAGGAACCAAAGAAAATCTACAAGGTGGAACAGTACCCTTTGGATCAAAACCACGCCCATCAAATGTCAATTACAGACCTTATGATCTAAAGGGCATTGTTAAACCATTAATAGTTGTAAAAGAAAATCTAAAATAATAAAATTGCTGCAATTTGCTTAAATTATAGTAACTGATAATGTGATTCACAAAATCAACCGATTTGAAATGTCTTTGGACTTTTCCAATAAGTATAATATGGTAATAGCCGTCAATTTACAAAAGATAAGCTGCCAGACAACAAAATATATGCCTAACCAGTCAAGTTGTCGGGTCAATCCATAAAGGCTGTCACGTTGATATCTATTTGCAGGTAATAGGAGCATTTACAATACACTAAAAACTGATAAATGGGCAACAACTAATTCTGTAGTTATAAATTGAAAATTGATAGGCTTCTAGGTCTTAAGCAGTGGGAGGAAACAGGAGGAGCTAGATAAAACCCGCAAGTTTTTTTGTTCTTTTTAAACATTTTTATTCAGGTTGTCTGAATGGGATTGGGGAACCGGCTTAAGACTATATGAGGTTGGACAGGCAACCCTACTCCTTGGGAAATAGGAACCACGCCAGTTGACTTAATGACAGACATTATAATACAATGCTCAAATGCTAACCCTTCAACCATCCGAATTTAAGATGCATAATGTATTAAGTAATTTGAAATTTTCAACATATTCTCTTTTCATTATCTATTTTTAACTATTATAGAAAGAGCTGTCAGCTATTTATTTAAATCTTACATTGCAACGTCTAAATATTAACCAGATGAATTCCCTCCCTAACAAAAAGTGGTATTTCTGAGTTGATTCTGGAGCCGGTTTGGAAACGATATATTCTTCCAATCAGTGTATTTCATTTGTCAAGACCAATGACATGATCTACCATATTAGTGTTTTATCAGGTAAGTGTATAATATGTGGGGTTTTATTAAATTGACAGTAATATATTTATATATCTATTAGTTGGTAATCTTTTTTTTCGTCACATAACTATCGTTGAGAGAACTTGCGTTAACTGTCAAATATTCAAAACGACTAATGCATATTCTATGGTTTTACCAAAAAAGTTTATTTGTCCTTGTATTTTTTTTTAACAGATCTGTATGAAATGATTTATTTATGATTTGATGATACAAAATGGAAAATGACCAATGATTTGGCTAGCATTTTATATAAAATATTCACAGATTTGATCAAACTGAAAAATATTCCGCTTTCTATTTTCTACTCGACACTGCTTGTGGCCGAAGAAATAAATTAAAAGTATAATGATAAAATAATCTGTTATATTAAACAGTGTAATATGTAGTACAATATTTTATATATCAACCTATAATATGTCGGAGAAGTTGAGTAAATTTACTCGTACCATAAATTATCAAACATAAGCCCACAGAAGCTAAGTAGTCAGTGATGTCCATAAGTATTGAATTTTTATTCAATTGGAGGTAATCTAGAAATATGGGGTTTAAGGTCCACTCGACACAAACTAGGTCATTTTGGGACCGACACATGGTTCAATTTTATTTCAATAATTCGCTTACGCATAGCAGTCTTTAGCAGTGGGAGGAAACTGGAGGACCCAGAGGAAATGCACGAGGCTGAAGAGGCAACCCTACTCCTTGTCACTTGTAGGTAAAAGAAGCATTTACACAACAATAAAACATATCAAGGGAAATAAACCATGAAGTAATTGTCAGAATTTAAATGTGATAGGCTTCTAGTTCTTCATAGAGGAACATATTCTTGTTAATCTGACGACAATTCTTGCTTTTCGCACTTAAATTTCTGAGAAAAAAAACTGTGTCAATAATCAATGGACCTATCACCGATTTGAAATCAATAGGATTCTCGTCTATTCAACTTAATCATCAATAAAGCTCTAGTCAATAATAAGGTAATCACAAGCAATTGTGGACCACCGACAGACATCCAACGACAATATACAACCACATATTAATTTGGGCACAAGTAAAAATGTTTTAATCTCAAATTACAGTAAGTATTCATTTCACAATTGTTACGCATACTGGGCATAAAAACATCACATAATGGTTATTGAAGATTTGGGGACCCAATTTGACTCCACATTAGGATTCTTAATCCATTGAAAAATAAACTGGCCTGATAAAATTTACATAAATATAAGTGGGCATTATAGATAACTTTTAAAAGAAAATGTGTTTATTGTTAAATCTAGATAGTAATTGGAGAAGAAATTGTTTTATCTTGGCACTAGTTCCTCATTTCTGTTCTCAGACAAGGACGTAAGTGTTAGTTGTGAGGCACTAACAAACTAGTACCAGACAGTTCAGAACTAACCATTGGTTCAATTTTATTTCAATAATTTGCTTGCAAAAGGAGTCTTATCAGTGGGGAGGAACTGGAGAAAACCAACGAGGTTGGACAGGTGACTCCCCGCCTTGTCATGTACAAGTGTTGAGTGGAAAACATGCCACTTGACTATGACAGACATTGGGATTTCACACACACCCGTTAACCCACACCCCTCCCCAAGTCATGTATATAAGGAATCATGTCAGATGCGAGAAACAAATTAATTAACAGGTGTCTGAGGGATTGGTGTCGGACCATATTATGACGGGTGCTTGCCAATCCGATAATAGTTAAAGATTAAAACACTTTTTCAATTGTATCGCATCTTAAATTTGGAGATATGCTACAAAAATTCAAACTAAATTAATTTTATTTTTTAATTTCCTACTGTTCGATTTGGATTTATAAGAATTGTACAAGTAAAAATACTAAACTTCTCTAATTTCTAACAACATGTAAAACTAAAAAAAAATTAAATAAGATAAAGTAACATGTAATTAAAATAGAGCACAACAAATGGACATGCTATACTTGTTAAGACATTATATCAACTATCAACAATACTTACCTAGTTGTTGTTGTGTAGCAAGGGCGTACTGTTGTTGTGTTAGAACTGCTATTGGCTGCTGCTGTCTCTGTAGTTGCTTTGATTTGGACAAAAATTAAAAATATGTTAAATGAAACGCGGTTTAAAATCATCGACTGGGCTATCATACTATACGGGACATTTTGCACATACAGTGACGCCTTGCTACTCTTATTTCAAATCCACAAAGGAAAAATATGCGACTGACATCGCCACTTTACAGATGTATATGGTAAAGTTATAAAAAAATTCTTTCAATTTGTTCCATTCAAGTCTAATTACTACAACAATCATTTTGAGGAACGTCCTGGACTTAAAACCTACCACTACACAAAAGGTAGTCCTAAATTTCTGTCGGATAGAAAAATTAACGGAAAAACCATGGAATCAAAACCCCAACAGAATTTATGATGCAACATGCACATGCTAACCCTATTCTTGAAAGACTGAACAATAAGGAGGCATCCAGTCTATTAATAAAACTTACCTGATTATAGTCCATGTTGTTAAAGTTGGGACTATCCATAGATTGCATCATCTGATTAGTGTAATCAAATTGAACCGGATCTATACCCATCGGTTCAAACTGTTGAGAATCAAACTGGAAGTTACCACCTGATTGAGGATGAAATGATTGGCTTTCGAAAAAATCTCCTTCAGGTTTCATAGGTAATTTTTGTATATCTTGGTATTTTACATCATCCCCTGTTGGCGAATTTTGGCGACTTCCCCTGAAAAAAATATAAAATTGGAAATAACTTTACTATATCTATCTTGATAAGAGAGAAATGGGAATTCAAGTCCACCTGGCACAAAATAGTTCATTTCTGAACTAACATATGGTTTAATTTTAGCAGTGTTTGTGTGGTTGACTGAAGGACTGGATAAAACCTACGAGGATGGACAGATAACACTATTCAATGTAGTGTAACCATTTTGGTCACCCAACCCATGTGTGGTCAATGTGTCCATATTTTTTAATGTTCATTTGACTCAAAAGTGAGTCAAAAGAAAAGATATCAATCATGCAGTAAATTTTGATTATCTCCGGTTAATTCTAAATGCCAATAAGGTTCATTGGGATTTTCTGGTGTGGTGTCTCCTAGTCAAGTTTTAAACAGGGCCTAACAAGGACAGATGCCTAATCATTCGGATGGCACAAAAACTGGGGTGTTCTGTGTACACATTGGTGTGCACATAAAGGATCTCTTAACAGTTGGAATTTGATAAGAGTGGGCCTTAGCACCACTGTCCAGGCAAAATTTGCCTCATAGCACAGTTCTAGACGTATACCCATATTTATTGGAACAGGTTGATGAGAAACTTAGAATATGTCACCTACCTGAAGCCACCTGTGTCTTCTAATCCATTCTGTAAAATACCATTAGTTTGGAGGCCATCTTTATTGTCTTCAACACCTTCACCATCAAATGGTGATGATGTCTGGCTTTTCTTCTCACCGCCGGCATCTCCACCATCACCAACCGGAGGTACCTAAAACAATAACGTTTAAATGTAAACATGGACATGATAATCAAACGTCAGTAGGATTGAAAAACCATAATAACATTCAATAATTGGGATACTATCTTTAAGATGCAGTCTGTGGATGAAAAAATGTTACAGAGAGAAATTGAGTGTGAATCCCACTCAATCCCAAATAAATCATTTCACAATTAAAATCTACACCAAAAAATTTGATTGTCATCCGTTTTGTCTGTTCAGTGTTGGCGTCCGAGTCTAAAATTTGGTTTATAGGGGTTAGCTCGAATGGGGGAGTAAGCGGACTACCGCTTCCAGTTTCATAGTTCTACTACTTTCAACCTGTGCAGTGCCAGGTCATCAGCTAGATTTGTATAATTACATTTCATTAATATGCTTACAAGTTGGGGCTTTTAGAAGCGGAATGAAACCACACAAGGTTAGGCAGACGGACCAAATAATAACCACATAAAGTGACTGGCCAATGAAATTTAACATCCTACTGTTCGGCTCCATTGGGCTAAAGTGTGCCATGAGGGATATTTTGCCATGAAAGCGGAGCTATGGCCTACTATCGTATTCCAAATTCTAACTGCCAAGGGATCATATAAGTGGACCCCATTTATGTACACAGGACCTTGTTAGTGCACCACTGACGAGTAACCACGGCAGAAAATCCTTATTAACTTTCTTGGCCAATTCATGGTATTTCCATGTTAGCGAGCAAATGTCTTACAAGCCACAATGACCCCTGATCAATTAATGAACACCGGTGTGACAACAACATATCATATTTAGACTTACATTGTATGCGCCAGGTTTCATCCTATTTAATCTGACATCCATCTCTTTACCAGTATTTGGCGAACGACCTAACACATACTCCACCATATCAATACCTACTGCACTATCTGTAAATACAACATTCATTATATCATTAAAATTTGAAGTCACAGCTCCATTGCTTGTCTTAGGTAAAGTTGTACCCACCCCACCCCGACTTGAAACTTTTTTTTTAACTCCAGGTCCACAGTAGCTATTTCATCATTTGTGATAGTTTAAAAATATTTTTGAAGCTGATAAACTGTTCATCATTGGGTCTTTTCGAGACTAACATATGGTTTAACCTTTTCAATAATTCATTTGCGCATAGGGTCATTAGCACTGAGAGGAAACCAGAGGAACCAAAGAAACCAATGAGGTTGACTCCTGACAGACTTAATGATACACCGCGCATGTGCTAACCATGCGGCCATCCAATCACTCCTTAGAATTTAGAATTCATATAACTTATACACTGTGGTAGAGGAAAATCACTATGCAAAATTTTGTTTAAAAAGATTTAAAACTTTTTTTGCAATTCCAAAAACTAATATGTCCCATGGGTAAAAATGGCCTTGGATATATCCAGGTGAATTTTTAAGTGAAATACAAGTTGTCAAATAAAATGATTTATGACCTGACAATACTAGGAAATGAGTAAAATTCAATATGAAAATGATTTATGACCCGACAATACTAGGAAATGAGTAAAATTCAATATGTTTCGCCGAACCATTAACAGAAACGCAACTTTGTTTTATTTATTGTAAGTTATACTAGTTCCAATTTTACACCCTGGTCAAAATAAGATTATATATCATATGCAATAAACCATAATTTTATTTACTTAATAAACAATTTCCACACATGGTTAGATCTATTTTACATGGCCCCATGCAAAATTCCCCAAAGTTACAAAATTTAAACAATGGTTAGGGCAAGGCCCTAGGTTAGCGCTAGCCCTGTTTACATCTTGTGACCAATGACCTAGTATTATGGCAATATAAAGACTAGAATAACAGTTAAGGATTTGGTGAATCCTGATACCCCCCCCCCCAAAAAAAAACATTTCATTTAACAATTTTGGATTACTAATCCACTGACCTTGGTATTTTTGCATTGCCATCATATGGGGAGCACCAGGTAACTTTTGTTGGGGAGGGCCTCCACTCCATCCATCATCTCTAGTTGTCCAATGATGTGGCTGAAATAATCCTGCTTTGCTTGCATCCCCTCCCTTGTTAGGATCATCATCCCAAATCTTTTTTGAAGGATTATTCACCTGATATTATAAAACATTTACAGTTATACATATGTAATTAATATACACTAAAAATTTCAAATGACATTCAGCAATTAAACAGAATGCAAAAGTCCACTAGTCTTAACTCTTTTATCGATTTACTGTACTTAATTCCCACACCACTGTTTCTTAAAGATTTCGCGTCTGCTTGTAATTATGTATACAAGGACCGGTGAAGACGTGGTTTACCCTTGTCAGTGGTGCAGGAAAGAATGCCTGACAAGGACAGCTGCCTAGTCATTTGGCTTGGACAAAAAACCAAGATCCGGTGTATACATTGGCATGCACTTAAAGGCCCCCTGGCGATTGGAATGCGATAGAAGAGAAAGTCACAGTGCCACTGACATGTATACATTGGCATGCACTTAAAAGGTCCCCTGGCAATTGGAATTTGATAGAAGAGTAGGCCACAGTGCCACCAAATTTTATTTATTGTATCATTTGACAGCTATTTATTCCCTTTTCGAGAAAAGTTATTAAACCCATTACGGATTTGCTGACCTACTCATCAGCAAGAGGTGTCTTCAATATATTCCGATGGCATGTCATCGCATAAAGAAATAACCAGAATTCAGACCAGGGCTTAGCACCAACATTTTGATAATATATTTACATGGAGTACCATTACAGCATCAATGACTCATGTTACCATGGCAATAACTGTGACTCATAGCAGGAAATCCAAAGACTATAATGTCATCAATAGTAATTTTTTAAATCTCAGATCTTTAATAGTTCAAGTCCTTTAATTTGTTTTCAAATAATAAAAGTAATAATTGTTCATGAGCTCCTGGCAATTAATATATTATATGCTTTTTGATATAGGCCCAAAGATGTGAATTTCATTTCTCTATTGAGAAAGAGGGGGGGGGGGGCTTTAAAACCCCCAAAGAAGAAAAAATAATTTTTTAAAATGGTTACAAAGATAAATAAATATCATCTTTCAATTTGCTAGCCAAAAGTTGACAGCCAGTGAATGCATTGCTAAGATGAAGTCCACTGGCTTAGGTCAAGAGCACTGCAGTGATGGCCCAAGAAAATGTAAACAAACATTGACAAATGTCTGGTCAAATTTTGGCTTTAACAAATGTCCTTCAAATATTATCTTTCGTGAGTGTGGATGTCCACTGACAGTTTGCTATCAACGAAGTGCGGAATTGGGCCCTTTGTTTCAGCTTGTCGGAAGTTCTCTAATCCTTTGTTTGCATTGAAGAAGATCCGTTTACATTAAAAAAACAAAATGGCCGTCACTTACCTCCCGATTCATTGAGAGGGCATGGAAATCGCGTTCCAAATCTTGAACTGTCATTCCTCGAGGCGTCTAGAAATAAAAAATAAATGCAAATCAATTCGTTGGTTATCAATTGAACAGAAAAAGATAATGTCATCATGACCTGAACTGTGTACGGATTGATTTTCATTTCCGCAATGGCGTGCATTTTCTTATCAGCCCCGCTTGGCGAATACTGTGTGTGGGTAATGTCAACAAATAAGAGTAGAGGAGCGACCTTGGGAGATTCAGCTTACGGGGAGAAAATATAACTGTTTGCTTACCTGTTCTATGACACTGTCATCCCCGACAGCCCATCGTTTGTTAGTATATCCAGTTAATTCGTCCGTCTGTGGTCTTTGGAAGAAGTAACCAACCATTGCATCGTCTTGCGATCTTGCTCCCGTATTTTGTCGGATTCCGGCCATTTCTCTCGGGTTTTGTAACACTCCGGCAGTATTATTGTCCCAAGCACTGTGGTTCATGCTTGGCACAGGCATTTAACATTCATTATATTTCCCGTCAACCTAGAATAAAAGGGTGACATTTACAAGATAAGAGATTAAATAATATTTTTTAAGCGTTAACCTTAATTTTCCCAAAACAAAAACATGGCGGGAGATACACAGGAAGACGATGTCTACCGTTATTATAATTGGAAAATCCGAACCTGCATTGAAAATTTAATCTGTGCATAAAAGATATATTACGTATGACTACTCAGAAACCAAATACTTAGAGAAAACAGCATTTCTTACCCCGATTGCATTGGATGAAGGTTGACACAGAAGGAATGATCACAACATGGCGCACGGCATTTTCAAGCGAAATGAATTGTGGGTAACAAAATCCAGACAGCATGACGTCATATGGCGGGACTGTTTGAGAATAGCCGTTTTACTAATATAGCTTAAAAGTAAAGCGAGAGATAGAAATGGGATTTAACGTTCACTCGACACAAACTAGGTCATTTCGGGACCTTAATATGGTTCAGTTTTATTTCAATAATTGGCTTTCGCGTAGGGGTCGCTAGCAGTGGTAGGAAACCAGAGGACCCGGAGAAAGAAAGTAAAGCGGAAAAGACATCTAAAATATTTTGGTCATTTTCTAGAATTTTAGTAGAGCAAGAATTTTGGAAGTTAGTTAAACAATTACAAAATGTTCATCTACATATGCCCCTCAAGCCTAGTCTAAGAAAATTAATAACTCGGTTACATAATATCTGAAATATTTCGCGCACACGGCGCTCAATTCCATTAGGTTATGTCAGGTCAGCGCTCTTCCACCTGTCTTTGAAGTAAGCGCCGCCCCGTGAGACAATGTCCCAATATATGAAAAGCTCGGTTACAATTACAAACCCCCTGCCGTAGCTATAGTGAATCGCCCAAACGAGTTAGTAGGCTACTTGTAGGCTACAGACTGGGTCGGGTCGTCAGACTGCAATTTTCTCAGGGGTGACTCCCCACCCCCTCCAGGGACTTCGGGTTGCTCAGTGTTTCGCTACTCCACATTGTGATAGAGCCCACGAACTTGAAATTCCAGGTGAAAGAGACAGGGCCGTATGTAGGAATCTATAAGTAGGGGTGCAACGAGTGTTAGGGTGCCAACTACGCCAGATTAACCATGGTTGGGGCCCTGGGGCCTGGAACATGTGGGGGGCCCCTGATCACCGACCGCGATCGCCGAAGGCACGAAGCTCCAAAAGAGAGGTCTTGGGCAGGGCCATATGTAGGATTGTAAAAGTGGGGCGCAGCAGAGTTTTGGGGACGCCAATATAATGCCCGAGTTATAAACTAATCGCGGAACGGTGCGCGTGTGTACGTAGGGGTGGGGGTCTGGAAGACCCTTCCCCCTAAAATTTTGAAAATCAGATTGTCACAAACGCGTTTTCCACCCACCTGGATCTGCAATCAACGTCATTCCCGTGTGTCAATTTCGGCAGCGCTATTTCTCATTTTTGATGATAAGCACACCAATATGACAAACTCTTTATCCTCTAAACTACAACTACTCCAATTCCAAAACACCGTAAGGCGACGTGGATAGGGTGACCAGAACGAAAATCTCTAATCAAGTCATTTGGTGGCGGCGCCCGCAAAAACCAACAAGGTCCAGTCAAATGTGAATAAGGGCAACCAAAACGAACCCTTTAATGTCACGTTGTGGGTCAGGCGCCGACCAAAAAAGAGGTGATAGGAGAGGTCCTACGCCTATGGGGGCGAGATATAAGAAAGTTTGGATCAGTTGTAGACGCTATTAGGAGCATCACTATGTGATCATAATCACATAATTTATATAATTGAAAGGTTGTCAACTATTTTGGAGGGATCGAGCGCCTTAGTTTTCTGGAAATTTTCAGAAATTGGAGTCAGGAAACATGATTTCCTGGCATTTCAGGCACTTGTGTGGAGCCATTTAGAAGTACTTCCCGCAGAAAAAATATAAAATTCTGCCACAAAATTAGCGCATTCTAGCGTTATTTCAGTGGACCAATCCATGCGAGTGCTATGAAATGATGGCAGTTCTAGAGGAGGGGGCTGGACGCAATGAAATTTTTTGTGGGGCCCCCTAATGTGGGGGCCCTGGGCCTTGTGCCTCATAGCTAATCCGGCACTGGGTGCCAGTATACACAAATTACTGAGCGCGAAGCGGCGACCAGCATTCCTCCATGACATTTTGAAAATTAAACTGCCGCAAACGCGTTTTTAGTTCACTTGAAGCTGCAATCGAAGTCGCATGCAAATGATCCCGTGTGTCAATTTCGGCGGCGTCATTTCTCATTTTGATGCGAAATACACCAAAATGAGAAACTTCGTGTCATCTAAACAAGAACTCTTTAGTCACCAGGTACTTCATAAATAGATCAAAACTAGACATCAAGATGAACACTAATCTTGTAATGACAGGATCCAGAACACGGGTGTCAAATTTGATGTGGGTTGTGTGTGTGTGAGAGAGAGAGAGAGAGAGAGAGAGAAATGGAAATGGGGTTTTACGTCCAAAACTAGGTGATTTCGGGACTAACATATGGTTTTTAATTGTGCGTAGGGGTCTTGAGCAGTGGGAGGAAACCGGCGTGCCCGGAGCATAATTAAAAACCATATGTTAGTCCCGAAATCACCTAGTTTTGGACGTAAAACCCCATTTCCATTTCTCTCTCTCACCAGGACTCGAAACCTCAGCCGCAAGCCAGAGGTGGTCGGCCAGCTATAGGTCGAAGCGCGACACTCTAGACCACCGATGTGAGATGTATAAGGGAAGTACAGCACACACTTTGTAATGTAAAAGATTTGTGGATTATTCATACAGCAAACAATAACCACAAATAAACTTTCACAATTAATGCAGAATATACAATGCAGGGGGGGGGGGATAGGTTTCTGATATCAACTCTCCATTTGGTGGAATTGGCGGTTACCAAACAAACAGTCCGATACACTAATAAGACCATGTGGTATTATTGGGCGACGAGCACACCAGCCCCTAATAATGTCAATTGGTGGCGGCGCCCCCGAAGGATGAAACGGCCCTATCAAATATGGTTGATGCGATCAAAACGAACCCTCTAATGCCATGTAAGGGCACAGGCGCGGATCCAGAAAGGGG
The DNA here is from genome assembly GCA_917208275.1 of Patella pellucida. Classification (NCBI taxonomy): domain Eukaryota; kingdom Metazoa; phylum Mollusca; class Gastropoda; family Patellidae; genus Patella; species Patella pellucida. The sequence goes on from OU795038.1 coordinate 72,227,671, forward strand.
TGATAGGAGGGGCACTTCGCCTATGGGTGCGGGGCCCATGTCTGGGTTCTGCTATCAGAAAATTTTGAAAAATAACGTTGCTACGTTTTTCGGCAACTCTGGTGATATCTAAGAGTCGATTTTGTATTTTATATGGTTGATTCTTTTTCAGGGGCGACAGAATCCAAATTAAGTGTATTATTCTATAATTTTATAATTGAAAGAAGGTGCAATGTAACTCGTGCACCCCCACTAGGTACGGCCCCGGAAGGAGATAGTAATAGACTCATGATACTGTCACATCTCCCTGTCATTTGTGATTTTCCGTCGTGGTTGATGACAGGGCACAGTGGGTCTTTAGCAGTAGGAGGAAACCGGAGTGCCCGGAGAAACACACAAGGTTGAAAAGGCGCCACTATCTCCATGTCACATATATACGCTCACAAAAGGGCTCGAAACCACAGCCACGAGCCATAGGTGACCGGCCAGCTAGAGGTCGAAGCGCGGCACTCTAGACCACTAGCCCCCCCCCCCCTGGTAGCTTTAGTCCAAGGTTACGAAACCGAGGTCCAGTGTACACATTAGCGTGCACGTAAAACATCCCTCGGCAGTTGTAATTCGATATTTTCCCCATAGCACACTGTATGGCATATGCCCGTCTTCATTAGCCCAGTCGTAGAAGAACATACTTATAGGACGTTAAACCAAATTTTATTCCATTTGCTGTATATTGTGTTTCTCGTCCCTCTGAATATTTTGCACAGCACACAGAGAACTATCTACTTTGGGAATCGATCTCTGTCTTGAATGAGGGAATACGGTGGCTAAGTGGACAAGGCGCTGGTTCGCTAGCCTGGAGGTCGGGTATTCGATCCCTGCATTGGCCGAGAAAGCTCATCTCGATTTTCCGATGTGATTTCCCCTTGTCAGTGATGCAGAAGGAGGTCCTGACAAGGACAGCTGCCTAGTCGTTCGGATGGGACGATAAACCGAGGTCCAGTGTACACATTGGAGTACACGTAAAAGATCCCTTGGCAGTTGGAATTCGATATAAGAGTAGGCCGTAGCGCCGCTGCCCGGGCAAAATTTCCCTCGTAGCACATTGTATGGCGTATGCCCGTCTTCAATTAGCTCAGGTAAAGTGCATGGCAGTAGGACGTTAAACCCCATTTCATTCATTCATTCATTCTGTCTTGAATGGCCGCCATATTCAATAAATATACCATTTTGTAATGTACTTTCAATCCGTTTTACATATTTCAACTACAAGCAGAATAACTACTTCTCAAAATTCTAAAAATATACATGTACTAAGTGTTTTCATTATTAGTGGATTTAGGAATGCAAATGACGGCCAATCAGCTTCGTGTTTGTTCTAAAGCGGAGTTAAAGATACATTATGGAAGATTAGATAAAGAGTTGGAAAATCTCTCTAAAATAGTTAAAAACAAGATAATGTAAAGGCAATTTGAATTAAATTTCAGTCAAATTGGTCCGAGAATTTAGTGATTGAAGTTCCGGCCTAGCCTCGATCATCATTATTAAGGCAGTACGATCAAAAACATAGTCTAGATATTCCATTTCATGATTTAGTCATGAATGAAATTTGAGCAGCAAATCGGTTCCTAGTCCAGAAAATATCGCAGGCTCGCGATGACATCGAGAGTTGATTATGGTCTGGATAAGTTAAACATACATTAAGCAAGAGCTTAATATGCCTTTTGCAGGTCTTCTTTGTGCCTGAAATGTTAAATAAACTATTAATTAGACATTAATTAACATATCTAGACCACAATCAACCCTCGATGTCAACGATATTTGTTGGATTATGATCTGATTTGCTGCATAACTTTCCTTCGCGTTTTAATGATTAAATGGATAATAGAGACTATGATTTTTGTCGTACCGACAGGTCATATAATGTAAAGTAACATATGGTTGTATTACTATAATAAATTTGATGTAATTTTACATAAGCCTTGTATTCATTTGAATCGACATAGTTTTAAATGTAAGTTAACAAACCATGTATACATATAATTTTAACAGTGTGACGCTCGACTCATTGCTGGTTTAGATCGAGCAGTTAGCGAGCCAGTATTATATTTCCAGAGCAACAGTGGTCCATGAGCGAGTAAGGGAAAATACGATTTCTCACGCTGTCATTGAAATCACCTTTGGGTGTAAAAAGACAGGGAAGGAACAAACATCCGTACTGATCAGTCAGATACTTTACTAATGGTACATTAACATAACATAACAAAACATAACACATACTTTACTAGTATATACCAACACAGCACATACTTTACTACTGGTAATCTGTTATACCAACACACAATAGATACTTTACTAGTATACAAACATAACAAATACTTTACTAATAGTATACCAACATAACACATACTTTACTAGTTTACCAACACATAACAAATACCTTACTAGTATACCAACATAACAAATACTTTACTACTAGTATACCAACATAACACATACTTTACTACTAGCAGTTCAACGTAACACATACTTTACTAATAGTATACCAACATAACAAATACTTTACTAGTATACCAACATTACAAATACTTTACTAATAGTATACCAACATAACACATACTTTACTACTAGCAGTTCAACGTAACACATACTTTACTAATAGTATACCAACATAACAAATACTTTACTAGTATACGAATATAACAAATACTTTACTACTAGTATACCAACATAACACATACTTTACTACCAACAGTTCAACGTAACATATCTACTTTGTTTAGCTCCCCTTGATCTTCTGAAATATTATTCAAAGCCAAGGGAGTATTTATTTCCCTCCTCTATGTTACAGCCCATAAGAACAAGCACCTCCCCAGATATAACATCTACTAGTGAAGAAGTCCACAGCACATTTCGATAGGAGTGCAGCAACCGGAGGATAGGCAATATGCGATTGTCGGTCATATAAAACAGGTAGTGAAAACAATGTATACATGTATGATCATTTGCTCTTAGTTTTTGACAACATATCAACAATATGGCCCTGTGATGTATCTGTTAAAGCCGCTAATATTTGTTTAACATTATCAGACTGTCGTCTTAAAACTTTAATTAAACAACGTGATTTTTCATTTTCACTTCTTTCCATTTCCACCGCGTCATGCTCATTAACGTATATTATACCCTGTTCAAACAGAGTATCGGCTAGTCTCAAGGCGTCCATGTTTTCAACAAGGAACGAATAATTAGTTCGAAGCACATCCAGCCAATGTTCTTCTGTGAACGAGGTAATCGCCCCCTCTTGGGTGTCTGAGTTATTTAATGTGGATGTTTCAAACGGACCCCTTTCTGTGGGTGACGCCACCGCCCCCTCTTGGGTGTCTGAGTTATTTAATGTGGGTGTTTCAAACGAACCCCTTTCTGTGGGTGAGGCCACCGCCCCCTCTTTGGCGTTTGGTTTATTAAAGGTATGTGTTTCCAACGACTCTCTGTCTGTTGAAAATGGATCATCTCTTCCTTGATTTGGATGCTCGTCTGTTTTTAGCTCAGTTACTTCCCCTGGCGCATCCGTGTTCTGAATAATAGGCAATTAATATAAAACGAAATGTAATGAGTGATTTAACGTCCTACTATTCTACTCGGACTGGGCTAATGAAGACAGGCATACGCCATACAGGGTGCTATGAGGGGATATTTTGCCCGGACAGTGGCATTTTGGCCTACTCTTATATGGAATTCCAACTGCCAAAGGATTTTTGAAGTGCACGTCAATGTATAAAAGAGACTTCGTTTTTCCGGACCATCCGAACGACTAGACAACTGTCCTTGCCTTCCGTCCTGCACCACTGGCCGTGACAAGAGGAAAGCCGCACCGGTAAATCTAGATAAACTTTCTCGGCCAATGCAGGTATCTTACACGTGACCCCCGGGTGCGCAAGCCAGCGTCTTACCCACTTAGCCACCGTGGTCTCATTTACCATGAAACATAAATTGCTCCACTAGCAGGCTAATAAATTGTATATCAACGGATTAAAATAATTTGAAGTTTATAACAGAGGAAATGAAATGGGGTTTTAACGTCCTACTTTTCTGTGCACCCAGGGTACTGAAAAAGTACGTGCGTCATGTAGTGTACTACCCAGGAAACTCTACCCGAATATGACGTTTCCACTCACTATTTTTCGAATTGACAGTATAATGCACGGCATTCTACACACAGAGGTCCATCTAGTTCATATTTCGAGAATAGATCTCTATCCTGAATGGCCACCATATCCAACAAATAATATAATGTTTTGCTACGCGTTCATACCCCAGTTCACATCTGTTATACACTTCAATTTATTAAATGAAAGCAGAATATATACGTCTCCAAATTCTTGAAATATACGTAGTGTTTTCGAGTAAAATCGTCGATTAAGAACTTAAACTGTCGGTCAACTAGCTTGGTGACTGTACTTATACAGGGCTAACTGTTAACAGGGAGCGTAAGTTTAGTATGAGTTCATGAGTGGACCCATGGTTTTCGTCCGAAAGAATCTCTCAGCCAGCAACGGATCGAACCCGCTACACCTACGTCAATAAGTAACAATCGAAAACAGACACTTACGTCATTTGTGCAACGGCCGTCTCCGAAAAGGTCCACTGAATCTATGCTCGTTTGAGAACCCATAGGATTAACATGAAGATACGACTCCGAATCCCTTCCAGAAGAACTGAGGCGGGACTGGTTGGTACCCATTGCTGTTGAAGTTGACCTGACAAGGTCGTCCGCCACTGCATTCAAGTACGCAGATTGTTTCCCCACCCCTGTTGGATCGGGGTCCGCTACTGCAGTCAAGTATGTAGATGGGTTCTCCTCTGAGTCTATCATTGCCGGGATGAATGGAGCCTGGCACCGGGGAGGCGGCGAATCAAGGACTTCTATATATTCGTTATTTTCTCCTGTAAATGAAGAAACAGTGGCATCGAGAAAGGGAGAGAGAGAGAGGTCCTTTTGCGATTATTATGTGGTTAAATTTGATTTCAATAATTCGCTTGTGTGCAGGGGTTCTAATAAAGTCGGGGTTTGCTATGGAAGCCCATATTATTCCCGAAGCAATGGTCATTGCTGGATTAGCTTCTGATAATTGAACTTTTTAGGGAGTGTGTCTATTCCTCCCGCTCAATCAAATCTATCACTTGAGTACATCAGCGTGACAGCCCTTCGTTTAATCTGGGATCTTCCTTAAAACTTTGGACAGTGATTTAAGCTTTCAAAGAGGTGAGAGTCTGTTTGGCTCCATACAGTATCGTTTACGTTATGTCAATGTTGATAGCCTCGTTTGTCCCAACATTAGTTTTACTGCAATATTCTGCTATGCACAGGTTAATAGGGCATAATAAAATCGTGAACCATGACGTAACGTTATGGAAATATATTTGGCCCTGTTTTAAGGGTAATGCCTTTGTAACGCATTAAGTGATTGGTAGTTAATCAGACTATTGACAAATCATTATTTTGAACAAGGATTTTTCTCCTTTCCAGCAGTGAGTAGTGGGATTAGCTCTAATCAAACGGGACACTGTGAGGAATATGCGGAAGCCAATCGGGGTTCTATATAGGAAACCAAGCGGGGTTCGCCATAGGAAACCAGGCGGGGTTCGCATAGAGACTTTAAGAACATAAAATGTAATGAGGTTTAACCTCCCGTTTGTCTACATTGCCTGTGCTAATGAGGATGAACATACAGTGTGAAATTAAGGAAATATTTGCTGGGGCAGCGGCGGCGTTACGACCTACTCTTATTTCGAATTCCAATTGTCAAAGGTCTTTTTTACGTGCCCCTTTACATTTACAAGAGACCTCGGTTTTTCTTCCCATCCGAACGACTAAAATATCCACCTACCTTTATGCATTGTTGCTATGGAAACTTTTAATCTGAATAACTCGAGTATAAGATATATTGGTCGGTCGGTATCAGTAGTAGGGGAGACAACCTCTATTTCGGTTTCTCTGCCATCGTTAGTACAAGTTATGTTATCGCCACCATTCCATATAATACTAACAATTCCCGCAAAATCTCTCTTAAATTTAACGAACGGGCAAATGTGTTTAAAGACTTCGCCTACAAAAATCAGAGGGAAACATGTTAAAAGACTTCTGAACAAATTAAAGTAAAAGATACATTATGTAAGATATAGATAAAGAGCTATTCATTCTTGCTACAAACTTCGAAAACAGATAATGTAAAATCAATACTTTGAAAACTTCATTCAAATTACTCTATTGCGAGCGAATACATTAGCCTTTGACGGTTTGACAAGATATGTAATACTTTTAACAACCGTAGGCTACCGGTTGTTTGAAGCTATGTCTCAGTCCTCCATTTTAAAATTTAATAAAAAGAGGTATGAATCGTTCTAATCCATTTAATATCGGAGAAATTCGATGCAATCGAGAGTTGATTATTGCCTGGATCAATTAATTAATGTTTGATTAATAACTTAATAATATTTTTGCCTTAAAGAAAGACACCAAATAGGCAGATTTAGCTTTGCATAATTTAAAGAGAAGGAGAAATGTGTTAAAGACTTCTCTTGCCTTGAAGTCAGAGGGGAAAGGTCAGAGTATTTAAGAGTTCCAAATTTAAGAGGCGAGAAGAGTTATAGAATTTGGGAATTATTTGACCGTACTTGAAACCATGCAACCCGTAGCCTTCAGATCCTACCCCTAGATAAAGAGCACTTTTATTAAGACCAATTTTATCCGTCTAGCAACTGGTCTGGATAGGAGGGTTTCACTGTATACCATATATGGATGTACCCTACGTACCTGTAAAATAGTCTTGTATTGAATCAAGATGCAGTTGTCGTGGATTTTTGTTGGAAACGCCCACAGAAAGATAGGACCAATTACAATTTGGCATCGGTTCTACTCTTAACATTATAGTCTTATCTTTAGTTATCGGTACACGACATCCACACAGAGTCAGCGGATTCGAATACCTTAGTTGCGTTGTAGCACCGCCCTGTAGCTGTTCCACATTTAAACCACACGACACATTCCAGTGCATTTGCTTGACTTTAGTTGGAACTGAAGAAAAAATCATTTCAAAATAGAATATTTTAATAGGGTATATTCCCGGTATATTTTTTTTATGTTATTTGCCCCCCCCCTCTCTCTCTCTCTCTCTCTCTCTCTCTCTCCGTGGGGGGTGGGGTGGAGATGGGGTGGCGGTTGTTAACGCGTGCGCATTGTATCAGGAGGTCTGTCATTGAGTCAAGTGGCGTGGTTTGATTTCCCGGTTGGCTTTACTCTAGTCTGTGGCACAGGACGGGAACCCTGACAGGGACGTCACATTGTCGTTCGGATGGGACATAAAACAACCCTTGGCAACTGGAATGGGATAGAGTAGATGGAGTTTCCACATTGCTCAATGCATGGCGCGTGTCCATCTTCATTAGCCAAATACATTTAACCATTTACTACCCTTAGTAAGTTATGTCCTATGTAAATCATGTAATTCGATTAATACACCATACAAGATTGGAAAAGTCTAAAAATTAGAGCCAACTGCAGATTTCGTTATGGCCTTGGAATGTAAACAGGGATAGGGCACGTGGTTGTTGACGAGATTGAAGACTATGAGGTTTTGGATGACCGAGACTATAACACGGATTACATCTCGTGACCTTCAACCAAATAGGCAGTTGACCTTAATTTTTAGACCCTACAGGACACTGTTTGTGAGCCGGCGCTTTAATCAATTGACGACCGTGCCCCCCCCCCCCCCGAAACCCCATCTATTGACCTTATTATAACCAAGGCCCGGTTACGCTGGCATCGGACCCCTGTCTGAAACTCTCTGAGAATGCTTTGAAAATAGGGGGGCAGTCCCCGACCCCTAAGATTATATCATAGCTTACCCACACTTCTAAAGGTAACTTCAACATCACCAAATAATAATTCACAATATAAATAATAGGATTTAGTCTTCTTCGTGTAATTGACGTGTGGCCTCGATTCCATATCTTCTGGGTCGTAAACACAGATTTTCTTCTTTTCTAAACATTCCACCAATAAATTGGCTACATTCTTCTTTAAACGAATTTCATATAGAAGTGTACATATCGACACCAAGGAAACTGCACCTATGAATTAAAATGGTAATATGCCTTATTAAAGTTTAAACCCTTTTTTTAAAATGGCCGCCAATATAAAAAATCATCTCCATTTATACATTCGATCTGACCGTTAAGATCTAATTGATAAGGCTAACTTCACGTTTAGTCAAAGGTCACGAGATGTAAAACATTGCTATCACTAATTCCACCCTAACCCTGGACCTAGCCCTAATGCTTACCTTAATCCCCAACCTACAACCTCGCCAACAATCACGAGCCCTAACCTAATTCACATCTCAGCGACCTTGACGAAAACTGAATTGGACTAGACCAATAGATCTAGCCGATCTGAACGGTTGTTAGTGGAAGAGGTCATACGAACGACTTTTGACCCTATGACCCCAGACATTTGATCAATCGATCAGCATTAATGTTTCTAGTGGGCTACCCACTGTTCCGTGCATCTCACGCCAAAAAATCGCCGTAACAAATCGTTTCATTGGCTAATCCCTCACATTATAGCAACTCTTCCAAAAACGAAATTTGGATTATAAAAAACGAAACGAAATAGGATTGCATCTAGCTAAATAATGATAATAATTACCAGTCTTTATATCATTTAAAGATGGCGGTCTATCAGATATTCCAACAATCACGCGACCGTCACCTTTAACTACCAACTCATATCTGTCACCCCTTTTAATTGGTCTATTGCTAACACATATCCCGTCGTGTCGTTTTTGATTCCATGTTAATGTATAATCATTTATCTTATGGATGTTGTTTCCATGGCAACCAGAAAATGGCATGTCATACTGAAAAGGGTTCAGGTAGGCAGCAGCCATGTTTGTGTGGTTATCGACCCTGCAATACAGAAATAAGTAAAGTGAATAGACTTTTATTCTTGTGGGAAAATCATTTGAAGAATATAATTATTTGATAACATAGTTCCTAACTTTACTCCACACGGAAAGCCGCAGCAGCTCAGTGAGTAAGACGTTGGCTCGCTAACGTGGCTATCCAATGTTCGATCCCGTTGTTGGCCGAGAAAGTTCATCTGAATTTTTCCTCCCCCCCCCCCCCAAAAAAAAAATAAATAAAAAACTTAGCTGGGCGTATAGTTGTTCGGATGGGACGAAAAACTAAGGTCCCATGTACACATTAGCGTGCACGTAAAAGAACCCTTAATATAACAGTAGGTCGTACCGCCACTGTCCTGGAAAAATTTCCGTCATAGCACACTGTATGGCGCAGCCCGTCTTCATTAGCCCAATCGGAGCAGAACAGTAGGATGTTAAACCCTATTTCATTTTATTTCATCTATTTTCATTACTACACAAGACATGATTTAATCAAAATACGCAAACAACTTTGGATATATTTTTTAAATCAAATGAATCCTTGGATAAAGTGAGGTAAAATTCAATACAATTGGCACAATTATTATTGCTATGTTTATTAATAACATAAAAATCCGATTATTAGCTGGCATAAACATTTGAAACCGACTCAACAGAAAAACTGTAAATGAGGGCTCCCTATGTTCAAACGTCAGAATTACATGTATTGGCTATTTTAATTTTAAAGATAGTTGTTATTAATAAACTGAGAACAACAGAGATCCGGTTGTACGTGACAATAAGAGGGTTGTCTGTCCAACCTCGTGGATTTTCGCCGCATCCTCCAGCTTCCTCTCATTGCTTAAGACCCTACGCGCAAGTTCCGAAATTACCTTGTGTGTGTCGAGTGGGCGTTAGACCCCGTCTCTCTCTCTCTCTCTCTCTCTCTCTCTCTCTCTCTCTAAAGATGGCGTTGTGAATTCTATAGAAACCTATATGGATATAACTTTAACATTTCGTGAAACAAGCCACTGCGGTCTTAAATGGGAAAAAACATTTCCAGGTTTCTAGCAGGAAGTATTTAATTTCTACGTATACAAGTTTCTCATAGGTTTCCCAAATTCCCTGACGGACCGAGGGATAGGTTAACGGCACAAGCGTATGATCGTTAACTCTATTTTGTCATGCTGTGGTTTTAAATCGAGAATATCCCGTCCCAACCCCGACAACACTCCAGATTTGAAACCGGAAGAGTTTATTTACTAAGTTATTAGTTTCGTATAGGCTGCCATAGATATGGGAGAGCCTATTTTAAGACCGAATGGGGAGGTAGGGACTTTCCACGTGCCGAGTTAGAGACAGCAGAAAGATTAGAGGCAGGGGTGTCCGATAGGCTACCCCCCCCCCCCCCCACACACACACACTTACCCAAACCTAGAGTTTCCCACAGATGAATTTTCCGAGTGGAGATGACATTTTAGGTAGGCTACAAGCCTAAACCCAAAGCAACCGGCCTGACTATAGATAGCAAGGGCGACATATAACGGCGCATGTAGAAAAGGGGGTAGCTTTGACCCGTTTTATCACTTACCTGCTATATAGCTGTCTCGGTACGACTCGAACACAAACCCTTGTATAATATATAGAGATGAATTGTCTATATGAACACGTTAAGAACTGAAATTCACTTCCGGGTTTATTTTTAACTTAACGCGTTTCTCAAATTAGTAGACCTAAGAAATTTATGTTTCCTAGTATCCGAAATTTCCACAAAGCTTAAAATAGATCTAGAATGTGTTTTCTCTGAAAATTGAGGTCAAATCAAAGGGGAGTGTGATTTATAATTTGATATGCACATTATGTTGTATTGCGCTTAGTAAACTTGACAGTGGTGCAGGACGGAGGGTCTGGCAGAGAGTTGTTTAGTCATTCGGATGGGACACACAAGCCACGAGGTCCTGCCTGTGTAGGCCTACACATTAGTGTGCATGTAAAAGAACCCTTGGAATTAAAAAAAACGAATAAACCACAGCGCCGCTGTCCGGGCAGAATTCCTCTCATAGCACACTGTATGGCGTATGTCCGTCTTCATTAACCATGTCGGAGCAGAACAGAACGACATTGAACCCCATTTCTTTTCATTTCATAAAAGGTCTGTTGTCATCGAATCAAGTGGCGTTGCTTCCATTCCCCGCTTGTACATGCCAAGGGGTTAGGTTGCCTGTCCAATCTCATAGGTTTTCTCCGGGTTCTCTGGTTTCCTCCCACTGCTAAAGACCCCTACATGCAAGCGAATTTATGAAATAAAATTGAACAATATGTTTGTCCTAAAATAATCTTTGTGTCGAGTGGACGTATGATAGAATAGTACAAGTTATAAGCGATGCTCATGCTAGTCCCAGAATCCCCCCCCCTCTCTCTCTCTCTCTCTCTCCCTCGGTAAAGTACGATGATCTATGCCCGATTCAGTTGTCGCGCTCTCCCTCCCCTCTCTCTCGCTCTCTCTCTCTCTCTCTCTCGGTGAAGTACATGTACGATGATCTATGCCCAGTTCAGCAGATCGTTGTTGAGGCGATATTATTTTGTGTTGGTAAGTATTCATGAAGTATTTGCATATTCTTGTCACTCAGATTTGTCGTCTTGTAATTTTATATGATTGTCCTTCCACAGATGACTATACCGGTAGGTGCTCTTGTTGTACATCTTCAGTAAAACGTTGGAGATGGGAATTATCCTGGCTCTGGAGTAGGCCTACAATCTGTCGAAATCAGGACAGGGATGTTTTCCTAAATTAAAAAAAAATAGGCCAAATGAGCTAAAACATGAGTGAAATCCCCAACCCACCCAAAGCAAATATTAAACAAATAATAAATAAATTGAAATAATTGATGTTAATTGTTGCATTCTGGCGTATATTTTGGATCTTGGGTATAAAAAATCAGCATGTTTGTTAACCCGAGAAGGATCACTGGAAAGTGACGACCGCCCATAGATAGTCAAACTTTTCTTGGTAATCTAAATTAATCGCTTGCACATGGGGGTCTTTAGCAGTGAGAGGTCCGGGAGAAAACAGCGAGAGAGGGAAATGGGGATTAACGCGCACTCGACACAAACAAGGTCATTTCGGAACTAACATGTGGTTAAAATTTTATTTCAGTAATTCGCTTGAGCGTAGGGGTCCTTAGCAGTGGGAGGAAACTGAAGAACACCCACGAGATTGGACAGGCGACCCTTCTCCTTGTCACGTAGCCTACAACCGGGGATTCGAAACCCCAATGACAAGTTTTATGATATAGCGCACACGTGCTCCCCCCCCCCCCCCCCCCACACCATCCGAGGTTGTACAGGTGACCTTACTCCTTATCACGTACTAACGAGGAACCACGCCACTTGACTCAATGCCAAACCAGACGGGGCGCAAAAAACTCTAAAACCATGATATAAAGGGCGCCATGGCGTCCCCTTCACTTTGTTCTCATATAAAACTAGAAAGCTTATCAACATCATAATATTTATTTTTATTTCATTGTATAGTATGATAAAATATTTAAATAATCTTGTGACAAATAAATGGTAATTATTTTATACAATATATCGAAAAAAATATATACAAAACAATAAAGCCACAATTGCTGTAGGCTATACCAGAAACCAGAGCAATATTTACACTGGAAATTGGGTGCGGCGCTGAGCGTTTACACATGGCGGCGTAATATTCTAAGCATTTCGTGTTGTGTATGGTTTACATATCCCAATACCATAATATTATAATCATGACATTTCGTGTTGTGCTTACGCTATAATTATGTTTTACCCCGATATTAAATAATGACGGCGTAATTTTCGTGATTTGTTTATACTATACAGGGCTTATATTTATGGCCCGGCGCCTAGGAATGACGACATAACAGGTCAAACTCATAGCATCTCATGCTCTGAAACAATTTATATCCCGGGACCAAATAATGACGCCGTAATAATGGTATTCCTGCTTTTCTTTCTACATGGCTCGTGCTTCGCATATAAAATAGTAGGCTTCATATTGCTCTCATGACGTGGTATCAAATCATAACGGCGTAGAAATCATTGGTTTTTGTCCAGCCACACATGTTTCGGTACCGGTACCAAATAATGGAGGCGTAATGATCATAGCATCGTGCTTTTGACGGCGTACAAATCAAAGCATTTCGCGCGGTGTTTAACCTTTACCAAAAACTCACGGCGTAATATTAATAAGGGCATTTCGTGCTGTGTTCAAACTATAGGCTACATTTCGTCCTGCTCTTATACAAAACATGGCTTACAGGTTCGGTACCAGTACCAAGTAATGGCGGCGTAATGATCACAGCGTCGTGCTTTTGGCGGCGTACAAATCATAGCTTTCGTGCTGTGTTTAAACTAAAGGCTACATTTCCCGGTACAAAAAAAATCAAGGCATAATAATAATGCCATTTCGTGCTGTGCTTACATGGCACATGGTTGTCCCGGAACAAAATAATAACAGCGTAATAACCATAGCATAGGGTACCAAAGAATGGTGACGTAATAATCATGGTATTAGGTGTTGTGCGGCGTACCTTATATTTGTTGTAGTTATTTATAGTAAATTTTGTTGTTAGAGTCTAGAACTTTGACTTTAATTGTTAGAATATCTACAATAAGCCCAAAATCAAAATACAGCGTCTGTTACGTAGGCCATACATGTATAGAACGTATAAGCCCCAAGTTGCCTCAACTCGTATATCTCCAGCTTAGAAAATATAATTATTTGTATGTACATTATGTGATCAGTATGCATATTGTTTATCAGCAATGATACTAATTTCATCAGTAATGTTACTAATTCAATCAGTAATGAACTAATTTCATCAGTAATGAACTAATTTCGTCAGTAGTGAAACTAATTTCATCAGTAATGAAACTAATTTCATCAGTAATGAAACTAATTTCATCAGTAATGAAACTAATTTCATCAGTAATGAAACTAATTTCATCAGTAATGAAACTGATTCATCCGTAATTAAACTGATTTTATCAGTAATGAAACTGATTCATCCCTAATTAAACTGATTTCATCGTAATTAAACTTATTTAATCAGTAAGATACTTATTTTATCAGTAATGATACTTATTTTATCAGTAATGTTCCTAATTTCATCCCCAATATAATAAAATTATTTTATCCGTAATAAAATCCTTAATTAAACTTATTTCATTTGTAATTATTAATTAAACTTATTTCATCAGTAATGAAACTGGTCTTATCAGTAATGATTAGCATTTTCCTTTTTTATCAGCAATAAATTTGTTTTATATGTACATAATTCCATCAGTATTTCATAAATATTCCATACAAAATGTAAAAATATATTTCCAATAAACAATAATTTATAAATGCCTGTCAAATGAATAATTCTAATTAATCTATTCGAGATACAGTCAATCGGATAAAAACATAGATCCAATCTCCTTTTATTTTTTATAGTTCAATTTTGTTTCACTTCACATTTTCACCTAAATAGAGTCCAACATGTGTTAATAATATCAACAAAAAAAAGACAGATCGGTGCTGGATAAAATAACAGGCACCAGAGGTTTTGTGCCTGACAAAGCCTGAATCTGTACCTGACATTGTCAGTGACAGGTGCCCTATTTCCAGACTTTGTATCCTGCAATGCCACTATAGAGGTTATATGAATGTTCCCTTAACTAATTTAAATCTAAGAATGTAGTGTGAAACCGGGGCCTGACAATGTCTTTTACAGGTGCCCTGTATCCAGGCTTGTATGTCACTATAGATAACTAATGGGTTATATGAATGTTCCCGTAACCAATGTACAATAATAAATCATTATAATTCAGTTTTAAAAACATGAAATAATAAAAACATAAGCTATACAATTGACATGATAAATTCTGGGCACCAATTGTTATATTTGGTAGTCTGAAAGTTTTTTTTAGCCTACAGATAGCTTTAATGAAACAAACAAACAAAAATCACCCAAACTAATGAACATGAAACAAACCAATCTGATTAAAACATGGATCCTATTTTCGTTTCATTTTTTTTAGGGAAAAATTGTTTTGTTTTACTTGTCTTTACTGCACTAGGATCTGGAAGAGTTGTTATATAATCCACATTCTGGATGATGTGAGGGTTTTTACCAATGAAACAGTCTGTTAGAGCAGCGGGTGTTTGGCGTGAGATGCACAGAACTGTAGGTAATCCAGTAGAAACATCACCCCGATTAGTTAATCAAATGTCATAGGGCCAAAGGCTGCTCATATGACCTCTGACGTAACCTTCCAGTAAACCAGTGAGATCTTCATGTAGTGTAGGCCATCGAAAGTATAAAAAAAATGAAACGAAATATAGATCTGTATTTTAATCAGATTGGGAACAAACAAAAGCAATATAATGTGTGTCTGTTGTTTTAAGATAGAGGCCAACCTATGCAAATGCCACAAAACACAGAGAGGGCTTCTTATTGTGTCTTCTATTAATTTATAATAAAATAATCAAGGGCAATAAATCTAAAGTAAATATTCATAAGCAGCAGGTGTGAAAGGGTTAAATATAACTTGGATAATAAATCTATATGACATAATATCTTTTAAAAGGCAATAATATGTGACCTGTAATAGCACAATGAGTCCGAAGTCGAGAGCGTCTATTACAATTTGAACAGTAATGTTAAAATAGGCTAAAAAGATCTTTTTAATGATATAACATGAAAGGTAAAACTTTAGATTTGACAAATAAAGCAAACTATTTTTGAATATTTTTAACCTATTTCAACATTTTTTTTCAAATATTGTAAATAACTTGCGACTCACTTTGCTGTTATGGGTCACCAGGGGAGGGAATAAGTCGCGGGACATTTAGTCAGAGTTGAGTCCCAAATCGCCTGCACCTCAAGTCCCAAGTCGCTGAGTCATGTCGAGTCCCATGTCTTTACAAAGCCCATGTCCTGTTCAAGTTGCCAGTTCCTCAAATGAGTCAGCAAATCATGGCGAGTACAGTAAGTTAGAGTTAAGCTTACTCACAGCAACTCGATTCATAGCTCTTTCATGTCGTGCGCCCTGATGAGTCCGAGTTGCAATTTCGGTCATTGATGCAACTTACGTCAGACTTGGTACACATAATATATTCATCTGATAGAAATCAGATGGACAGGCAACTCCCTCAGGTCTTTAGAAATTTGTACTGTGGCAAAAGAGATCATGACAATTGTGACTAGTAAAGAATTCTCCAAAGACCATGAAAGAGTTGACAGTTTCCATGGTTTCAAATTTCAATTCATATAAAATCAAACATCAATACCATCAATATATTCAATTACAATGTATGCAAATAAATTCTCAATTTAATCTTTCAAAAACAAATAATCAACATGGAATGACAGATGAAAGTAATTTTTAAAAAATATATAAAAAAATTCTACATTATACAATTTTTGATTTTTGACTAGTTTGACTCTGCAATTCAGGGATTTCACTTTAAAAGTTTGCCAGTCAGTTCTTCTGTCTTTTTTTCAGGGGATAAAAAAGATATTATTGGCAATATTCAAGACTTTAAAATACATCTTTATACATAAACCTATAAATTGAACTGTATTTATTATAGAAAAACAAAAACACATCTTTATGAAAAACAGCTACTAGTCTATTTAAGGTGATGATTTTGAACAGTATTTTCTCAACATTATCGAAGTGTAGTCTTAAACATGTATTAAGCAAGACGTAATCTGCCTGAATTTTCATTGGATTTGAATCCGATCTGCTGTTCAGCACTCACTGATGATTAACTGTAAAAATGGATAATCAAGACTTTGTTTATTATCATGACAGCTGTAACAATATCTGTGCCAAGGGGCGCCAAGGGCCATATTGAAAATAAGCCTCAGGCTTAATTTGCTACCCTTGTTAAATGACGAGATTGTTATTATTATTATTATTATTACAATGACAATCAAGGCTAATGATTTTAAAATAAGGTTTTCTTGGCTGACAGTGAAGGAATTTGACTGAAATTTTCAGTCTATTCCCTTTACATTATCTAGCTCCTTATCCATTCTTCCATAATGTGTCTTTAAATATACTAGTACTTGGTTTTTTTTATATGTGTTCTCCATAATACTAATTGTTTCCACAAATATGTGTTTTTGTTTTTACTCTATCCAGTTATTAAATGCCATTACAAGAGGTGTATTTATTATATTTTAGAGCCACAGTGGCTTAGTGACTTAGACGTTGGTTCACTAACATGGAGGTCCAGTGTTCGATCCTAAGATGGCCAAGAAATTTTAGTGGTGACATGCACGTAAAAGATCCCTTAGCAGTTGGAATTCGATATAAGAAATGAAATGGGGTTTAACGCCCTACGGTTTTATTCAATATAAGAGTAGGTCGTAGAACCGCTCTCTGGGCAGAATTTACCTCATAGCACACTGTATGCCCATCTTCATAAGCCCAGTTGGAGCAGAATGTTAAACCCAATTTCATTTATCATGTTTTAAGGTTAAATTCTTCGCTGTCTGTCAGTCAATATTTTTAAACATTCTCAACAAATTTGAACAATTTCCAACAATGGTTTAAAACTAAACATTAAATACAGAAACTCCTGTTAAAACAGCAAAAGTTCCTGATAACCAAGTTCACAAAGCATTCTCAGACTGAAGTTAAGAATTTACCCAACTTTCAATCACTGTTTATGAGAAATATTTTTTGATCCGGAAACAAAAATTCGTAGCTTGTTATTGATGTATTTCATACATAAAACAACAAAAACTTTATAAAGGTAAAAATAAGGCAAACAATTTGAGTAAATTCCTGACTTAAAGGGCCAATCCCGATAATATTTTGGGGAATAAAACTGCTTAATTTTGTGTTAAAATCCCTTAAAGTCCCCCACCTCAGGGCCGAGAAACTAACTCAATATCTGTGATACATTTTCAAACAACTTAAACCCGTCAGTCTTCATCTGGAAATGGTCACCTGTGTCCAGAGCTGAATAATGCGGTGTCTGGATAAAACCAAACTTTATTTTATAAAAATAATGTGTTTGTGAAATTTACCTTTTGTTATCAAGTACAGCACATGGGTCAATACCTGTATAGACTTATAAAGGAACGGGAGTCGATTATCAGGTCACCCAACAAAAAATTGACCCGAAATCTTCAAAGGGATACACGTCCGGATAAGCATTTTTGACGTTCAAGTCCAAACGACTCAATATTTTGAGCTGAAACCTTGAGACAAGGTAAACACAACCCTCCTCTATATATTGGCGTTTAAATTTCATACGTACTCAGACTTTTATTTTTGAGACCCTGTTCAAATCGGGATAGTCCCTTTAAGTGTGAGAATGCTTTGTGAACTCAGGGCCTGATGACCAAGTTGTAGTATTATACATCATACCTGAATGTATATCTACCATTTGGAATCAGTAAAGTAAAAATAAATAAAAAGTGAAAACAGCCATTGAATGCATTCATTAAATTAATAAAATTTTCTATCACAATGTATCAACTGTTTTGATTGGATGAGGAAGAAGTTTTTCATATTTTTTTAAGTCCAAATTGACCAATCACAAGTCGTCGTCACCTATTCCTTGGAATACACTGTTTTCTGTCACCCCATTCTCACTTGCTTTGGGTTTCGATAATTTATCCTGTAAAAAAACAAAAAACACCAATATGACCCCGAAATATACCCACGAGTACACTAGTCGCAAAATACGTACAATAAGATACAACTTGGAAAAGAGAGAGAGAGAGAAATTGGGTTTAACGTCCACTCGACACAAACAAGGTAATTTGGTGACTAACATATGGTTTAATTTTATATCAATAATTCGATTGCGCATAGGGGTCTTTAGAAGTGGGAGGATCCAGAGAAAACCCACCAGTTTGAACATGCAACCCTACTCCTAGTCACGTACAACCGGTGATTCTAAACCTTGCCAGTTGACTCAACGACAGGCTTTAAAATACAGCGGGCACATGCTAACCATTCGGCCATACAATTCCCTAACTTTGAACAGAAAGATAACTCTGCAAGCACACTAAAGATTTTATCAATTGAAACATAAACAGGACAAAACTTCGCAAAATACGATTGAATTTACCCTGGGAAGGGGCTGGAATAACTCTGCAATATTTTACTGATAACTCCTTAAAAAAAATTTCTGTCAATATGAGTCTGCAAGGACAAATACCTGCAGAGTGGTCACAAGTAATTATTGACAGGTTAGTGACGGACAGACAGACAGAAGACGGTAATGACTTCATACATACACATTAAGTCCTAAATCTGCCCTTTAACATTTATGAACATCACAAGACCATAATCAACACTAGATGTCATCTAATGGGTCCCATTTTCAACACACTTGAATCTGATCTGAAGCTCAAAGGCCTTTGATGATTAACCGTAAAATTGGAGACTTAACGGTTACAATGACACAATGACATTTCTCCACGTGATCCCCAAGTTGGTGAGTTAGCGCCATATTTGTGAAGTCATCCAGAATAAACAACATAATGTAATGATTTACAACACTTACTGATATTTTCTTGACAGATTCTATTGCCTTATTTATAGCACCATGTTCATCACCCTGAAACAAAAAATCAAATCCATGAACACTGAACTGAATACATTTTATAAGGTTACAACAAATAAGAACATTTCTGCTCTCATAGTCAGATTTGTATCTGGCACGGTCAGAAATTGGCATCAAAGGCTTGATTTATTACTTGTGAATTACATGTTATTTCTGGTGAACTGATTAGTAATAAACTTTTTCCCAGCCTGTACTATCACTGACCATAATCCAACTTTTGTTAAAATAGGTCATGACATGTACTCAGTTCCCTACTCCTTGTCATATACAACTGGAGAATCAAAAGTTGACTCAATGGATGGCTGTAAGATGCAGCACGCACGCACACACTAATAATTCGGCCAACCAACCCTGCCAAAGTTGATCAAAACCATTCCCGAACTAAACTAAGTATAGAAAGAGAATTGTAATGTATAATTTATGAACAATCACATAGAGTAGAAGTAAACCATCTGCAAACTTCAACATGGGTGTATTAAACCAATACCTGCATAATAGCGATTATTCAACAACTTACCTCTCCATTTGTGGAATTAAGAGCGGTGGAATACGTAGAGTTATTTCCCCTGATGGGCAGACCACTGACTGATTTTTTACTTCTATCTTGTGGCTGTATCAAAAGCAAAATAACAAATTAGATATTTTCATAGATTTTTATCATGTAAAAAAAAGAAATGAAAGAACTTAATTTTCATATTTAATGACACAATAAAATGGGGTTTAATGTCACACTTTTCTGGACAAATCGGGCAAACGAAAACGTGTATATGTAATACATGGGCTAATGAATGAATGAATGAAGTGGGGTTTAACGTCCTACTAAGGGGCTAATGAAGATGTGTATCCAACACTCAGTGTGCTATCCTATGAAGAATATTTTTGTTCTGACAGCAAAGTTTCTACTTTCGTTTTTATTAATTACAATGGTCAAGGGTGCACACAGGATCTCATTTTTTGTTGTCCTATCCAAACAACTAGACACTATACCTTGCCAGGTCCCCCGTGTCTTGAACCTACTGACAATAACACAATTTTACCCCGACAGCAGTTTTTTCATATTCATTAAATTCTAACCACACAGTTTTACTCAACTTTATCATATTCATGATATACATGAGACCTCAGTTTGTCATCCCATTCAAGGGAGCCACAGTGGCTCAGTGTTTAGGACATTGGCTAGCTGACCTGGGGGTCCTGTTTTTGATCCCTGCATTGGCCTTTCTGAGAAAGTTCATCAACATTTTCTGGCGTGGTTCTTCCTTGTCAGTGATTGAGGGTCTAGCAAAGGACTGGATGGAATGAAAAACAAAGTTTTTTGTGATTACGTAATAGATCCCTTGGCAGTTGGAATTTGATATAAGAGCAGGTCATAGTGCTGCTGTAAGGGCAAAAATTAGCCCAGTTTGGAGCAGAACAGTAGGACGTTTAACCCCATTTCATATCAGATATTTTCCTCTGTCCTACACTATTGACAATAACACTATGTAACATACCTTTTTAAATTTTCTTCCTTGTTTTTTCATTAAGAGTTCATCTACCATGTTTTGTAAACTCATACTCATCAACATGGCCTACAAATAGAAATATTTACAAAATTTGATTGAGATTCATGACAGTGTATTTTAATTCTTTATCATAGTTAACACTAGGTGGTGATTTCACTGAATGTGGCCTTGTAATACTGAGGTGGTTGCTAAGCAGGATTTTACAGTATGTGATAGAAATGATGCTTCATTTTAAAATACAGCCACTAGTTATATTTGCATGGAGGTTTTTTTTTAGCAGTGGGAGGAAGTCGGAGGACCTGGAGAAAACACACAACATTGGACAGACGACCCTACTCCTTGTCACGTACAACTGATGATCTAAACCAGGGATCGAAACC
Organism: Patella pellucida; assembly: GCA_917208275.1. Taxonomy (NCBI): domain Eukaryota; kingdom Metazoa; phylum Mollusca; class Gastropoda; family Patellidae; genus Patella; species Patella pellucida. The sequence goes on from OU795038.1 coordinate 72,249,104, forward strand.
ACACCAGTTGACTCAATGACAGACCTTATGATACAATGCGCACACACTAACCATTCGGCCACCCAACCCCCAAATATTTGAAAAAAACTTTTCAACAATAACAACATACCTGATCACTAGTTATGGTCACCCATTTTAAACTGTCTCGTGACATTAAATATTCAAAAGATAATTCTAACTTCGGCTTTCCGTTACTATTTTTACTTTCATTTTCTTCTGGTAACTGAAACAATTATAAAAAATGCTGAGATATTTTATAGGAAGGTGTGAGAGAGAGAAATGGGGTTTAACGTCCACTCGACACAGACTAGGTCATTTTGGGACTAACATATGGTTTAATTTTATTTCAATAATTCGCTTGCGCGTAGGGGTCTTTAACAGTGGGAGGAAACTGGAGTACTCGGAGAAAACCCACGTGGTTGGACCAGCGACCCTCCACCTTGCCACATACTCCCGGGGATTCGAAACCACGCCTGTTGACTCAATGACAGGCTTTATGATACAGCACGCATGTGCTAACCATTCGGCCATCCAAACCCCCTTATAGGAAGGAACCATGCTCTTCTTGTTGCAATGTTCTTGTCACCATAGGTGACATTGACAAAACTAATTTTTATTGTCTAATTATCAGACAATTTGTAATAAACATTAGTTGAATTAAATATTGGGAGATTTTTTTAGCCAAGATTGAATAGGGAAAGTGGATTAAATATTGGGAAAGAGGGTAAAATTTCAGCAGCATGTCAAATGTGCCTGTGAATTTATCAAAGTTTTTAATGAACAGGATAAATATTGATTCGATAGCTCTTTTTTTACAAAAAGTGGATTCACATGTGGATTTACCTCGAGGTTTTATATCTATATATATGACAAATCATTTGATGTGAACAAAAGTACAGTCGTACTTTGGACCAGGAACCGTCGATGTTGTTGGATGAAATTCAAAAATCTAATTCATCAAATCGATGCAGAATTGTTTAAAGAAGAAGATAATTTTCATGTCGATCAGACTTGAATTGACCGGGCCTTAAGCTTTGTCAAAGAGCGTCGTCACCCCAACAAGAATAACAAGACGCACAGCAGTGAGCGACCAATTTCTGTTCCCAAAAATTATAGACATTTTGACCCATGGATAAATTAAGTTCCATTCACTCAGTGTCGGCCGAGAAAACCCTAACGGTTGGACAGGCGATCCCTACTCTTTGCCACGTAAAAGCGGGGATTCAAAACCATGCCACTTGACTCAATGAGAGACCTTATGATACAATGTGCACCTGCTAACCCTTCGGCTACCTACTTTAGCCAGGATTTGCCTGAAGAGATCAATCAACTATTGTGACCCTGCCTGAAGCTAGAATAAAACCTGACTAAAACTTACTGTTGTTGTTATTCTCCAACATCTCATTCTTGTTATACTAAAACTACCTTCTTTAATCTGATCCTAAAAATATATCATACATTGTATAAACAGGTAGTTCTGTACATTTCATTAAAGGGTTGGGGAGAGTGAGAGAGAGAGATAGATAGATAGAGAGATGGGATTTAACCTACACTGACATAAACTAGGTCATTTCAGGACTAACACATGGTTCATTTTATTTCAACAATTTGATTGCATGTAGAGGTCTTTAGCAGTGGGGGGATACCGGAGGACCCGGAGCAAACCAACGAAGTTGGACAGATAACCCTATTCTTTGCAAACTACAAATGGGGAATTGAAACAACCCCAAATGACTTGATGACAGAACTTATGATACAGCGCACACGTGTTAACCATTTGGCCATCCAACCCTCCCTCCAGACTAGCGAGCCGGCATCTAACTTATTTAGCCATTTTGGCTCTCAAATTTATATAAACTTTAGTCTTAACTGATACAATCTAATGTAGGTCTTTGTACCACTGCCCCAGGAAAATTCTCCGCATAGCACACTGCATTGCGTATGCCCGTCTTCATTAGCCGAGTCGGAGCAGAAAAGTAGGACTTTAAACCCCATTTCATTTCAATTATTACTGAGCAAAGTTTCAACTAGTGTTTGCTACGGTTGAACCAAAGCAAAGACTCTATGTTAAAATTATATATGGAATGTGTTTGAACAATTCTGTGTAATGTCAAACACATATAGGTGAAACAGCATCATGGTGGACACCAACTTTGTCTTTCAATATAAATAAATGATACGTACATCGACTTGTATTCTAAAGTTGAGCTCCCTACTACCAGCTGCTATGAGAACTCGAGAGTTGGCTTTCGGGTAATCGGTTATACATGGTAAAAATTGCAAGTAACCATAGTAACGTAACGTTCTAGCAAATCGGATGTACTGAAATAAATTATACATATATATATAATATGAGCTATCATGGTGTCAAATAGTGAAGAGAGATAGGTTGCCAGGCAATGAAACATACATCCACAGCAGCTAAGTTATTTTTCAGTTCATAAAGGTTGTCAATGTCATATTATGAATCTTTAAGTATATAAAAAGTAATTTAGTCCTCCTAATGCTGCATAACATCATTTGCACATTGAAGAGGAGTCTAGAGGTAATTATCAAGGGTAATAACTCTATTAGTAATTATCCAAAATTGTTGCATTGGTTATTCATTGCAATAATCGAAACAAAGAAAACAAATATATATTAGGATATATAATATGCCTATCAGTAGAGCGTCCACAAGATTCTATAAATTGAATAACTCAAGAAGTGAGAGAGAGAGAGATAAATGGTGTTTAATGGCACTGGACACAAACGAGGTCATTTCGGGACTAACATGTGGTTTAAATTTATTTCAATAATTCACTAGAGCATAGGGGGTCTTTAGCAGTGGAGTGAAATCAGAGGACCCGAAGAAAACCCTCGAGGTTGGACAGGCAACCCTACCTCTTGCCATGTACAACCAGGGATTTGAAACCTCACAAGTTGACCGACAGGCTTTATGATACAGCAAACAAGTGCTAATCATTCGGCCATCCAACCCCCCAACTCATGAAGTGATTAACGATAATGTATGACAACATTTCAGTGTGAGTTCATTAAAATTATTTCTATACAACAAGAGACCAAGTCGATTATAGAGGAAATGTTTTACCTCTCGTTTTGATCCTCTGTCTTGTAGAGTAGCCAGATGTTTTAACTGATCTTTGGTTGCTAGTATCCACTGTCTCTCAATATCATTTAAAGCCTGTTTATAATAAAAAAAAAAACAGATAAATTAAAATTCAACAATACTTTTATTTTTCAACATTATATCAATTTTCTCTTATAGTAAGACCACAAGCAGCGCTAGAATTGGCGGGCGACGTGGGCGAAAAAGTCCCCTAACCCTAAAAGGCAATAGGGCGAAGTTAAAGTCGCCCTCACTTTGCCGTACATTTGTGCAAGGGCTAAGTAGTAACCGGCATCGATATCAATGGTAAACAAAGCATTTTCGAAACAACACAACACATGTTCGCATTGTGAGCATTGAAAGGAAAACAGAAAATCAAACAAGTTGTGAAAAGCAAAACATGTATCAACATTTTGTTTTTCAACTTTATCTGTGTTTGCTGTGACAATGTTTAATAATTTCAATGATAAGCATTGTATTTGATGTCAACAGGAAATACAATTCTTTAATATAAAATGAAGGAATCAAATCATTAATTTCCGTTACAACCTCTGGCTTCGTCCAGAAATAACAGCCAATCAAAAGCTGCGATGGCCAATATGGCGACGTACACGATATTTTTCATGTATTTCTGTCTACGAATAGACAAAATACTGAATTGGTCCTCTTTCTTTGAAATAATTTAATACCAAAAAGAATAATAAACATAAAACTGGTGATTGAAAGGTGTACATTGTTGTGTCAATATGGTATAGTCAATAAAGAACAATCGAGTGAAAATAGCGTTAGTGTACATTTCTGTAGACGGATGGAGATAGTAAAACAATTGTTCACAGAGTGATTACAACATGTATTTAGAAAGTGAACTGTATATAATTATACATAAAGTAATTTATGATCTGTATATAATTATACATAAAGTAATTTATGATCTGTATATAATTGTATACATACTTGTACATAAAGTAAGTTCATTGTTATTTTATTTTCTAGTAATTCTTCATCAAACGCTGCATCCCAATAACTGAAATAAATCAAAATGATAAATTGAAAAGTTTCCTATACCATGCACTTTATAGAATGAATTAAACATACATTATGCAAGATTTAAATCTGCCTATTGCAAGTCTCTCTTTAGTCCTAATATATTATATAAACTATATAATGATACAAGCTTCACTAAAAATGACAAAAAAGAAGATTTACAAGAAAAATGTAACAGAAAAAATGCAACTGATCTTTATGGCTGTAATCTCTTGAATGGTGATAGTCTGCCACTTGTTGAAATGATTTATTTTGTTAACAATATAACATTTCTGATAATTAAAACTGACCTTTTGCGTAGCACAATTCGATGTTCATCTTCTTTGTTAGCTGACCGGAGTGAAATAAACGGGGACTCAAACTCTTGTAACTTTCTGACAACTGAAATTATGGCAGTAATCATTATTTTGGGAATATAAATATAAACGAGAGAAATTATAATTGATTCTGTAGTTTTCTTGTACTTAATTAACTGAAAATGGTCGCAGGTATGCCACCTTTTGCCACCATTTTATATTTTAGAAGAATTTAGTCACTTACTTGAGTTATCTCCCCCTCGTTCTTTCTTCACTAAATAAAGACCGAAATAATAAACAAAGTCATCAGGTATCTGTATATCTGATGCTACATTCTAAAAAACAGATTAAAACAATAAAATAGACTTGAGAATCAACAAATTAGCAAACTGAGGGGTGATTTAGGCATGTTCCCTAATCCTATTCTTTTTCAGAGAGAGAGAGAGAGAGAGAGAGAGAGAGAGAGAGAGAGAGAGAGAGAGATGGGGTTTAATTAACCTCCACTCAACAGTCAACACAAACAAGGTCATTTCGGGACAAACATATGGTTCAACTATATTTAAATAATTTTATTGTGTGTAGGGGTCTTTTGCAGTAGAAGGAAACCGAAGACCCGGAGAAAACCCACGAGGTTGGACAGGAAATCATTGAAAACCTTAAACACTGTGTATAAAGTATAACTTTATTAATTTTAGCCTCTAGCCTCTAATGCGTCCACAAGATTTTTCAAAGTGATCAAGGGCCATAACTTTGGCAGTAACTACCGGAAATCAACGAATAGACAGGGGCGACGACAGTATATGACCACATTTCAATGGGAAAATCCACAAATATTTACAGTAGGCATCCTGAAACCAATCTTCTGATGGGATCACAATTACTAGGTAATTGGATACGGTAGACTCAAAAATATATGAAACTGCCATTTAAAACATAGACATGTATGATGGTTTTTAAATGGAAGTTTTATATATTTTTGAATCTAAACATTTCAATGTGGGCGTATAAAAGTGACACATATCAGCTTTGGTGATAGGTAGAGATAGTGTTATGTTCCAATGACTAATGCCTTGTTCCTGAAATTCCAGTGTTTACGTGATGGACATCTTTCAAGGATTCAATTCCTGAAATTCTAGTGCACACCATGAACATAAGTTCCTTTTGGATTGACCATTCATAATGGGAGACATCTTCAATAGAAGGCTTGATATAGCTTTAACTACGTACATCTTATCAAGACCTGCACGTAATACCCTGCATATTTCAGTACTAATTTCAATTGGGTATTTTCATCCAGCTTGTGAGTCTATCGATTCCTTGATCATCGCGAATACCAAGTCTAGCACTTTCCAGCTATGTCACAACCTCTGGACGCTACTGTTCATGTGTCTGTAGATAAGGTATCGCTAAGTTCGGGATTTGTAAAGTAATATAGTAACGACGAGATGTTATAAAGCTTGCAGTTGCTTCAGAAACATGGCTCTGACTGGTCTAATGAAGATGGGCACATACGCCATACAATGTGCTATGAGGGAAATTTTGCCTAGATAGCAGTCCTACGACCTACTCTTATATCGAATTCTAACTTCAAGGGTTGTTTTATGTGCATGCCAAAAGAGAGATAACCATTACAGACCAATTTAATACATCTTAAGAGCAATCAGACATACCTCTAAAACGTCATCTGTTTGGTCGGTTGAATTTATATTTACAGATATTTTATGACCATTCATTAAAAATATATTTAACGTCACTTTCTCTGCAGCTTCTTTCTGCGTCTCCTTCAATAAATATTTAATAAATAATAAATGAAATGGGGGATCAACGTCCTAGTTTTCTGCGCTGACTGGGCTACCGCTAATGAAGAAATAAAATGAAATAGGGTTTAACGTCCTACTGTTATGCACCAAACCTGTGCTATGAGGGAAATTTTGCCAGGGCAGCGTCGCTACGGCCTACTCTTGTACCGAATTCCAGCTGCCGACAGTTCTCTTGTTGTTACAATTTATTACTTAATGTCTCGCTCTTGGTCCTTAAACAATACATAAGGCACCTGTAACAGATATTATCATACAGTGGACTCTTGTCACATCCTGCTCCTGAATACTACGGCATTCTTTGAAATCTTTCATCATTTTCATGTCATCAGTGACAGTATTATAATATAACACTTGTGTTCCATAATTTGTATCTGACAAAGTCTGTTACAGCTACCTTCTGTCCAGGCTTGGGTTTAAAGCCTACCATTATCTTGAGCACTTCATCCTACACCACTGAAAGGGGGAAACTAGGCCCGAAAAACCTGAAAACTTTCTCATCTAATACCAGGATAGAGACAGTGACCTCCTGGTTCGTGAGCCAGTGCTACAGTCACCATGGCTCACTCAACCAAAAATATTTAAAAATAAAAAAAAATAAAATTAATTTTAGAAAAACTGACCTGTTGGGCATTAAGTAGGAAGGTATTAAAACTTTCACTGTTTGAAATTTGAGCATCTTGACTAACTGAAAATAAAGAAAAATACACAATCCATTAAATTATTTGGAGTTCACACCAAGGGTCAAGTGAGCAGCTTTTGACCCTATGACATCAGATATTGATTAATATATCAGCGTTGATGTTTCTAGTGGTTTACCGGTTACCCTAAGTTCCGTGCACCAAAAGGCCAAAAGCTTGCCGTAACAGACCACTCCATTGGCTAATCCCTCACATCAGCCACTCTTCCTGATCCTAGTAACGTAAAGACAAGTAAAACAAAATTTTGAACTATAAAAAACGAATCGAAATATGATCTGTGTTTTAAATCAGATTGGTTACACAGGATCTCAGTTTTTCATTCCATCTGAACGACTAGACAGCTGTTCTTTGCAAGACCTCTTGACAAGGGGAAACCACGCCAGAAAATCTGGATGAACTTTCTCCGCCATAACAGGGATCAAACATCTGACCTCCAGGCTAGCGAGCTAGCATCTTATCCCCTAAGCCACCATGACCCCTATAACATAAGTCTCTACAAACCTTATTGGATAAACAAGTACCTCTGTAACATAATAAGTCTCTACAAACCTAATTGGATATACATGTATCTCTCTAGCTACTCACCTAATTGGATATACCTCTCTAACATAATCCGTCTCTCCTCTATCTGTATTGGAGTTAATGACAAGAGTTTCTTTGGAGGAAATTGTGGCAAGTTAGGAACACCAAATTCTTTTTTCATCTGAAATTGAAAATATTTATCATTAATATACCAATTTTTGGCATATTTTGCTCACCTCAGATATGATACATTTCTACGATATATTTCTAATTTTTTTTAACACATAAAAGCTATAAATTTAAAAATATTTATTGCCTCAGGCTCAACCACCACTTTGACAGAAGATATTCTCTCAGCTATAAAAAAATCTGTATTGGGCACTCCAACCATTTATATTTTTGAATTTATTGTGATAGGTTGAGCGGCATTATGGAAGATTAAATAAAGAGCTGACAGTTCTCCCTATAATAGTTAAAAAATAGATTATGTGAACGGAATATGCTGAAAATTGTAGTCAAATTACTTCACTCTGAGCTGAGAAATCCTCATTTCAATAATAATGTAGCTTCGATTGTCATTGTTACTGTTGTAACAATAATAAATAAAGTCTCAATTATCCAGTATAGCGGTTAATCATCAAAGGTCGTTGAACTGCAGATTAGATTCAAATCTGTTGAAAATCTGACCTATCATAATATTGCAGGCTGAAGATGGCATTGAGGGTTGATTATGGTCTTTCATGTTAATAAATGTCTAATAATTAGTTTATATAACATTTAGACCAATTTTAATTTAGGGCCTAAAGAAGACCTCCAATAGGCAGATTTAGCTCTTAAATAATGTATGTTTAAATACTTTGAAACTAATTTTTTTTGCCTGTTTCTTCTCCAGCTCAACAGAAGTAGCAAATGACTCAAATTAATACAAGTGCCATGATGCATTGGTAATATTTTTTCTTTTAGCTGTATAACTAAATGTTTATATGTACATGTATATACATGTAACTTAATTACATATATAAATATGGGCTTTACAATAGAATATCCAATAATATAAAAACGATTATTATTAAATTGACAGAAATCTACTATGCAGGCTAACAAGGATGTATAGTCAGAATGCCAGGATTATATATTGTAAATAGGCTTGTTGGACATTAATATAATAGTCTGCAGTAATAACAAATGGGCATTAGGTTGAGTACAGCACAATATAAACAATTATGTAGAAATGAAATGACATCCTACTATACTGTTCAAATTTGGCTAATAAAAAAGGGCATATTTCATACAGTTTATTTTGAAGGAAGTTTTGCCTGGTCAGCGGCACAGCAGTCTATTCTATATCGAATTTCAAATGCCATGGGACCTTTTATGCGCACGCCAATGTGAACACTGGACCTCAGTTTTTGTCCAATCTGAACGACTATATGTGTTGTCCTGGTGAGGCCTTCTGTCCTGTACCACTGACATGGGGGAAACCAACCTAGAACATTCTGATGACCTTTCTTGGCCAACACCGGGACTTCCAAGTTAGCAAATAAACGTGTTACAGATGCCTTGATTATGGAGGGGCCTATAGGACATTAATGTAATGTGCTGCTGTAATAACAAATTTCTCTTACCTGATCATGGAATTGATGCAACAGTCTGTAACGTAGTTGACAGTGGAAGACTCCATTAATGTATAGATTGTAAGACTGCAAAAAAATAAATATTCATATTTTACTACAGATATAAATTTCTTTACAGAAACCTCAATATTATTACTACTGGTAGGGCTGTGATCAAAACTTAAAGGGATATTGCCATAATAGCATTAAATAGCTGAAATTCACTTGTGTTTGGAGATTTCGATAAAACTATTTGGCTGTTTCAGTTTTTAAAAAGAGAAAAATTCAAACTAAAGACAAAAAAAATAAAGGAAAAGAGATTTTAAACTGCAACCTGAATTTCTAAAAATTATCATGTGAATAAAATCTTTGACTTTTTAAAAGTCTGAATACCCAACCATTTCTTTTAACTCAAAATTATTTTTATTGGCTTTAAAAATATGACTACACAATCGATTCTACTGACTGTAAAGTTTTGTAAAATGAAAACCCCAACCACAGCTGCTACTGCTAGTATTGACATAAAAAAGGCCCCAAATTATATATTTTAAAATACATTGGAAAAACAATATTACTTTAATAAACATTACTATGTCTTTGATAAAAAAATAAATTAACTATTTATCCTTCTAAACATGGTTTTAACTTTTCGTTACAATATTCATAGTCAATGAAAATGCTCATTGCTCATTGACATCTGGGAAAATCTCTTGCATTTCTTCAGAGGAAGGAGTTGAGTACTATTTAATCAAGTGATTGTTTAATTATAATACATAATCAATCAAGTGATTGGTTAATACGTAATCAATCAAGTGATTGGTTAATACCTAATCAATCAAGTGATTGGTTAATATCATATCACTCAAGTGACTGGTTAATACCTAATCAATCAAGTGATTGGTTAATACCTTTTCAATCAACTGATCGGTATGTGTATACCTAATAAGGTACCGTACAAGAATTTATTCCTTTTGATTGGTTTTCCCTATTGATTAATGGTTTATTTGTTGTTAATTGTTTTTTGTATCTGTACATTTAAAATGGTACCGAAATCGTGTTCTATTTGAAATTATTGTGTTTATTATTGTTACCTGACCATGTTATCTGAACAGTAGCCTTATATAGGGAGGTCAGTGAAGCAATAATATGACCGTCATGCGCAGTTGAATGCTTCTTACTTTTCCCAAATTTTCCCATTTTAAACCTGCTTGTTTGAAATATTTACTGTTAAAATCTTTACAGTTTTTGTTGATTTTCTAAGATTAAATTGTGTAAAATTGCACGAAAGTATTTTTTTATCAGCCACTGTTATTTCTGTTGGCAAAATATTTTGTTTCCATAAGTGTTGTTTCTCTCGAGCGTACGTCGCGAGACGTCAACATTACGGGATATACCTTCACGAAAATGAATATGGACACTGGTTCCTCAGTGGTCACTAGCACGAATTACGTATCAAATTGAAGGTAATTCCCTGGGGAACATTGGGATGTCAGTGAAAATAGAATTTTCTAGTGTTCTGGGACCCATTTTTTCGATTTTTTGAAAAAAACATGATTTTTCCGCATGGAATCACAAAAAATGAATTTTTCCAGATATAAAATTCAAAAAAATGATAAATCAACGCCCATGAATAAATAATAAACCTTTCTTCCCTATGATCATATCCGAATAATGTAACTTAATACTCGAGAACCAGTGTCCAAATTCAATTTGAATGACCATCCATGAATTCGTTCGCTGCATATTAAATAGAATATGCAAATTAGGTAAGCTAATTTGCATATAAGCTTATATTATTTGGTATTGTTTTACTTAAAATTCACCCTGATACTTTGGAAAGGACATCAAAACCATATTTCTCCACTTGTATGATGACAAATGTCCATCTTTATAGAAAAATGGAAAAAATTAAGACCATTACGCATAATTTATGCAAATTAGGTCATTATATATGCACATATTTTAACTAAATTTACATTCATTATCGTCATGGATACTTGTGGGATAAATTTTCCAAATTTTATTGCGATCATATCAATAATAAGAAAGTTATGAATAAAAATGCATTAAAAGTTGATTAAAAATATTGCATTGAAGGGGTATTGTTACCGTGGTAATTCTCCCTTTACTTTACTATTGACTGTGCATGGACATTATTCCCAAAATGTTAAAAAAATGACCGACTATTTTTGCTGCGAATCGAAAACTACTTAACGGATTTCAATATTTTTTTCGGTGAAATGTTCCAGTAAATGAGAACAAAATGACTAATGCAATTGTTTTCATAAAAATTAAAGTCAAAATTTATCTTGACCTCCCTACCTTATATGTCAAGTGTGCAGTACTGATGATGGGAGAGAGAGAAAGATTGGGTTTAACGTCCACTCGACACAAACTAGGTCATTTTGGGACTAACATGTTTAATTTTATTTCAATAATTGGCTTGCATGTACAGGTCTTTAACATTGGGAGGAAACCTGAGGACCTTGAGAAAACCCATGAGGTTTGACAGGCGTCCCTACTTCTTGTCACATACAACCAGGTATTCGAAACCATACCAGTTGACTCAATGCCAGAATATATGATAAAGCGTGCATGCTAACCATTCGGCCATCCAACCCCTTGTACCAATGATAGATTTTGAGTCCACCACATTCGATAAAGATGTGCCTGATGTCTTGTTCATTTACCCATGCTATTTAGAGATATTTATGTAACTTGGAAGCAAATAAATAAAATATTATTTGATTTATAATAAATATTTAATTGTCCATTTCAATTTTATGGGATTGTTTATCTTTGAATAGGTAAATGAATTCTACAAAATATTCATAGGATAGAAGACAAAACAAAACATAAAAAACATATACAATGGTTTTTTTTTAAAAACAATATTTTTATTCAGGATGTCTGAATCGGTTTGGGGAACAGGCTTAGCCTAATTCAGGATGTCTGAATCGGTTTGGGGAACAGGCTTAGCCTATCTCTTCTCTAGTTCTAATTGACATAGAAAAAAAAGTTTATTTGACATCTTTTGAAGCCAAAATCTGAAAGGCCATTCTGTGGATTAATGATACATGTACCATCATATTGTCATTTAGAGATCACCCTGGCCAAAAGGGGCCAAGGGCCGAATTCTGAGCACCCATTGAGAGGTTTGTTTACATTCACTAGACTGATTTTAAAGAAAATTATGGGTGTCACAAAAGTATATCTTTAAAATCAAGTAGATGTTTTATTGTCAAATCAAATTTGAATAAACCAGGGGGGGGGGGGTATGATGGAAGAATGAAAAAAAAGTTTGGATGGGGCTCGACGAAGACGTAGAAAAAATGCCAAAAGCTTACCGTGAAGGAAGTTCCACCGGAGTCTTTACACTCTTCTGTGTCAGGAATTGAAAAATGCATTATGAAGCATTCAATTTATATAAAATATGTGAAGTTGAGATGATTTACATTAATGTAGCCACATTGTACATGTGCGCATCCGTTTACTTTGGAAAGATTTACTTCAAACACTCCCCTTCCGCCATTTTATGTGTTTTGTCACGTGATCTTAGAATGTCAAAAATGTCAAAATCAGAAATCATCAGAAATAATGATTGAGGGCTTTAAACGGCAGCCCTAAATGTTACATTCGCCTAATTCCCATTTGACCTGTTTTCAGAAACTGTTGTTCGCCAGAAAATGTTAATTTTCGACGCTATCAGTGATGTCGTAAAAAAGAAAATTGAGACGGAAACGCGCTCACTTCATTTCACCACAGTGGCCGACTTTTATTTGAGTTGGCGATTAATCTCTTCTGGAAAATATATTTCGAATTTGCTCAATTTTCTCTTTTCGCCACAATGCCACCAGCTGCAGCACCAGCATTAGCAAAACAGGAAGAGGGGACAGGGGTGAATGCTATTCTTCTCGGCCCACCAGGGTCTGGAAAGGGTACCCAGGTAAATGTGTATTTCACACACCTGTTTCGCTTGATCACCATTGACTTTCGTAGTATAGTAGTGTATTGAATGAACGACCTTCAAATCTAAGATCAAACTACACGTACTATATCTGTGTGGCTTTGACATTGCATATGATAAGATCATTTGTCTTAGAATAAGTATGCCAAATTCGAAGAGGCAACTGACAAATCTTGCAATTTCAGGGTTTTTTATAACTAATAAATATTATATAGTAAGAATGAAAAAAATTGATGAAAAAAAGGATAAGTTTTATTTGTTAAAAGTATTTATGTATTTTCGGTCTCTTATAAAGTAAAGTTCAGTACTGTATTGCCAATGGCAGCGGACCTGGGGGATGTGGCAAGGAGTAGGCTATCCCTGCGCGAACACCGGTCAAGTCGTCCACATAAAATATCTGGTGAAGTCGTCCACACAAAAAATCTGTTGAAGTCATCCACACTGGTTGGTGGAGTCGTTCACACAGCATTAGTGGAGTCGTCCACACAGCATTGGTTGACTCGTCCACATGACTTAGTTTAGGTTCGGGACAGAAAAATACGTTGTTTTTTGAGAGGGCATTATGTACCGTACGGTACGTAATGTTAGGGACGTAGACACTATTCATAGTCACTATAAATAATAAAGAACTTCAACAAAACAAATCACTTATTCAGTAAATATTCAATAACAATCTCATAAATAGATAAAAACGTTACACAGCCACTAAACGAATCACCCCCATGGTCACGGTACACTTTTCTTCCCCAGTTCATGTAATTCCCATAATAAAACAAATATTTTATCATGAATAACTGTGTCCAACTTCTTCCTATCCGCTTTTTATGCAGGTTGGTTTCATTAACAGAATTGCCCTGTAATATTACAGATAAAAGAAAGAAATTGCACGTAGCCACATTTTCGGCACATGTTATACTTCAACATTTGTTCAACTTCAGACTCTGGCGTCTCAATAGCGCAGTGTTAAAGGAAAGCATGAAGTATCCACCTTACAACAAGTTTCATTGATTTCTAATTTATTTTATAATTTATTACACAGTTTAGACCACAATGTGTTACGATTCGCACTTTGGTATTCTAAATTGATTCTTATACAGAATTATTATATTTGGAGTTGTTTAGTTCCATTTCGTGTCACTATATTAATTATATTGCCTTATAATTGGGGCTCTGGCGCAATTTATAGTTGATTATTGGGCGTAGAGTCTGTGAGATATTTTGGCGAATGATTGAGATGTTAATAATATGTAATTGTAAAATAAACAATGTCGGACATCATAAACTAATCCAGACATTTATCCATCAAATAATTTATATTTAGATTTCATATCAAGTCAATTAGTTGTGTACGAGTCAAGTATTGGTTGTGCACGAGTCAAGTATTGGTTGTGCACGAATTAACCATTAGTTGTGTACGACTAAACCATTATTCGTTGACAACCAATCCATTAGTTGTGCACGATTTAACCAACGGTTATGGACGACTTAACTGTGGAGGACTTTGCTTGTGGACAAGTTGACTGGCAACCTCCTAAGCCACCCATTTGTTTTATTTTTTTGCCACCCGTTTTTTAATTCAACACTTTCTTGGTATTGGAAGACTATTTATTTATATTATACTCCTATGCTAGCAGTGAAATTTAGCTCTATCACTATCAGTCTTTAAGATTACTATTGATTATCAATTTAGTGAAATTGACATTAGTACTGCACGGGTAATGAACTTAAAAGGAAAATTGCAGACATCTGATCAATCTGTTTCACAGACGAATAACAAAACCTTTTAATAACTCTGTATAAGATGACTGAACTCTATACAAGTTCAACATGTGACATCAGATCTTGAGGTGTAATCATTGGCTTACATGTTACAGTACATGTATGTAAGACATTGTAGCGTGAACTGGTACGGGCAGAATGGTGCCTTTTATGCATTTTATATACCAATCTTCACTAATTACATACGTAGGAAATATTTTTTATCTACATTTGGATATATATATTCTTGAAACACCTTTATTTATTTTTCTGATGCTTCAAAAAAATATTCTAGAATTTAATTTGCAGTTGTGCAGGATGGAGGGCGTGGAAGGAATGAAAATCAAATTCCCATGTAAAAGAAACTATGACAATTAATATTCGAAATAAGAGTAGACCTTAGTGCTGCTGTGTGGGAAATATTTTCCTCATAACACACTGTATAGAGTAAATATATTTTGATTGTTTATTTCAGGCTCCTTTGATGGCTGAAAAATTCTGTGTATGCCATTTATCAACAGGTAATATTGGACTTTGACAATTAAAAAATTCTATATTACTCATTTATTTTGATATTCATTGAATGAACCAAAGATTTTGTTTCAAAGTGATACGTTTGAAACATTTTGGGGAATTTGAATATTATAATATTCACCCTATTCCTGTGGTCGGACATTTGAAATCTTGTAATAAGTAATGTTTGCCTATTTGTGGGGAGGCGGGGAGGGGTAGGATGGCTGAATGGTTAGCATTAGCATGTGCAAGCTGTATCATAGCACACTGTATGGCATATGCCTGTCTTCATTAGCCCAGTTGGAGCAGAACAGTAGGACATTAAACCCAATTTCATTAAATTTATTACAGGAGATATGTTACGAGCTGTTGTTGCATCAGGTAATGAATTAGGTAAACGAATCAAAAAAGTAATGGACGATGGTCAACTTGTATCAGACAACCTTGTTGTAGAAATGATTGACCTCAACTTGAATAAACCCATGTGTCGGAATGGATTTTTGTTGGATGGTTTCCCAAGAACTGTTGGTCAAGCAGAAGCTGTAAGTATTTGTAGTAAAATCTTACAAAAAAGGTGGGGTTGGATGGCCGAATGGTTAAAGGGTAATCCCGATATAATTTTTTTTGAATAAAACTGCTTATTTTTGTGTTAAAATTTCAAAATGTTCAACTTCAGTTTTAATGATACGTTTTCAAACGACTTAAATCCGTCAGTCTTCATCTGGAATTTGAGACCGGTGCCCCAAGGTGTATTTTGTGATATATGGATAAAACCAAACATTTTTAATAAAAAAATGTGTAGTTGAAATTTGCCTTTCTTTATCAAGTACGGCACATGGGTTATTCACTGCATAACCCTCTCAAGTAACCGTAATCAGTTATAAGGTCACCCAACAAAACAATTGACCCGAAATCTTAAAAGGGTTACGTGTCCGGATAAGCAGTTTTGCCATTCACGTCCAAACGACTCACTATTTTGAGTTGAAATTTTGAGACAAGGTAAATACACCATTCCCCTATATCTTCGCGTTTTATTTTTGTACATTCTCAGACTTTATTTTTTGAGCCTCTGTTTAATTCGGGATTGTCCCTTTAATAGAATTAAACCATAAATTGAGATTGAAATGATTGAAATTGAATATTGATTTTATAGTTTTTCATCCAATTATTCTTCCCATTTTAATACAGCAGCTGGTTTGATAAACTTCATATTAAAGGAGCATCATGGGAAATAAGATAAAAAGCTTGTAGTTTTCACGATAATTGTTAAAAACCAGATAATGTAAAGGGAATATGCTGAAAATTTGAATTAGATTTCTTCTAAACTGAGATATTAGTGATTCATTTTTATGCTAACCTCGAATGTCATAACTACCTTTGATACGATAATAAACAAAGTATTGATTATCCATTTTTATGTTAAATCACCATCACAATAAGTAATCAAATCCACTAAATATCGCAGGCTAACAATGACATCAAGAGTTGATTATGGTCTGGATACGTTAATTAATATCTAATTAATAATTTAGATAACATTTAAGGCCTAAAGAAGAACCTGCAATAGGCAGATTGAGCTCTTGTGTAACGTATGTTTATCTTTTTTTAATGTTAAATCCCAATCACAATACATATTCAAATCCACTAAATATCGCAATAACGATGGCATCTAGAGTTGAGTATGGTCTTGATGAGTTAATTATTGTCAAATTAATAATTAAGATTAAATATAAGGCCCAAAGAAAGACCAGGGCCCGATTCCTAGAAAATTCTTAAGCACGATCTTGTGCTTAGATTTTAGTCGACTTTGCATTTAAGTAAACTTACCTTAATTTGTGTTCCCAGAAAATTCTTAAGAACGGTCTTGTGCTTAGATTTTAAGTAGACTTCATTGTAAGCACAAGAACGTTAATATGCGTTCCAAGAAAAAACTTAAGCACAACTTCGTTCTTAAACATAGCCAATCTAAGCACAAGTCCCAAGCAAGGTATAGGGCTTGCTTACCAACCTTAAGTCTGTTTCTGCTTCAAAAAGATGGCTGACCGTAGAGTTATTCGACTGCATTTCCGACACTTTTTGATACCAAAGAGACAATTTTAAGACAGAAAATCCTTCTCCAAAAGAAATTAAGAATGCTAAAGAAAATTTCGCATCTAGGCCTATAGGCCTAAGGCCTACCCTGAAACCAATTTTTTTTTCCAATTAGTAAACAATAGGCTCCAAACACACAGGCTACTTTAAGATCAGGCGCTCTCACAATTATTCAGTTAGTTTGTATGTTTATGCGGGTTTTATTTTTATCTTTTGGCACATTTTATAATTATGTGTATAGGGGACATCTCAAATGCATCTAAATCAATCAAAACGAAGCAGACGACAAATGTATGAAGTAATTCGCATACCAAAGTTGTTTTTATGACGTTAAAGAGCATCGTAGTCTCAGTGTATGGTAAGCATTACCAGTCACAATGTGCTTAGACTTATACTTGACCTGTGCTTACGTAAGAATGGTCTTGAGAATTTTCTAGGGACGGTATTTTTATAAGATTCTTACGTAAGTAAAAGTGAAGCATGACTTTGTGCTTACTTTAAGAATTTTCTAGGAACCGGGCCCTGGAATAGGCAGATTTACGTCTTGAATAATGCGTGGTTAAAATTAAACAAGGCTAGTTGATACCTGTTTTCAGTAGGTTTTATTACTGCATATACATGTATATCAATAACTGTTTATCCCCGACAAGATTAGGTGTAATTTGATCCATGCTGTAATCATCATCATGTGTATGATAAGCAGAGAAATACGACTCCACATAAATAGCATTGAAATACATGTTGTTAACATTGTATTGACATGTTGTGTTGTCGTGATAAAATAGAAATCTGATTGAAACACAGATTTATATTTCATTTTGTTTTTTTTGCCTGTCTAACTGGTGAGTTCTCCCCTGGTCCTCCGGTTTCCTACCACTGCTAAAGACCCCTGCACTTTAGCGAATTAATGAAATAATGTCACGTCAATCATGTAAAATAAAGGGATTTAATGAACTCGTTTTAAGCTGCACAATCATACTATATACCTGGCAATTGAATACTCTCCTTTTGAGTGTGAACTATGAACCTTGCAGGCACATTTTCAAGTGTGTGCGCAGGCACACTCAACTTTTATAGAGCCCTGGAGACGACTCATGTCACAATTCTTAACAGATTGTCTTGAAACTGTGCATATGTATTTCTTATTCCCAAAGGATGAACCTGATTGCCTGAGCATCCCCCCTCCCCTGTTTCCATATTATAGTCATTGCAGCCATTTAAGACATTTTTAACATGAAAAGACCATAATCAACTCTCGATGCCATCTTATGTGTATGATTTTTATTGAATTTGAATCCAATCTGCTGTTCAACATCTGTTTATGATTAATCCCAAAATGGATAAATTGAATCTGATCTGCTGTTCAACATCCACTGATGATTAACTGCAAAAATTGATAATCAAGACTATTAATTATCGTGACAGCTTTAAAAATAACAATCAAGGCTACAGTGATTTTAAAATAAAGTTGTCTAAGGCTAGAGTGAAGTAATTTGACTCAAATCTTCAGCATATTTCATTAACATGTACATCGTTTAGTTTTTAACTATCTGCCAGCTCTTTATCCAATCCTTCTTATAATGACTGTATCTTTAATTAAAAGATGGAAGAAATAGTTGTCATGTAATAATTTACCTGTTTTTTTTATTAGTTAGATAGGTTATTGGAGAGAAGACATACATCATTAGATGCTGTAATTGAGTTTTCTATAGATGATTCTCTGTTAGTTCGACGTATTACAGGACGTTTGATTCACACAGCTAGCGGTAGAAGTTATCATGTCGAGTTCCATCCACCTAAAGTACCTATGAAAGATGATGTAAGTGGATGTTTTGCAAGACCCATACGTGCAAGTGAATGATTGAAATAAAATTGAACCATGTGTTACACCTGAAATGACCTAGGTTGTGTCTCGTGGACCTTATCCCCCCTCTCTCTCACTGTCTCTCTCTAAATGCTCTAAAAGTTCAAAATGCAAGGCTTATTTCCTTTTGAATATTAAATAGATCTGACCGGTTAACCTATGATGTCAAACATTTGATTAACCAATCAGTATTGATGTTTCAAGTGGTTACCCACAGTTCCATGCACCCCACACCAAGAGCTCGTCGTAACAGACAGTTTCATTGACTTATCCCTCACATCAATAAGAATGTCTATTATATAGCAACTCTTACAGATCATAGTGTAGTAAAGACTAGTAAAACAAAATTTTAAACCATAAAACACGAAACGAAACCAGATCTGTGTATTAATCAGACTGTTTAATACCCTATTTCTCTCTCTTTCAGCTGACCGGTGAACCACTTATTAAGAGATCCGATGATAACGAAGATGCATTAAAAAAAAGATTAGATTCTTATCACAAACAAACAAAACCATTGGTAGATTATTACAGTAAAAAAGGTTTACACGTGGCAGTTGATGCTTCGCAACCTCCCAAAACAGTTTTCGCTGCTATCTGTGCCACTTTTTCTGCTGTGAACTCGAAAGATAAAGTAGCATTTATGTAATTTTTGTAGAAGTTTTTTTAATTCACAGATTTAATCTATGGTATTTAATCTATTGGTACGGACTACGCAATTCAATGAATACAAATATGAGAATTTTAGCTGTTAATTGGCTGAGAGCTAAAATTTGGGCCAATGAAAAGGCAGTATTCTTAAAAAATTAACAAGAACTATGCAACCCCATTGATCTATTCTGGCCAGAAAATTCTGTCTGTTCATTGGCTGAGATCGACAATTTGTTATAGGTTCTTGGCTGTCAGCCAATGAAAAGGTTTTATTTTTTAAAGATTTGAATTTAAAGATGCATTATGTAATAGTTAAATCACAGCGTTTTAATTTTGCTTCATATAATATATAAATTATTATTTAAACATTTATTCGCATGACAAGTGCAAATTTAAATACCATATATAGGGGTTTCACGTCACGTGACTTTAGGTTGAAATCGGGACAGCCAGCAGCTGATATATAGCCCACTTCAATCTACGATTCTGAATTACTAATTGATTTAAATGCATTCCTAACAATTGTATTGCAATAGTTTAATATCAATCTCAATATCTGCAAAGATTCGCGCTAAAAAAGTATCGATATGTTAGCGAAATTACCGTTTGTTTACAGGAGACGCTAGCGGGAAAATGCCGCTCTGACGTCACGCGGCCAGTAAATTTCCACTGACGGCATTGCTACGGCCCACTTCATTGGTGATTCCGATCGTTAATTTTCAGGGGATTTTCATATAGAACCAATCAAATGATAGATAACATTTTTGTGATTATTATTGTCCGTGATACCTCGAGATCGGACAATTAGAGCCGTAGAAAATGGAATTTATCTGTTTTGATGACTGAAAATTGCTAAATTTCGACTAAATATAAAAAAAATTTCTTGAGGTATCATACAGATTATAAAAATTTGACATATTATCATTCAAATTATTACGATTTTAATAAATCTTAGCTGACAATAACGATCGGATTTCAGTTTTAAAATTAGTACTAGCGATTCTGAAGGGGAAATACCGCTTACGACGTCACTCAAATATGACTGAAAAGCACTTAGTTTGGTGCCGTGCTACGCATTGACGGGTATAGAGCAGTTTGATTACATTATTGACGTCGATCTCGGATTTTAAAATTCCATAACTTTGGATCTAATTAGAATATTTTGATGAAATAAAAAATATTGGGTAGCATTTTATGTATATTTTCAAAATATATTTAAAATAATTTTTTTTCTCTCATTTAAAACTTTGACCTGAAACCCCTACCATATAATTGTGGGGCCGAGTCCCAAATTAACTAGTAACGTTGCTGTGATAATAAACAGTAGTAAAGTAATTTGCATTATCCATTTATGAAATATTATAGCAAGAACTGTCAGCTCTTTATCTAAATCTTACATAATGCATCTTTAATATTCAAATGAATGACCTTAAATAAAATTTACTGACTTTATACAGTTGATTGACATACAGGGTTAATATGTGCCTTTAGTAAAATATTGGAAAGTCAGATTTACTATTTTGATGTTATTCAAAGTTACAATTCTATGGAATACAATGTGTGGCATTTAAACTCTTTTTATACCCAAAATTGAGATTAAATATATACATGTCACAAACTTACTTTCTCGAAGGTGTTATTGATGTGCCGATATGGGTGGGTACTATCTGTTTTACTGATATCAGCATATTCCTGAAGCAACGCCTACGAGTTTTACAACATCTTGACATTGCTAGATTGCTTTGCAACATTTTAGCTGGAAAGCGTGAGACTTGGTATTTGCGATGATTGAGGAATCTGATAGAATCTTAAGCTTGGTCAGTATCCAATTAAATTAGTGCTGCATATGCACAGAGTTAAAGCGAGATCAAGCCTTCTATTAAAGATGCGATATCAGATGTCAGATGCTGACAGCAAAAAACGTTTTCGCCTATACCATTACCAATTGTGACGGACATAAAATAAAACACATTAAAATATCTCAAACGTCATGATAACTGATGTCATAATTAGTCGGGAAACGCAGGGTACTGTACTATTTACAAATAATTGGGTTACACTCTCTGCCGATATAAAAATACACGCCATCTGAATTATTTTTTTGTATGTATAATTAATAAAGTATGATTGAGATTACCAGAACATGTATATATAATGTCTCATTGTAAATGAAGCGTTGTTGTAGTAACAATTCGTGACCTTAGATGGTTAGTGGGGCGTGCACTTCCAAAAAGAAGCATGAACATTTGGCCTTGGGAGTTGGGGGTTTTGGGGTATGCTAATTTAAAAAAATGTCAGGAGCCTGACATCACTCAAGTTATT
This sequence comes from Patella pellucida, assembly GCA_917208275.1. NCBI lineage: Eukaryota > Metazoa > Mollusca > Gastropoda > Patellidae > Patella > Patella pellucida. The sequence goes on from OU795038.1 coordinate 72,271,372, forward strand.
CACACTAAAAATCAAGAAAATGCAAAATGGCCGACATAACACACATTCTCGTCCATTCATTAGCTCAGATGGTGTGAAAAGGACACAACAAATTTGGGAAAATGAAACACTGTATATGCTATATCCAACTATTTTGGGGGCCCAGGACCCATTAAATTAAGCCTGAGCAAGGGGGACCCTGTATCCCCTTTCCCCTGGATCCACACCTGCAACAATATAGCGAATAAAACCACAGCCATGCTCTATTAATTACCATGATAAAAACCAGAGAAGCCTATTTAAAATATTGGTCAGTAATTGTACTCCATAGAATTGTGTCTGATGTATTTGATTGGATTAATAAATTGGTAAATCCGCGTTTATAAGCTGATTAAGAATAAAACATGACGCAATCATATGGAATACAAGTCACATACAAGTTGATAAAAATAAAGACATGACAACCCTCATCAAAATGTAACTTGTATTCTGTAGAATTGGGTCCTGTGTATATTTGCATGGACCTTATAATACATGGACCAGGTACGGCTTAACGACCTAACCAGACAGTTTATTGGAATTCATTAATGAGTTATGTCCCTTAGCAGCGTCTGGCATGGACTGGTAACGGCTATTTTAACCTTAAAGCAATGGGTGTCATACATGAATTTGAGACAGCTTATCTGAAGTTATTAATGAGTTATGTCCCTTAGCAGTGCCTGTGATTACCTGGCATGGACTGGAAACGGCTATTGTTACCTTACCAGCAATGGGTGTCATACAGGAATCTGAGATCGCCTATTGGAAGTTATTAATGAGTTATGTCCCTTAACAGCGTCTGTGAATACCTGCCATGTGTTATAAGGCTCTGTGTATTTTTATAATTAATAGTTTGCCGGTTAAAGATAGGGTAATTAACAGTAGCAATAAATTAAATAACATAGAATTAATAGTATTATATTTGTAACTTACAATGGATGTGATAATCAGTGGTGCAGGAACACGGTTGACTGGGTTGGCGTTCACAGGCAGAGTTTACAGGTGATCGGCAAAAGGCCTATTTTGCAAATCCACAATTTTTGCATTCTTTAAAAAAAGGAGTTATGTGTATAGCCTCAAACAAGGGCTGATCGAGAGACCATGGATGGAGGGGGCGCACGAGAGGGAAGTCTCACCCCAAAAATTCCAAAAACTGGATGTCCGGAAATCCAATTTCAAGGGACCTGAAACAAGACTCGGGGTTCTAATGTGCACCCACTAGATTGAGAAATATGGGGATAGGGGCATGTGCTGTGTGTGCTTCCCATTAAATCTGCCATGTATATTTCAGCTGTTAGAAGTAGGTAGTTGATCTTGTAGGTATATTCCCGCATATATTAAGTCTGCCAACCCACTCGAAATATAGTTCCTGCACCACAGGTGATGATTAGATGATTATTTTTCTATAAATTGTTCTAACACTATTTGAAGAGTACTGATGTGGCGGTGCCAAGGGGGTAGAGACTTACAAAAATCAATGGATGTACATTCTATATGACGGTAGCAACAATTTTTACATCAATATTTCTAGTAATCCTAAGATGCAAACACTGTGATTAAAACACAGATCCTATTTTGTTTCATTTTTATAGATCAAAATTCTGTTTTTGAAACGTTCCGTTATGGAACTGTGGGTAAACCACTTGAAACGTCATTGGTAATTGATTAATCAGAGTCTGACATCAAAGGGTCAAAAGCCGCTCATGAACCCTGACATGACCTTCCACTACAACTGGTCAGATCTTCATGTAGTGTAGGCCATCGAAAGTATAAAAAATCAAAACAAAATATAGATCTGTATTTTAATCAGATAGAGATGTACATATTTGTGTAGATTGTTCTCCTTAACCAGTACATTCTTCAAATAAGTGTATTTTACAGGGTAATTTTTGAAAATATTCATAGAAAACCCAAGCAGCTCCCACTGAAGAATGTTTTGAAAAGCTTCTCACCCCTACTGAAAAATTCTGGTGCTGCCACTCGTACAGTAAAATTTTTTATGTGTCTTTGTGTGATGAAATTGAAATGAATATTACTAATACATTTGAGGTTCCACTCAATTTGATTAAAAGTATTGCTGAATTGTTATAATAATTATCTATAACTTAAAGATGTTTATAGAGTTGACTCGATTTTATTAGAGGAGCTAAATCCTAATATTTGGGACCTACAAATTGACACAAATGGGTCACAACATAATTTCAAATCAGTTATGTTCGACGAAAATATGTTCCACGAAAAATGCCAGAAATCTCAAGCAAATGGTAATCCCTAGCATCTGGTTATTCCAGTCTACTCGGTAGTATTTATTGTGCATGCTGTCACCATTTCCCATGACTTGTGAAATGCGTTGAGCCATGTGCTTCAAGTCCTTTGTTACAAATGGCGCTGAAACGGATTATGGTAATTCATGTTTTCAATGTCAAAGACTGGATGATATTGAGTTAGAGACTTACTATTTTTAAAAAGCATTGCTGAATTGTATTAACCCCAGACTTGTAAACCACTCCCAAGAAATTGTTTATCGCCCAATGATGTTTGCATCAAGTGCTGACTTTACTATTAAATATTCAAAGTCATTATTCCAAGTTTTTTGAAGGTTTGATTCAGTGGAATTGGTTCCGGTGCATTTTTGGTGTTTCTAGAAATTATTTTACTACATGTAGTTTGTGTCGAGTGGACATTAAACCCCATTTCTCTCTCTCTCTCTCTCTATTTAGTGTAAATGGGTATTAAAATGAGTAAAAGGCATCATTCTGCCTGGACCAGTTATGTTACTTCTTATGTAAACAATGTATGTGCCGTTGAGCCAATGATTGACACCGGTGATGAGATTGCACGTGTTGAAGACAGTCATCTTTTACAGAGATATTGGAAGACTTTTGTAATTCTCAGTGAAATAGATTGATCAAGAGTCAATTCGTTACTAGAAATCAGTGAAGGATGCTGCTGCTGTTATTTGAAGAGTTTCAAAATGTTTATACATTTGATTATCCTTAGGCCCACTTTCAATCCAATCCAATTACATTTGCATTATAAGACACATACAGGAAAAACAGGCCTTAATCAGTTTTGGGGAAAATATTGAAATATATTTACAAGCTGAAGGCAATTGTCCTTATAAATCAGAAGTAGCCACATTGAACTTTGGCTCAATGTTAACCATCAACTTTTTGTATTTTTTAACTCGGCAACAAAATTTGACTGCATAAGACTTATAAGGGTAGGATATATATTTTTATGTAAATCATGTAACACTATCAATGAACTATTAATCAGATAAATTTAATCAGTGACCTTTAATAATGGAACTAGAATTCCACAGGACACAATTTTATGATATATAAGCAATACTCAGGAGTTCGTCTTTTCCAGGAAAGATAACATCATCTTTGTTGATTTAAATTGACCAATTAGTCGTGTTTCAATGCCAATAATTGTGGATGATATTGAGTAAGGGACTTGCCCCTTTAACATCACCTAATATCTTGTCCGGGTAGTGGTATTCAATAGAATTGTGATCTGTGTGTTTCTTCAGATGTTAATTAATGAAAATTTGCAAATTACTGGTAAGATTTGCGATGTCTTTTTTTACCCTATGTTGATGGGATTGTTATATATATTAATACATGTATTACATGTAGAATGATTTCATGAAATAAAAACCTTTAATGCTGGTTAAAAACATGATTTTTAAACTCTTGGCATTAGCTGAGTAGGTGATTGAAGGCGTTGTTTGTCATTTGAAGGGAAGCCTTGATGGGTAAGAAGCTGGCTCACTAGCCCGGTGGTGGTGTATTTGGTCCCCACATTGGCCAAGAAAGTTGATTAAAAGCGTCGTTTGTCATTTAAAGGGAACCAAAGTGGGTAAGACTCTGGCTGACTAGCCTGGAGGTTGCGTATTTGGTCCCTGTATTGGCCAAGAAAGTTCTTGGGATTTTCTGCCGTTGTTTCCCCATGTCTGTGATGCAGATGAAGGACCTGAAGAGAACAGCTGTCGGTCGTTCGGATTGAGACGAAAAACCGAGGTCCTGTGTGCACATAATAAGATCCCTTGGCAGTCTTTAAGTAGGTGTTACTTCACTTTATTGAAATGGTGACTACTGTACAGCACTATTGGATAGATTTGTGTATTCATTGTGATGGGTTTGGGGGGGGGGGGGAAGCATGGTGACTAAGTGGGTAAGACACTGGGTAGCTAGCCTGGAGGTCGCATATTTAATCCCTGCATTGGCCGAGAAAGTTCATGGAGATTTTCTGACGTGGTGCCTAACAAAGACAACTGTCTAGTCGTTTAGATTATGTCGAAAAACTGAGGCCCTGTGAACACACTGATGTGCACGTAATAAGATCCCTTGGCAGTTGAAATTCGATAAAAGAGTAGACTGTACTGCTGTCAGGCTGCTACCCAGGCAGAATTTCCTTTATAGCACACTGTATGGCAGTCTGAGCAGAACAGTAGGACGTTAAACCACATTTCATGTAATGCCCTCCCTGTATTGTTGATTTTCTTGTATCACTAAATATCCACCCTATCTACCATCATAACAATCATATTTCAGCTGCATCACACTTCATCAGCACTTCCAGTCAAATCAGTGACGCTTTTCTCATTGTGTCTAAAGCAGTCATGCCAGAGCATGGTCATTTTATACATTGACTTCTTGGTCAGTGGCAAACAGATAACTTTAAAATTGCTGAAACAGGGATGTTTTCCAACTACATGTATACTCAAGTCTAGATTTCAACAATGAAATAATTTAATCCAAAAACACAAGCCACAGTCAGGCTGATTTCCAACATCAATCTTTTTTTTTATAAAGCATTAAATTTCTTATCACTCTTCTTATTATCAAACTTCTTATTATGGTCAAATGTAATGATAGAAGACACCAAGGTTCATCACTCCCATGCAATTACAATTATTTTCCATAACACTTGCATATCAAATTGCTCATCTCTGCTTAAGTCCCCCCCCTCTATTCATTTGGTGAGCCGGGTTTTTTTGGGGGGGGGGGGGCAATGCATGTCCATTTTTTTGGCACAAACATTATAAAATAAAGTAAATTTATATTGTTGCATTATTAATGAATTAAAAATAAACAACCATCACAGCTTTAGTTAATTATTCATTCATTTTTAGGTGACAAAGAAAGCGTTTGGGCAAATAGCCTCAGCTACCCCCCCCCCCCAAACTGAGATTCCCCCCTCCCCCAAACTGAGATTGCCCCCCTATGCATTTGTATTCAGGAGATTTAAAAACTTCTTGTTTTGAATTTATAGGGAATTTATTGTCCATATAAACCATGTTTGAATCATTGATGTTTTATAAAGCGTGTCCTGTATATGAGAGTTTAAATTTCACTAGTTTAAGTGTGTTTAACACATAGAACCACTGGTACAAATGTGTCAAACTCTTAATCTGGTACCAGTCATTTTGTATTCGGAATCTCTACTGATTCAACTGTATTATATAGGGTATACTAGAAATGAGTCTAAGTTTCACTAGTTTGTGTATGTTTAACACGAAGGACCACAGGTACCGAGGTACAAGGTATCATATCAAACTCTGTAATAACAGCTGTAATTAGTTCCGGTGGTGTCACATCGTACACCAGGTTGAGAAGTGTCAGAGAATTATAGTCCTTCCAATCTGTTAAAACTGGCGCTTTATTTCCAATTTTTACTAAATCATTTGGATCACCTTAAAAAAAGGAAATTAAATAAATGTCATTTTTTAATAATTGCATATTTTTTTTTAAAGCCACTTATCGGTATCCACAGGGGCCCTATTCCATTCTACTTCACTGCATCCTGGGTTCATCCTGGGAATATTCACATATTCAAATTATCTGCCCTTAATTGAAGGTTGTTTCTATGAACCAATCAAAAAACAGTTTACAAAAAGTTTCAGCCTCACTGCTTAATATGTTCACAACAATATGTTGAAAAACCAAGGTCCTGTGAACACATTGGCATGTACAAAAGAGATCCTTTGGCAGTTGGAATTCGATATAAGAGTAGGCCCTTGTGCTATTGTCTGGGCAAAATTTACCCTTATAGCAAGAGAGAGAGAGATGGGGTTTAACATCCACTCAACCATCAACACAAACAAGGTCATTTCAGGACTAAGATGGTTTAATTTAATTTCAATAATTGGCTTGCGCGTAGGGGTCTTGAGCAGTGGGAGGACCCGGAGAAAACCCACGAGGTTGGACAGGCGACCCTACTCCTTGCCACCTACAACCGGGGATTCGAACCCACGCCAGTTGACTCAATGACAGTCTTTATGATACTGCGCGTGCACACTAACCATTCAGCCATCCAACCTGCCTCCCCTTTTAGCACACTGTATTATGCATGCCCGTCTTGATTAGCCCAGGCAGGTATATATTGCGTAATGGAATAAAAAAAATATGACAACTTACCAAGTTCGTTAAATACAAACGAATCTGTTTGGACACGTTCACAGAATTTGTATGTTTCACAACAGACTAGAGTTGGTACATTATAGGCCTTGGCTATTAAAGCTATCATAGAGCTTCCAACACGAGACATAACACAACCATTAGCTAATAAGGCATGGGATCCCAAAAATACTTTGGTAGCCTGGAAAGGAAGTTACATGTATTTAAAGATACATACCCATATAACTTGGTCAATTTTGGTATATATGGAAAACCAATCTTAATAGAAAATATGTGATTCCCTGAAAAACATCCAAGGGGCGGCCACAGACAAAAATTTGAAAGGCTCTCTGTCTCCTCGGTTGATGTAAGAAACGCATATTATGTTTTGATCTAATGGCTAAGGTTTGTGTGATCATCAAGAGAATTAAATGTCCAGTCGCCGATTTCATTATGGCGTTGGTGTCTTAGCAGTGGGAAGAAACAGGAGGACCCAGAGAAAACGCATGAGATTGGACAGGCGACCCTACTCCTTGTCACATACAAGTTGGGAATAGAAACCATGCCACTTAACTCAACTCCCCAATAGTGGAAAGAAAAAGAGGACATGGAGGAAAAAAGTCAAGAGATTGGGTAGATGATCCTACTCCTTGTCACGTACAAGCATGCATCATGGATCAAAACCATGCCATTTAACTCAATTACAGACCTTATTATCTAAAGTGTGTGTGTTAAGACCTGCGTCAGATATTGTTATAATAAATGCAAATGTTTCTTGAGAATTTCCAGCCTAGTTTCCCGTTAGACTGGAATTAATGGCCTGGCATGGAGAATATTCTAGTACTTCAGATAGGATAAAAAAAGCAGTCCTCTGAACAATTAGCAGCCTGTTTAAGGCAGCTGGGAAGCGAAATAAAACTAGGCTGTGGTGCCACTGCCTTGGCAAGGTTCCCCTGATATTAGCCAGGTTATTGTAGAAAAGAAGGAGTTTAATCCCCCCCCTATTTCATTTTGTTTTACTTACTTCTTGCATCACATAAGATGCTGCATTAATGAGAACATAGGTACATTTTATTCCTTCTTTAACTAATCTTCGCAACATTTCTTTACCTAAAAAATATAAACATAAAATATATGTCATCATGCAGTGGACTTATACCAGACTTATATCACAAACTCCAACTATAATACCTATTTAGGCTTTTAAATTTTTATTTAAAATTTATAAACTTTGAAAAAACCCAATCATTGTTGCTGACGGAAAATAGTATCTACTACTTCTCAGCAATTTTTATCCTTCTTTTTATCTAACTCACTACGAAACTGGGCCCTGTTTCACGAAATTTTAACTAAAGATAAAATCAAAATTTTAGGGATACTTAAATTTTGATTGGCCAAGCACTAAAATAAATCTATTTTTATCCCAAAAAATTAAAAAAAGTTATGTCCCTTTATCTCTAGCGAGGACGTCCATTACTAAATGACAATGAACCAATTAAATATAATCTACCTTCTAGTTTTGGCCGACCATCAACAACTATAACACGAAATCTCTTCCCTTGTTTATAAGCATCTAATAAAACATGGCGTATCAACGAGGAACTGAAATAAACAATCATATTTTATCATAGTTACAATCTACTGTTGCCTGGCAACAAAAATATCAGCAGTCACCTGTGAAGCGAAATGAAATGGGGTTTAACATCTTGCTTGAAATCGAAAATTGGCAGAAAAATGGTCTTGTTCAATCATTATTCATCCTTCAATTTTTGAGCCTCGGGGAGGGGAGTTTTGCCCAGACAGCGGGGCTATGGCCTACTCTTATATTGAATACCATCTGCAACGGGATCTTTTAGATGTATGCCAATGTGTACACGGGATCTCAGTTTTTCATTACACCCGAATGACTAGACTGACATCTGTCCTTGTCAAGCTCTCCGGCGGAAAATCCCTATCAAGTTTCTTGGCCAACACCGCTATTAAACCTGTGACTTCCAAGCTAGCCAGCCAGTGTCTTACTCACTTAGCCACCGTAGCTCGCCATAAGAAAGGGAATAATGTGGTTTGCAATTACAAAATTTCTAAATTTCAATAAGGTTTTCTGCTGGTGGTCACATATTTTTTTATATTAACATTTCTTAGTTAACAGAATATATAACCGATAAGGATGAGAGAGAGAAATAGGGTTTAACATCCACTTGACATAGAAAAGTCATTTCAGGAATAACACACTACAAGTTTACATGGTTGGAAAATGGAGGACATAGAGAAAACCCACGTGGTTGAGTAAGGAGCACCTACTCTTTGTCACATACAAGCAGGGAATAGAAACCACTCCACTTGAGCCGATGACAGACTGTACCTCTAATACGCAAGTGTCGCCTGTCCAAACGGTGGGTTTTCTTCGGGTCCTCCGGGTTTCCCCCACAGCGAATTATTGAAATAAACTTAACCCATATGTTTGTCCCGAAATGACCTAGTTTGTGTTGAGTGGATGTTAAACCCCATTTCTCTCTCTCTTTCTAATACACATGCGTTTCCCCGCTAGCACCACCTCCAATCTCCTGCTTAACGTGATATGAACATGGCAGTCAAATATAACTTACCAAGCATAAACCATAATAACATCACCATCTGCGATTTTTTTACAAGCATACGTTGATATAGCATCTGCTGGAACCGTGATTCTCTCATTTATAAACGTATCAATACATTCACATAAACTTTGTTTGGCCTGAAAAAGAAATCAAATGGTGTTTATTGTCTTATTTTTCAGGAATAAAATGGGGTTTCATTTCTTATTTGTCTGGAATAAAATGGGGTTTCATTTGAGTCCAAGCCCCCAAACTACTTCTCTCTAGAATGCTTAAGTCACAGAGCTGGTAGATGGTCAATAAATAAATGAAATGTAACGTCCTACTGTTCTTCTCTGACAACGCTTCAACAAAATACAGCAGTAAACGTATGCCAAATATGTATGCTATGAAGACCAGTGAGCGTGCTGAACCAACTACATAATTTCCGGTCTAAAAAAAAAAATTCTCGCTTACAAAAATGTTTTTGCTTGTGTTACAGAGGGGATTATTTATCAATATATTTAAGATTTATGGAAACATTGTTGAAAATCGTTGGTCTTCCCCTTTAATGAGGCATACAACTTCCCTTAGAATCACTAAGTTCATGAGGCATACAACTTACCTTAGAATCACTAAGTTCATGAGGCATACAACTTACCTTAGAATCACTAAGTTCATGAGGTGTACAACTTACCTTAGAATCACTAAGTTCATGAGGTGTACAACTTACCTTAGAATCACTAAGTTCATAAGGTGTACAACTTACATTAGAATCACTAAGTTCATGAGGTGTACAACTTACCTTAGAATCACTAAGTTCATGAGGTGTACAACTTACCTTAGATCGCTAAGTTCATGAGGTGTACAACTTACCTTAGAATCACTAAGTTCATGAGGCGTACAACTTACCTTAGAATCACTAAGTTCATGAGGTGTATGTGTTATATGCCATTTTAAATATTTAATGGCATTCCCCATACTGACAGACAGAGGGCGACACTGTATTAAAAAACTGAAACATAAAAATATCTAAGTTAAAACAAATAAACGGAAATTCTTTTCATGAAAAAATTAGACAAAAGTTATATTTATTATCTTAATTTTCGAAACCGCCTAAAACTACTGCTCTTTAGAATGCTCAACCTGCGACCTCGAGACTAGCAAGTCTGTGTATTATCCACTTACCCAGGGGGGGTTGCATGGTCGAATGGTTAGCGCATGCGAGATGCATCAGAATGCCTGTCATTGAGTCAACTGGTGTGATTTTGATTCCCTGGTTGTACGTGACAAGAAGTAGGCTGGCCTGTCCAACCCTGTGGGTTTTCTCTGGGAACTCCAGTATCCTCCCACTGCTAAAGACCCCTAGCATTGAACCCTATGTTAGTCCCAAAATGACCTCGTTTGTGCCCCATTTCTCTGTCTCTCTCTCACCCACCCTGGCTCCCTAAATTAAGATACACTCACCTTATATATGGTTTTATTTTACTATCTAAATCTCTACACAGTTCTTTTTGAGGTGGAGTTATATAGTCTGTTATAACCTGGATATAATACAGGAGTTTTCATTTAATTCACAGGATAACAAAACACAGAGAGAGAGAGAGAGAGAGAGAGACAGCCAGACAGAAAAAGAGAGAGAGAACAGAGAGAGAGAGAAAAGAAGGGAGAGAGAGAGATATAGTAAAATGCAACTGTAAGGGTTGTGGAGGTCCTGCGCTATAAAAATGTACAATAATATGTTATTGTAATAATACAAATTTGAAAACAGTCCGTTAAGAATACAGCCTTCACTTGTGTTCACAAGGTTTCAACAAAGGAGGGGATAACTCTGGAATGAAAGATCACGGTACACTGAATATTATAGACTAATGACCACAATGCTTAACACAAAATTTTTAATAAATCACATTCACAAGGGGGATGCTCGATTCACAGTCCAGAACGTCCCAAATTGACAGAATTGCAATCGAGTGACGTGGAATTCAGTCCTGCCACAGTTCTGTAAATCCCGACAGCTGAGGTGGTGTGTGTAGAATTGTGACGTATTTTAAGTAAAAATATGTTTCCGTCGGAGATATTTTTCATGCAGTCGGCACATGTGTTGTACTCCAAAATTCACCTTTTCACTCAATTGACACTATTTTCGGAAGTGAGAGAATTCAATTCCAGAACAATAAATGGAAAATACGCCTAAGGTTTTTGACAAAGGGGGATAACTCTGAAACGGAAATAATTTACAGGTTTATAATATATCAGTTCATTTACCTTTTTGAAAGCAGCTAACAATGCGACACATCTGGCATTAGATCCTACTATCAAACCTTCAGCATACTGTAAACCTAGTTTAATAATGGCTGGATGTATACCACTACTTGTAAATCTACATAAAACAAATATATAAGGTCATATGAAAAAAATACAAGTAGTTACCCTGGAAGATACAAATACATTTCGCAAGTTTTCTTTCAGGAGCACACCAATCCATCCAAGGAGAAAACAGGCTGGAAACGACACTGGGACCTCATGGTTAATGAGCCATTAAGGCTTCTCAGCTCTTATATAAATTAAATGGTTTATAATGTCGTATCGGGTAGGACACTGGCTCACTAGCCTGGAGGTCAGGTGTTTGATCCCTACACTGGCCGAGAAAGTTTCTCCAGATTTTTTGGCGTGGTTCCCTACTTATCAGTGGCGTGGTTCCCTACTTATCAGTGATGCAAGGGCAGCCGTCTAGTTGTTCAGATGGGACGAAATAGTGATGTTCTCTCTAGTGTTCATCAAATTCCAGCTGTGTTCATCATCGTGTATACAGTACAGCATTTTTTCGCCCCATCCACACAACTATACATGTAGGTCTACCTACCTGTTAATATGTGAAAAGGAAACTTCACGCTGATACTGCTGGAGATGATTAAATAATTTTATTTTACGCTGTACGGAGGTTCTCTGTGGTACTTGCTGTTTTTCTAATTTTTTGGCAACTTTCTTTTGTGTATCTGGTAAATCAGCCTTGACATGGTCTGGTACCCTCTTCGATTCCTGAGGTTTGTCTTTCTTCACTACATATAAAACAAAAGGGTGAGGGTGAAATGAGATTTAATATTCACTCAACAAAAACTAGTTCATTTCAGGACTAACACAGGGTTCAATTTTATTTCAATCATTCGCCTGGCCATAGGGGTCTTTAGTAGTGGGAGGAAACCAGAGGACCTGGAGAAAATCCACAAGGTTGGACAGGCAACCTTACTTCTTGTCACATATAACCAGGGAATCTAAACAATGCCAGTTGACTCAATGACAGACTTTATGATACAGGGCGCACATGTTTACCGTTCAGCCATCCAACCCCCCATATATAAAAAAAGGTTTGAATATGACAGTGTTTCAAACAAGCGGTTGCCATGCACGATACGTCCACATTTTGTAACAGGTGGACAAAGAACAAGCCAAAAAGGCTATTTTCATACAATAAGGGTCCATTATCCTTGATGTTACGGTCCATATTTTGTAAGAGGTGGATAGTGAACAAGCCAAAAAAAGCGATGTTACGGTCCGACATGGGTCAATATCAAAAGGAACCAATATCTTTGGGATATAAACATACATTATAAGTTTCAATAAAATCTGATTAAAAATTGTGACCTTTTTTGGATGTCCCAACCTTGGTATAACAATAATATGCTTTGACACTATTTGCGTAAAGGGAAGCGGCCATTTTGACAGAGAATTTCGGTTTAATTTTCACAAAATTCAAACTCGGCTGTAATTACGGTGTAATGGAGGATATAAGGCACATGCCTTACACCATTTGCCTGACCAATCTCCTCTTCTAGGTTGGGGAGAACTGACCACATTAGCCGTCTGGCTGTTGGTACGAAGACTTAAATAACTATCTTACCTGGTTGTTGCCCAGGTTTCTGTTGAGCTTTAGCAGCTCTCTGAGCTTCCTGAAAGTAATAGACACAAATAGACAAAAAATACTTTTAGCTGTAACCATTCTTATATTTAACATTAAGCTTATTAATACAAAAACTGTTTGACTATAAATGAGAAGATAACTCTAGCTTACTGAAAGTAATAGACAGATGAGATAAACAAACAACACATGTCTAACGCCAATCTCCCAAACAGAGTTGTCTTCCCCTTGCAGTCCACACTAATCTCTGCTGTCGGCTCAATTGACTACGCCACCAAGATTCTTGGTGAAGATAGACAATGATAAAAAATACGATTTAAAACAAATAAATGATAATATATTTAATACTATTACCATATTGAAATAGAAATGGGGTCACAATTGTAAAGTAACAATGTATATACAGATATTACAGGGAACTCTTTCGCGTAAGACACGGGTAAAATGGTCGGAATACCGAACTGCGCACGTCGCCGTGCTAATTTTAGAATATAATACACATGGGTTTGTTTATCAGTACTACCCGATCGACAGGCCCAACAATTAATTTAGAAATGTCTAGTTAATCAAAATCAAATAATTCTCGTATTATGTTTGAAGTATGATAGAAAAATCACTTTGCGTGATAAACATTTCGAATTCACTAAAAAAATATAAAATTATAAAGTGTTTATAACGCCAAGAACATTTCGCTGACAGGTGCCATTTTTGACCAAGTAGTAAATCACGTGATCGATGACCTCCGGGTCAAACATTTATTGAACGTGAGCCGACGGCAGAGTCGAATGCTGAGCGAGACTTGCGTGGAGAATGGTCTAACGCTACTAAACATTCTTATGATATTTTTGATTATACATTTTCTGTACATATATGTCTCGCAGAAAACTTCTTTCTCTTACTGTACATTTCAGATATTACTGCCAATATACAACATATCTGTTTTGTAATCATTTTCAGAATTGTCATTGATTTGAGGTTAACCATTCTCTGAAGTAAGTTTAAAGGGGCACTAGTTAAGATTAGATAAAGATCTTGACAGTTCTCGCTATATTACTTATGAGTTAAAAATGAAATGCTGAAAATTTCAGTGAAATTGCTTCACTCTGAACCTAAGTATTAGACTAGCCTCGTTGTCATTACTACCGTCTTCATTAGTCGACTTCGGAGCCGAACAGTAGTACGTTAAGCCCATTTCATTTCCTTACCTGAACTGCTCGTCTTTCAGCTTTCAACTGAGCCTTCGATTTCGGTTGACCATCCGTCGTTTCTGTTGATGATCCAGGAACGTCAACAGAAGATGATTTTTGATTGCTCTTCGTCTGCTGAACTTCATTTTTGCTTGTCTTCTGAGTTTCATCTGTGCTGTGTTTTTTCATTTCTTTAGGATTCTCTATTTGAGTACCGGATGTACCTTTCTTTAATTCACTTTGTTTAGTTTTAGAATCTGGTCGCTTAAAGGTATATTAATTTAGAGTTTAATAAAGAGTTGGTCATTCTTGCTATAATAATTCAAAAACAGATGATAAAAAAAGAAAATATTGAAAATTTCAGTCCAATACTTCATTCTGAACAAAATTATCACTGGCTTTAATTTTAACAAGATGTGTGCGTGCATAGTGGTAACCATCGTCCTGGTATATTCAAGACTTGGCCTCACTTTCCCATTTTTAAATTAAATTTTTAAATGACGAACTGTTAATCTAGTTAAAATCTGGAGTATCTGATGTCATTGAGAGTTGATTATGGTCTTGTTTAGTTAATAAACGTCTAATTAATAGTTTATATAACATTTCAGGCCTAAAGAAATACCTGCAATAGGCAGATTTAGCTTTTGCATTAATGTATGAATTGTAACAGTATGTTTAACCTTTGTCTCTTGTACAGCTGCACCACCTGGACTTTGTGACTTCACTGAATCCTGGCCCCGTGGTGATTTATTTTTTGACTTCTGCTTCTTTTTACCTTCATTGGGTGTTTTTACATCAGGAACTGCACCTTTTTTATCTTTACTTTTACTTTGACTGTCTGCCATCTAATATAGAGAGAGAGAAATGGGGTTTAACGTCCACTCGACACAAACTAGGTCATTTCGGGATTAACTTATGGGGGTTTATTTGTTTGTTTATTAAAATTTTATTTCAATAATTTGCTTGCGCGTGGGGGTCTTTAGCAGTGGAAAGAAAAGCGGGGACCGGGAGAAAACCCACGAGGTTGGACAGGTGACCCTACTCCTTGCCACTTACAACAGGGGATTTGAAACCACGCCAGTTGACTCAACGACAGGCTTTATGATACAGCATGCACATGCAAACCATTCGGCCATCCAACCCCCCTCTGAACACATAGAAACTCTCAGTGGTCGACATTTGAAACTGGACATATGGATAGCCTTGTCATGTCATATTCTTCTTAGTTTTGTTGGTGTTAAGCGTCTGCTTCAACCATTGGCAACATTGCAGACAGTGTGTAAAATTTTATTATACTAAGCGTAGGCCTACACACGGGTGGGGGGGTCATTCCTTTTTTGGAGGAAACCAGAGTACCCGTACCTAGATAAATTATAATAATAATAATAACGTCATTTTACAAGGGTAGCAAATTAGGCCTGAGGCCTTTTTCAAATTTGGCCCTAAATTATAAACAGATTAGGTTGAAAAGGCGGGCACCCCCATCCCAAAGCCACACATGCTCACACCATAGATCACAACCACGACCGCTAGATCCCAACCTCACAACACCACCCATATGCCATATTGGTAGGCCATAACGAAATGATTAGTTTAATAGTTACTAAGTTAGTAATAGTAGCCTACTATTTAAACGGAGTCAATTAATTAAAAGGTGTCAAATATGGGACTTAAATATGTGACCGGTGATAGCAAAATGAGTCTTAAGTCGCAGAAGTAGATTTCTAATTATATGCTAATTTGTGTCTGAGTGCAAAAATTTTCAAAATTTGGTTTCGACCATTTTTGAATACTTTATCATGTTAGAATTCAGCCTGGCACACTTTTCTAGCAAGAAAATGTTGATAAAGGGTAGAAATTGAGCAATTAGTAATTAGTAGTTTACTCAAAGTAAGTCAGAATTACTTGAAACAAATCCATAATAGACCAATTCTGCTGGGAAATGTAGCCATTTTGGCGAAGGAAGCCCCGTACATAAGCTATACCAACACAACCGGTGAAATCCCCTCTTTCTATTTATAGAACTCATTATAATATTTAACACACTACTCAGCCAATAGCGGCGTATAAAAAAAGTAAACAAACCAGCCTTGTTGCTGTGTGACGTCATAAAGTTTGTAACCTGGTGACGTCAATGACGTCCCGACGTCTGATTTGTTGATCTTTAGCTATTTCGTCTTTCGAGTTTTCGCCAATAGACATAAATCATAAAGTTATGAATAAAACTGAGTCACTTTTTTAAAAAAATGCGTAGTTTTAGTACCGTACATTTACCTCGCTTGTTTAAATGGGGATTTGTCCGCATCGGCCAGTGTTCAACAATGAAACAATCTCGTTTTGGATTATTTTTGTGACAACGTTAAATAGGAACATTCCCGAAAGCATGATTTTATTGAAATTAACTGGGTTATGTTGAAATCTAATCTTCCTAACAATTGTGTTTAAGTTTATTGGCAGTTTGGCATTTTTAACAATGACTTTTGTCATGAATAACATTAATTTTTAACATAATCTTTAAACACAGTTTTCTCGAAATAGGCCTTTCTGGACTCCCGGACTTTGAACATGAATATCTCAACGATGTAGTAAAGTAGAGCAATGATTTAGGTATCATTAGACAGCTTATGGCATTCTCTTTAAGATGACATATAGGCCTATAACACAATTTTGAATTTTTGGTCATTAAGACTCATTATGCTGTCACCAGTCACATATAGACATAGTGTGTTATCATTTTTAGTAATTTTCTAACTTTTCATTGACGGGGAATCAAGTATGGAATTTCGATAAAACTTAAAAAGGGGCAATTTTTTACATTTTATTGTCATTGATAAGATATTTTTCATAATTTGATCGCCTCTCACTCTCAGACTCAGAAGTTGAAGTGTGAGTTCTTTTAGACTCTATTTCGGTTGTAAAGAATGGGTTCAAAAATCAAAATAAATTAAAGTCTACCCTTGATTGATGCGAGCTGGAGTCTAGTAGCAATTACAGATGTTATCCATATTTCACAAATCTTTCTAATGGAAGTTAATATTAGTCCAGATGATAGGACAATTTCATCAGATTTTTCACTTCACGCTTTGAACAGGAAACAGGGGAATCTCTGCAGTGACGTATTGGGAATGTCGATCAGTGAGCTATAAATAGTTACCGGAATAAACCAAACTAAACCGAATCACAACAAGTACTTACCGAAACAAGGCAACAATGTTATTGACGGTTTCAGGATCAGTCTGGGCATTGTTTTAGATACACATTTCTTTAGTAAGTCACTTTATAAGTGATATAAAAAGGTTTGAAATTATTCGGTATATAAGTTGTGGTGGCATGGCTAAATCTATTTGTTAAGGCCAGCTCAATTTTTGTCAAGGTCGCGGAGATGAGATGTGATTGTTGGCAAGATTGTTGGTTAAGTAAAGGGTAAGAATTGGGGCTAGGTACAGGGTTAGGGTCGAGTTACATCTCGTGAACTATGACAAAGAATTGAGTGACCTTATAATTATTAGCAGAGTACTAAACAATCTAGGGGGTATTTGAATAGGCCGCTGCAGCCAGAGTCCCCTAAATTAGTTTTAAAACTATTTTTGTTCCATAAATAAAAAAATATGTCAAATATTAAAGCTGAATTTAAAAAAGGAGGCATAAAACTTTCTAGCCTTTGGTAACTAATGACTTTTATAGGGGACATGACCCAAGTTTTGTCCGGCTTGAGTATTCATACAAGTGATCATAACTCTCAAACTTCCACTTCAATCAAAGGTGATTTCGCAGACAAGTCTTATTTTTCATTTTTATTATCCTAGCGCTCACGCAGTGGGTCTTTCCTTGGGACAAAACCTTAGTACCTGGAGTAAACCCACGGGGTTGAGAAGGCACCTTATCTCCAAGCCACATACGCTCACACCAGGGATGAAAAACCACAACCGCAAGCCAGAGGTGATCGGCCAGCTAGAGGTTGAAGCAAGGCACTCTAGACCACCCCCTAGAAAGTGGTTAGAAATTATACAGTAGTATCCGTGGTCATTACCTAACAGGTGTGCTTTGTCGTTAAAGATGTCATTTTTAATACCCATCACTAATGAATACACAAATCTAATAATGAGAGAGAGAGAGAGAAATGGGATTAAACATCCACTTGACATATAATAGGTCATTTCGGGACTAACATTTGGTTTAATTTTATTTCAATTATTTGCTTGCACGTAGGTAGTTGGAGGAAACCGGAGGACTCTGAGAAAACCCACGATGTTGGACAGGCAACCCTACTCATTGTCACGTACAACTAGGGATTCGAAACCACGGCAGTTGACTCAATGACCTGTAACAATAGTGGTGTACAGTAGTCACTGTTTCAACAACGTGACATAACACCTATACTACTGCTGTCTGATTGCTAACAATGAATGAATGAATGAAATGGGGTTTAACGTCCTACTGTTATGCACTTAACCTGAGCTAATTGATGACAGGCATACGCCATACAGTGTGCTATGAGGGAAATTTTGCCCGGGCAGCGGCGCTACGGCCTACTCTTATATCGAATTCCAACTGCCAAGGGATCTTTTACGTGCACTCCAATGTTACACGGGACCTCGTTTTTTTTTTTGTCCCATCTGAACGACTAGGCAGCTGTCCTTGTCAGGCCCTCCTTCTGCATCACTGACAAGGGGAAATCACGTTGGAAAATCGAGATGAACTATCTCGGCCAATGCAGGGATCGAACACTTGACCTCCAGGCTAGCGAACCAGCGCCTTATCCACTTAGCCACCGTGATCCCCTGATTTTAAATTTGAACTTTAAAATAAACATGACTAGATCTGTTGGTGTCATGTATTTCTATATTTAAAATACATGTACATCTATATAAGTATCTGAGTTTAAATATAAAAAAGACGATAGAACAAATTGTACAATTTACATTCTAAAAATTTAATTTAATAGATATTTATATACATACATAAATAAACAAGCCAACAGTGAGGCTGATGTCCCCCGCCGAAATCCCAAAATAAATAGATGACACATTTTAATTAATCGCACATTTATTTTTTTCAAGAGTATTGAGCAATCAAACTATACACTAAGTTTCATCACTCTCTACCAGATAGAATCAGACATTGTTCATCATCGAACTCCATCAAGGCATTCACCTAATGTACGCCTACACCTAGTTTGAACATTCTACCTTAATTAGAAGGAGAATTTTTGTGTTTCAAAGTCTAGACCTATCAGTTGCTTATCGCTCTGCTTACCCTCAACAGAAAATGTTCATTATTGAACTTAGTCAAGGTATCGATGAAACAAAACTAATCAAATTGCTTATCTCTGCTTACCCTAAATAGAAAATGTTCGTCTTCGAACTCCATCAAGGTATTGACCTAATAAACACCTACACCAAGTTTGAATATCCTAGCTCAATTAGAAGGAGAGTTATTATGTTTCAAAGTCTCGGCCAATCAAATTGCTTATCGCTCTGCTTACCCTGAGCAGAAAATGCTCATTATCGAACTTAGTCAAGGTATTGATGAAATCTAACTATATACCAAGTTTCACCAGTCTCACTTAATTACAACTTAAGTTATCGTGTCCCAAAGCATCAACCAATCAAATTGCTTATCTCTGCTTACCCTAAGCGGAAAATGCTCATCTTCGAACTCCATCAAGGTAATGACCTAACAAACACCTACACCAAGTTTGAATAATCTAGAGTTATTGTGTCCCAAAAAGTGTGACAGACGGACAGACAGACAGACAGACAGACAGACGGACTAACCCATTTTAATAGTCCCCTGCTTTCTTCGAAAGGCGGGGGACAAATAAAAAATACACCCAGTTAATAAAATATTAAAGGGGCATTATTAGCATTAGATATAGAGCTGACAGTTCTCACTATAATAGTTAAAAACTAGATATAGTAAAGGGAATTTGCTCCACTCTGAACCAAGATATTAATGATTGAATTTAGAGTCTAGCCGCGATCATCATTACTAAAGTCTGAACGATTATCCATTTTTGCATTTAATCATCAATGAGCGGTGTTGACCAGCAGATTCAATTTAAATCCAATGAAAATCGGACACATAAGATGGCATCGAGAGTTATTAAGGTCATTTCATGTTAATAAATGTCTAATTTATAGTTTATATCACATTTCAGGCCTAAAGAAAGACCTGCAATAGGCAGATATCGTTCTTGCATATAATGCATCTCTAAAATATTGATGCAGCTATATATTTTAAAGGTACATGGTAATTACTTCTTTATTATAGCATCTCCAAATCCTTCTGCCCATTCAAAGAATTCACATTGTTCTTTTTTTGGAAGTGAACAAGTGAAGAATTTTCTGCCGTTGTTGGCACCAAGTTTTAGAACAGTGTGATAACCACAAGTTTTACTATGTCCTGAACAAACTGGAAACCGTTTATCACACCACTGAAAAACAAAAACCCAACCAGATTAAATAATCCCATATAAACATGAAATGAAACAATCTAATTAAAAAACAGATCTATATTTCGTTTTGTTTTTTATACTTTCGATGGGCTACACTACATGTAGATCTAACAACTTATAGTGGGAGATCACGTTCTATGACGTAGAAAACGACATTTGACCCCATAAGGTCAGTCATTAGATTAACCAATCAGAATCGTTTTTGCAAGTGGCTATGTTTTTGATCTACCTTTGCTTTGTTTTGATATCTGTCGGAGTTCATGTCTACCCACAGGTCAAACCCCCTATTCGACTGACAATTTGATTGGCTGACCCCTCATTTGAATCTGAACACGAGTTAAATAACAAACCTTCCAGATCCTAAAGTGTAGTAAAGACAAGTAAAACAAAATTATGAACTTTAAAAAACGAAACGAAATTGGATCTGTGTTTTAATCAGATTGGAAATGAAATGGAGTTAGACAGGCTATTATAGCCGAATCTTCAACCCTTCTTAAATAAAGTCATTATTATTTTCATTATTATTAGTTTAACCGTTAACAGGGCTGATGAAATCCGTTTTTTTTACCTTTAATTTTAATGTCCTACTTTTCCGCACCAACTGGGCTAATGAGCTAATGAAATGGGGTGTAACCATTAACTGGGCTAATGAAATGAAGTTTAACTGTTAATTAACTGGGCTAATGAAATTAAGTTTAACCATTTACTGCGCTAATGAAATGTGGTTTAACCATTAACTGGGCTAATGAAATGTGGTTTAACCATTAACTGGGCTAATGAAATGTGGTTTAACCATTAACTGGGCTAATGAAATGTGGTTTAACCGTTTACTGCGCTAATGAAATGTGGTTTAACCATTAACTGGGCTAATGAAATGTGGTTTAACCATTAACTGGGCTAATGAAATGAAGTTTAACTGCAAATTAACTGCGCTAATGAAATTAAGTTTAACCGTTTACTACGCTAATGAAATGTGGTTTAACCATTAATTGGGCTAATGAAATGAAGTTTAACTGTAAATTAACTGCGCTAATGAAATTAAGTTTAACCGTTTAGCGGCTAATGAAATGTGGTTTAACCGTTAACTGAGCTAATGAAATGGGGTGTAACCGTTAACTGGGCTTATGAAATGTGGTTTAACCATTAACTGAGCTAATGAAATGGGGTGTCAACTGTTAACTGGGCTAATGAAATAAAATTTAACTGTTAACTGGGCTAATGAAATAAGTTTAACTGTTAACTGGGCTAATGAAATGAGTTAAAACTGTAAACTGGGCTAATGAAATGAAGTTTAACTGTTTGGGCTAATGAAATGAAATAGGATTTAAAATAAACCTTTCATCTTACCTCAAAATAATTGCACTTTTTGGGTCCCTTTATTGAGCAAGTAAAGAACCATCTTTTTATATTTGGACCAGGTTTATGCGTCTGCCACAAAGAACACTTTTTTCCATGCTGAGAACAATTAGGAAATTTACTATTCAAATCAATCTTGACGTTATTTTCTGTTTCACCATTTTCCTTTTTTATTTTTTTGTTGTTAAATTGTTGTTGCATTGAATCTTGGGTATCAGATGACTTTCTTTTTTTAGATCCTTGAAATGAATTTTTCGTTGATAAAATGCTAGTTGAGGACACAGTGATTCCTTTTTTTGCAGTGTCTAATGAAAAACTTTGCGGTTCTTGTGTAGACTTCAATGTAAGATCTATAACTAAGGAACTATTTGATTGGTTTATAGCAGTCTCCTTCCTAGATAAGGTACTATTTGATTGGTCTATAGCGGTTTCCTTCCTAGATAAGGAACTATTTGATTGGTCTTTAATCCCATTTCTTTGTACTGGAATGTCTGATTGGTTTGGCTTTGGCCCTAGGCAAGCATCACAGCTCAAATGAGCGGCTTTATTCACAAGAGTACAAACTGGACACGACCAATCATCTGCTGTTTTACAATTGGCAGTTTTCACCCAACTTAGAAGACTATTTTTACTTGGAAGGGTTCTGAAAAAAAATACTGAAGAAAATGTACCAATAGAAGAAACAATCACATTGGTGTTAGGGCTCAATTAATGTTAGGCGTCCAGAACCTGTAATAGCAGCATAAATTTCATGTTACCGACGGCAGCGCTTGTCATTTGAAAGAGACAAAGGAGAGCTTACCGTGTAGGGCCCCCATCTCCCCAAGCTAATTTGGAAAATTTGGTGGCCGCAAAAGCTATTCCAGCCATTGAATACAGCAACTTCAAAGTAGTCTAATCGACAATGATTCCTAAACCAGAAGTAATTCAAAAAACAAAAAAAGGTAAAAAATAACAGGATCGTTGGGAGAAAATTTCAAAATTTAATTGCAGCCCCTGAATACAGCAACTTTAATGTAGTCCAGCTGAGATACAGGGGATTGAATAGCAGTAATTTCAAGGTTTCCAATTATTTTTCAACCGATATTCTACATTAATCGCAACCATTCGAATCAGACTGTTGCAGGCTGTTTTCACAAATAATAATCAATGTCCGAAACAGTTGAGTGTTTTATTATTTTTGGGCATTATTTTTTGCCAGTTGGGTCATTAGCCAATCAAAATTAGTGCCGAAATATGCAGGGTATCATGTGATGGGTTTGATAAGATATACAGAAAAAAATCAAGTTCAAGCCTTCAATTGAAGAAGGGCATAGAAAGATCATTAGGATTTTCGGATGTGATTAGCCCTTGTCAGTGGTGAACAACAGAGCTGTCTAGTCATTCGGATGGGACGATAAACTGAGGTCCTGTGAATATGTTGGCGTGAACATAAAAAATCTCTTTAAGTGCCGCTGCCCGAGCAAAATTTCCCTCATAACACACTGTATGGTGTATGCCCGTTTTCATTAGCCCAGTGTAGGGGCAGAGCAGTAGGACGTTAAACCCCATTCATTTCATTTTCATTTGTACTGAAAATGGTCCAAATACCTAAACTTACAATTTATCAAGTTTACTGGTGTCTGCTGTCTGACATGAGGAGCAGAAATATGTTACTCTTCCACTGTCATCACCCATTCTAGTTTTTGTAACTTTAGTGCCACACGATTTACACATCTCCTGGGCGTAGATTCTATAATATTTATTGAGAGGCTTCCCAGTTTTACGACACTTCAAAACAAAACAAAATAAGCTTAACCTTAATTTTAAAGAAAGATTGTTGTGAAAGTATTTTATCGGGTAGTTCTTTCCAATAAAAGTATGGCAAATTTGTTATTTATGAAAAGTATACAGTAGATGCCTAATCTTACCAGAAAAATACTGCATTGCCTGAAAAACACCCATGGGGCAAGCACTGGGCAAAAATGTAAGTGTATCACTAACTTATTGTATGCTAGCTCGTTATTGCTTGATCGAATGGTACACAGGAATCTACAAATAAAGTTGACAGAAATCCTCCACAACTGACCAGGGTGAAGCAGGCTGGTAAAAAAGATTGGAATTTTGTCAGCCAACAACATGATCAAATCTTGGGTAAGTACCATACACACTGAGCCACTTCCCTTTTTTTTTCAAAAGCCTTAATTTTTTTAGTGATAATTTATCAGTGTGGTTTTGATTCACTACAATTCAAGAGAAAAATAAAAGCATTTTTTTTTACTTGCCTGGTAAAATATCATTGTAAAATCTCGTGTCATTTTTATGATGTTAGAAATATGCCCTGGTTTTAACTCATCCACCTGGAATAAAATGCAAAGAATTATCTGAGAGAGAGAGAGAGAGTTTAACGTCCACTCTCGACAGAGGGTAGGTTATTTTGGGACTTCCCTATCATTCAATTTTATTTCAATAAATCGCTTGCGCGTAGGGATCTTAAGCAACAGGAGGAAACCAGAGGACCTGAAGAAAACCCACAAGGCGATCCTCCTTCTTGTCAACCGGAAAATTAAAACCACGGCAGTTTATTCAATAACAGACCTTATGATGCAGCGTGCACACTAGCCATTCCACCCTTCACCCCCCACCCCCACCCCAAGAGAGAGAAATGGGTTTTCATACAGAAAAGATTCTCATGACACATTCTCTTATTTACCAAAAAGTAAACTTACCAGCATACATGGATTGAGGCCACTGTCAAACAAAGCCTGAAGCAGAAGTACAAGTTAATTATTACATCATTGCTTAGCAATGTTTATTACATCATGTCTATGATTGTGCTTGATAACGATTAGAGGATACTCGTTGAAATGTCATGCTTTTAGAATAAAACAAGTGATTGTATCCCATAAAAACTGTGTTCTGTTTATATTTATTACCATTCCTTCCTTCATCAAATCGTATTACACAATTCCTTATCAATGTTACCATTCATTCCTTTATAAATTACAACGTGATGTTTATAAATGTTACTATTCATTCCTCGATGATGTTTATAACATCATCTTTCATTATCAATATTTATTACATCATTCCTTATCAATATTTATTACATCATTCCTTATCAATGTTTCCATTCATTCCTTCATAAACTACAACATGGTGTTATTACATCATTCCTTATCAATGTTACCATTCATTCCTTTATAAATAACAACATGATATTTATTACATCATTCCTTGTATGTCAATGTTACCATTCATTCATTCATAAATTACAATATTTTTATTACATCATTCCTTATCAACGTTTCTTACAGAATACATTAAGCAGCAACAAGGCTAGTAATAAGTAGAATACAAGCTCTCCAAAAAATGATCTTTTTGTACAGAATTCAAAATTAATCTTAGGGAAATTGGATTAACGCAGAAGTAGAACACAAGCTCTTCAAAAAACATCTTTTTACACAAAATGACATCGTTAAACCAAGTAGGACTGACAAATACCACTAATTCAGATGCTAATATTCAGATGCTAAAATTCAGGCTTGTGTATCCCGACATGTGCAGCAAATTCAAGTCTCCAGTTGCAAATATCCAGGAATGTGTTAGTCAGATCACAATTACAACAACCATTTTAGTCATATATTACCTCATTTTTGATAATATTTCCTACACCAGGCAGAATGGTCTGATCAAGAAGAACATCACAGAGTTGTCTCCCTTTCTGTACCATAATTAATGATAAAGCGATTTTGGGATTAAAATATTGTGAACAAATATCCACATCTTTTAGCTGTTCATATCTTTGTAAACAAGACTGTGTGGATCTGAAACAAATGTAATGGAAATCACGTAGGTTCAATTTTACTTCAATAATATGTTTGTGAGTAGAGTAGCCTGTCATGTCTCATAGTCATGGGTTTTCACTGGGTCCTCCAGTTTCCTCCCACTGCTAAAGACCCCTACGCACAAGCGAATTATTGAAATAAAATTAAACCATATGTTAGTCCCGAATTTACCTAGTTTGTGTCGAGTGGACGTTTAGTCGGGTCGTCTGTCCAACCTTGTAGATTTTCTCGGGGTCCTCCAGTTTCCTCCCACTGCTAAAGACCCCCTTCACGCAAGCAAATTATTGAAACAAAATTAAACCATATGTTAGTCCTGAATTGACAAAACTAAACCATATGTTAGTCCTGATTGACCTAGTTTGTGATGAGTGGATGTTAAACCCCATTTCTTTCTTGCAAGTAGGGTCTTTAGCTGACAAAAGAAAACAGAGGTCACGGAACAAACTCACAAGGTTCGAAAGGCAACCATACTCCTTGTCACGCACAAGCAGGGAATCAAAACCACGCCACTTAACTCAATGACAGACCTTATGATCTAACCTGTACCTTGTGTTAAACAATTCGCCCCCCCAATCCCTCCGATACAGGTTTGCTGTTTAACCCACCTCTACCCTTCACACATGCATTTATATTGAAAAATGAAATTGAACCATATATTAGTCTCGAAATTTGTGTCGAGAAGAGGTTAAATCCCATTGTTCTTTCTTTGTTTGGTATCCTACAACACATTTTGCCTTTTACAGTTAATTCTGTTTTTGTGTAAACCCTGCAATACCCTAGATATAAATTAGTAGCATGAATAGGAAACCAGGGAACACAGAAAAAATACAATGAGGTTGAACAGGCATCCCTACTCCTTGTCACGTTCAAGCAGGGAATCGAAACCATGCCACTTGACTTGATGACATCCCTCATGATTTAACGCACACACGTTATACTATTCAGCTCCTTCCTTCCCCCCTCTCGCACCAACAAGATACCATACAAATACCAGATTTCGGTTCCCAGATTTAACAAATTGTATGGAAAATACTCTCTATCAGTGCATGATGTATATTTATGGAATGAGCTTCCTCAACAGTTGCGCTCAACAATCTCATCTTCAAGCTTTAAGAAAACACTAAATATCTGTCCAAGAACAAATAGTTGACCTCACTGTGAAGCGCTTAGAAATGAGAGAGAGAGAGAGAAATGGGGTTTCACATCCACTCAACACAACTAGGTCATTTCGGGACTAACACATGGTTTAATTTTATTTCAATAATTCGCTTGCACGTAGGGGTCTTTAGCAGTGGGAGGAAACCCACTAGGTTGAGAAGGTGCCACTATCTCCATGCAACATAAGCTCACACTAGGGCTCGAAACCACAGCCGCAAGACAGAGGTGGCCGGCCAGCTAGAGGTAGAAGCGCTGCACTCTAGACCACTAGGCCATCCCAACCGCCCCGCTTAGAAATAACCAGGGGACATAATTTTAGCGCTATATAAGACCATTTATTATTATTATTATAGTAGGAATAATTTACCTGACATCGAAAGCTGACTGATAGAAGTATAATACTGTTTGTTGGAAGTACAACAATACTACCGGTTCTTCCTTCTTATTATTAGGTACCACTGTAGATGGAGATATACCATGTGAGCCATTCATTAAAAAGTGAATTCTGAAAAAAACAAAGGAATTGAAATGTAATGGGGGTTACAATTAAAGTAACCAGTATAAAAAAATAAAACCAAAAGAAATGAAATGAAACAAGATGAAAAGAGAGAGAAAAATGGGGTTTAACGTCCACTTGACACAAACTAGGTCATTTCTGGACCTCCATATGGTTCAATTTTATTTCAATAATTTTCTTGCGCTTAGGTAGGGGTCTTTAGCAGTGGGAGAAAACTGGAGAAACAAAATGGGGTTTAATGTCAAACTGTTTTGCTCCGACTGGGCTAATAGTTTAAATGAAATGGGGTTTAATGTCCTACTGTTCTGCTCCTAAACTGGGCTAATGAGGTCTGGCATACGTCATATAGTGTGTTATGAGGCGCTACGGCCTACTCTTCTATCAAATTCCAACAGCCAGGCATCTTTTACGTGCACACCAATCTGAACTACTAGGAAGCTGTCCTTGTCAGGCCCTCCGTCCTGCATCACTGACAAGGGGTAATTACACTGGAAAATCTTGATGAACTATCTCGGTCCATGGTTTAAAAATACATGTAAGCTTGTTTTATAATATAGGAGTTGATTTAAAGTTGAGTCAAAATTTGGGCCCAAAAGTTGGTTTAGAAGATTAAAGAGAGAGTACTACAATTATACCACAATCAACTATTTTTCACCTAGGGCATAAACATAGAAATAAATTTTTAAAAATCAACAGGATTCTTCATCTGGGCTAATGAAGACAGAAACCAGCGGCTGCCAGACAGTATACGCCCACATTTTCGAGAGATGGATAGAGGACAAGCAAAACCGAAAGTGATTTTTCCTACAATCAAACGCCATAATTCAATAAGTTACAATTTGATATGCGCAAATATCGAAAAGTATCAAGATATTTAGGTTATAAACACGCAATTTAAGTTTCATCAAAATCGAAATTAAAATTGTGACCTCTACAGGGTCCACAACCTGGAAATACCATTTTTTGACAGTATACGCGTACAAACAGCAGCCATTTTGTATTGTAATTTTGGTCCTATTTTCCTGAAATTTGAACTCAACCTTCCTTAGCTTGTAACGGTGATATAATCAAACGATTTTTTAAATCGGATAATAATTGTGACCTCCAGAGAGACCACAAGCTAAACAAAGCCGATTTTGCGTATAATCAGGGGCATTAATTCAGGAAGTTACGATCCGATATGCGCAAATATCAAAAGGACCCAAGATCTTTGGGTAATATTCATGCATTTCAAGTTTCGTCAAAATCGAATTAAAATTGGGACCTCTACAGGGTCGACGAGCTTGATATACCATTTTTCAACAGTATTCGCATACAAACGGCGGCCATTTTGTATGGTAATTTTTGTCCAATTTTTCCGAAATTCGAACTCCCCCTTCCTTAGGGTGTTACGGTGATTAAATCAAACGAATTTTTAAATCGGATAATAATTGTGACCTCTAGAGGAACCACTAGCTAAACAAAGGCGATTTTGCGTATAATCAGGGGCCATAATTCAGGACGTTACGATCTGATATGCGCAAATATCGAAAGGAACCAAGATCTTTGGGTTATATCCATGCATTTCAAGTTTCATCAAAATCAAATTAAAATTGTGACCTCTACAGGGTCCACAACATTGATATACCATTTTAAACAGTATTCGCGTACGATCGGCGGCCATTTTGTATGGCAATTTTGGTCCGATTTTTCCGAAATTCAACGCAACCTTCTTTAGGGTGTAACGGTGATATAATCAAACGATTTTTTAAATCAGATAATAATTGTGACCTCCAGAGGGACCACAAGCTAAACAAAGGCGATTTAGCGTATAATCAGGGGCCATAATTCAGGAAGTTACAATCCGATATGCGCAAATATCGAAAGGAACCAAGATCTATGGGTTATAACCATGCATTCTAAGTTTCATCAAAATTGAATTAAAATTGTGACCTCTACAGGGTCCACAACCTTGATATACCATTTTTTAACAGTATTCGCGTACGAACGGTGGCCATTTTGTATGGTAATTTTGGCCCGATTTTTCTGAAACTTGAACTCGACCTTCCTTAGGGTGTAACGGTGATAAATTCGAACGGTTTTTTAAATTGGATAATAATTGTGACCTCCAGAGGTACCACAAGCTAAAATATGTGATTTTTCGGACAATCAGGGGCAATAATTCAGGAAATTACGTTACGATAGGCGCAAATATCGAAAAGAACCAAGATCAAAATTGTGACCTCTATAGGGTCCACAAGCTAAAAACATGATTTTTCGTACAATCAGGGGCCATAATCCATGAAGTTTTGATCCGATACATGCCAATATCGAAAGCAGCCGAGATCTTAGGGGGATAAACCTATATTTCAAGTTTCGTCAAAATCGGGTAAGAATTGTGACCTGTAGAGAGTCCACAAACAACTGTGGACGGACGGACGGAATATGGCGGATATCGGGTTCAAAATACGATTTAGAGTAAAAAGTAGAAAATCAAAAGTCAAAAGAGAAAATTATTATCCAAAATGGACATTTTGGTGTGGGAAACATATATCACTCGTGGTTTTCAACCTAATACGTCCACTTTTTCAACTTTAAGTTGTAAATATTCTACTTTCAACAACAGAATTTCTACTTTCAATAATCAATTTTTGACATTCGACTTTCAATAATCAATTTTTGACATTCAACTTTCAATAATCAATTTTTGACATTCAACTTTCAATAATCAATTTTTGACATTCAACTTTCAACTTCAGATTTTCTACTCGAGATTTTCTCCACAAGATTTTCTCCATGCATATTACGGAAATAAATTTGATCTCGTGACTATTTCTGCATGTCATTAAAATACAATATTTTCCCGGAAAAATTAACGATTGGGCAGAAATAGTCACGTGATCAAATTTATTTCTGTAATATGCATGGAGAAAATCTTGTGGAGAAAATCTCGAGTAGAAAATCTGAAGTTGAAAGTCGAATGTCAAAAATTGATTATTAAAAGTAGAAATTATGTTGTTGAAAGTAGTATATTTACGACTTAAGTTGAAAAGGTGGACGTATTAGGTTGAAAATCACGAGCGGTATATGTTTCCCACACGAAAATGTCCATTACGGATAAGAATTGTCTCTTTTGACTTTTGATTTTCTACTTTTTACTCTAAATCGTATTTTGAACCCGATATCCGCCATATTCCGTCCGTCCACAATTGTTTGTGGACTCTCTACAGGTCACAATTCTTACCAGATTTTGACGAAACTTGAAATATAGGTTTATCCCCCTAAGATCTCGGCTGCTTTCGATCGCATTTACTCTAGATCGCATTTTGAACCCGATACCCCGCCATAACGGACAGGGGCGACGACATAATACGTCCACATGAAAATGTGTTTAAAAAAATTTATAAAACGGCTGCCACTAAAACCATCATTATTTTAATCCAACGTTTCGTAGGTAAATATAACACTACATCATCAGGGTAATTCAAATACTAACTGAAAGGCAAGTAATTGAGTTTATTACTTGCCTTTCAGTTAGTATTTGAATTACCCTGATGATGTAGTGTTATATTTACCTACGAAACGTTGGATTAAAATAATGATGGTTTTAGTGGCAGCCGTTTTATAAATTTTTTTAAACACTATATGTATCTAGTTCCAGAACTGAGATCACCATCGACATCTTCATGATTGGTTTTTGTGTACAACTTTTTATATTCGGATATTTCACATGAAAATGTGGGCGTATAAAAACAAGCCAACAGTGACGCTGATGTCCCCCGCCGAAATCCCAAAATAAAGAGATGACACATATTAATTAATCGAACATTTATTTTTTTCAAAATATTAGCTTTAGCTCAAAATATTAATTATTGAACTTAGTCAAGACATAAGCCTAATAATCATCTACATCAAGTTCAAAATTCTACCTCAATTAAAAGCAGAGTTATGTTCCAAAGTCTTGATCAATAAAATTGCTTATCGCTCCTTAGTCTAAGCAGAAAATTTGCACCATCGAACTTAGTCAAGGTAATGATATAATGAATCTATATTCTGAGTTACATTGCTATCACTTCATTACAACCAAAGTTATCGTTCCCCAAAGCATCAACCAATCAGATTGCTTATCTCTGCTTACCCTAGGCAGACAATGTTCATCATCGAACTCCATCAAATCCTTCACATAATGAATGCCTTCACCAAGTGTGAACATTCTGCTTATCAGTCTGCTTACCCTCAGCAGAAAATGTCTAACTTGGTCAATGTATCGTCGAATAGAGAGAGAGAGAAATGGGGTTTAACGTCCACTCAACACAACTAGGTCATTTTGGGACTAACAAATGGTTTTTAATTTTATTTCAATCATTCGCTTGCGAGTAGGGGTCTTTAGCAGTGGGAAGAAACCGGAGTGCCCGGAGGAAACCCACGAGGTTGAGAAGGTGCCCCTATCTCCATGCCACATACGCTCACACCAGGGCTTGAAACCACAGCCGCGAGACAGAGGTGGCCGGCCAGCTAGAGGTCGAAGCGCGGCTCTCTAGACCACTAGGCCATCCCACCCCCCCCCAGTGTTCTCACTCTCACTTAATCAGAACTTAATAAGCATAAACCAATCAAATTGCTTATCTCTGCCTACCCTAAGCAGAAAATGCTCACCTTCAAACCCCATCAAGGTATTTACCTAATAGACACCTATGCCAAGTGTAAACATTCTAACTCAATTAGAATGAGAGTTATTGTGTTCCAAAGTCTCGACCAATCAAACTGCTTATCGCCCTGGTTACCCTCAGCAGAAAATGCTCATTATCGAACTTAGTTAAGGTATTGATGTAATGAAACTATACACCAAGTTTCACCACTCTCACTTAATTAGAACTAAAGTAATCGTGTCCTAAAGCCTCAACCAATCTAATTGCTTATCTCTGCTTACCCTAAATGCCCATCTTCAAACTCCATCAGGGCAATGACCTAATAAACACCTACACCAAGTTTGAACTTCTGGCTCAAATAGAAGGAGGGTTATTGTGTTCCAAAGTTTCGGCAAATCAAATTAATTAAAGCTCTGCTTACCCCGAGTAGAAAATGCCCATTATCGAACTTAGTCAAGGTATCGATGTAATAAAACTATATACCAATTTCATCAACTTCACTTAATTAGAACTAAATTTATCGTGTCCCAAAGCCTTAACCAATCAAGCTGCTTATCTCTACTTACCCTAAGCAGAAAATGCTCATCTTCGAACTCCATCAAGGTATTGTCCTCAATTAGGAATAGAGTTATTGTGTCCCAAAAAGTGTGACAGACTGACGGACGAACCAGGGGCCGCGGAGCGGGCCCGATTTCGGGGGGGCTACTGACCATACCCCCCCCCCCATAACCTTTTTTGAGCTTTTGGCGACATTTTATTTTCACTATTAAAAATTATTGCCGGGGCTAAAGCCCCCCTAGTCCCCCCGGCTCCGCGGCCCCTGGGACGAACCCATTTTAATAGTCCTTTGCTTTCTTCGAAAACCGGGGGACAAAAAACCAAATGAGAGAGAGAGAGAGAAATGGGGTTTAACGTCCACTCGACACAAACTAGGTCATTTAGGGATTAACATGGTTTAAATTTTATTTCAATAATTCGCTTCAAATAGGGGTCTTTAGTAGAGGGAGGAAACTGGAGAACCCGGAGAAACCCCATGAGGTTGGACAGGGGACCCTACTCTTCCTTGCGATGTACAACGGGGGATTCGAAACCACCCCAGTTGACTCAAACCACAAAAGATCATTATAAATGAAAGTATAGCTTGAAATCAAAAATTGGAGAAATATGGGGTTGTTTTATCATTATTCACCCTTAACATTCAACTTTTAAGTCTCAACAAGTACAGTGAATAAATATGAAACTACCTTAAACACTGATCTCCAAATACCATAAATAATTCTTTGCCAAGTGTTATTACTTCTTCCAAGGTTTGACCAACAAGTTTATTACATTCTTCCTGCTTTTTATTCCGACTGCAACTCCCATTTGCCTGAACATATTTCAACAATAAAATTTCATAAGTTTGCACCAAAGAATCATTATTTGTGACAAGGTAAAAAGGTTTGCCAGGCAACAAAATCCCACCAGTACATGTACTATAAAACCACAATTTTAAAAAAAAATGTGTTACCAGGCAGCAAATCATGTTCTCCCCACCAGCTTGTTTGTGTGAAAAGGGCATTACAAATCTTGTCACAATTTGCAATAAATTTTAATATTCAATCAATTTTCT
Source organism: Patella pellucida (assembly GCA_917208275.1). Lineage (NCBI taxonomy): Eukaryota > Metazoa > Mollusca > Gastropoda > Patellidae > Patella > Patella pellucida. The sequence goes on from OU795038.1 coordinate 72,305,031, forward strand.
TTTACCTAATATCAGGTTCACAGTTACAGAGAGAGAGAGATGGGGTTTAACGTCCACTTGCCACAAACTAGGTTATTTCAGGACCAACAAATGGTTTAATTTTATTTCAATAATTCGCTTGCCCATAGGGGTCTTTAGCAGTTGGAGGAAATCGGAGTACCCAGAGGAAACCAAGAGGTTGGACAGACAACCCTACTCCGGGGATTCGAAACTAAGCCAGTTGACTCAATGACAGGCTTTATGATACAGTGCACACATGCTTACTACTTGGCCAATCAACTCCCTTTGCGGTTACAGGTCAAAGAAACATAACTCTGAATGCAATCATCAGAATAAAAGCTGAAAACAGAACTCATATTTTCATCTTTATATTTTGAATTGTTTTCTTTATTTACGAAGGCTACATTTTAGTGTGAATTTAGGTATTGATCAAAACCTGATGTTTTCCAAAAAAGGCAGGTGGCTCAAAGATTCTTTAAATTATACCTCAATTTATATTTGTTTAACGTATTTGACTTATACCCCATCTTCATTGGCCCAGTAGGATGTTGAATCCCATTTCATTTCATTTCCTCAGAAATACCTATTTAAATTTTGCTTCTTATTTCTTTCAAGGGTAGGGTAACTTCAGGTATGAATAATTGCGGTAGTAAGATTTACACAAACCACCCAAATCCACCATTATTTCAACTCATATATAATAATAATTTATATCTATATTTGATAATATACTGTTCTTTATGCCAAATTTGCATTTTTTATTTAAAATCACATGGTTTTTGTTTTGATTTCTTGCAATACACGAGTTATGTCCCTTGGTTACTACTTCCAAACTTGCTTGGAAATCGCATTTTGAGGGGCATTTTGACATCAAAACGTTACAACTGTAAATTAAATATGACAATTGGGCAAATATCGATATAAATTATTGTCTTATAAGTTGAAATACTGGTGGATTTAGGTAGATTTGGGTAGATATGGATGGATTTGGGTAAATGGTGCTACCCGAAAAATTGAGGTCCTGTCCTGCGTACATATTGGCATCCATGTAAAAGTTGGAATTCTATATTAGAGTAGCACAGCAGTTTTCTGTCTGGGCAAAATTTTCCTTTTTGCACTCCGCATGGCATATGCCCGTTTTTCATTAGCCCGGTCAACGCAGAACAAAAGGACATTAAAGCAAGAATTTCATATTTTCTAAGAAAGTCCAAACATAATTATCTCTATGTCTTTTGCTCAATAGGTTGTCAACTCACTATTATACCATCATAGTTATCATTCTAAAACTCAAAAAATTTTCACAGCAGAAATAATAACACAATTACCACCTAATTACCTCCCTTGTTTTTCTATTCCCTACCATGGATTAGCTATCTTCATTTTGAATTTGAAAATGATATTTTATGAATATCTCAACTAGCAATTTTTAGTGAATTATTGGATTAATATGACTATTCTTTATTATGGTAGGACTGTTTATACATAGCATCGAATTTAAGGCTTTATTTTAATACATGTTAAAAATATACCTTAAAAATATGAAATTGTAGCTAAAATCCCCATTTCATTTCATTTATTGACTTACATTTTGAGAGACTTGTTTACAAATAATATTTGATATTCTTTTATCCTTCAACTTTGCTCTGATATTCTCTCCCTTTATTTTACAGCCTGGGCCTTCTACCATTTTCGTTCAACTTCGATAGTTTGTATCAACACTGAAACAATCTGAAAAAAAAATGAAATGAATAGGAGTTTAAAGTTTACTCGGAGTGGGCTAATGATGACAGCCATACGCCATGCAGTGTGATATTAGAGAAATTTTGCATCAGCTATCATAGCTCTCTGAAAAACAAACGAAAACCATAAAATTGAGTAGACCTGTACAACAATCAACTTTTTTTTCAAATTCACCTAGGAGAGATAGAGAGAAATGGGGTTTTACGTCCACTCAACACAAACTAGGTCATTTCAGGACAACATATGGTTTAACTTTATTTCACTATTCGCTCACAGGTAGGGGTCTTTAAGCAGTTGGAGGAAACCAGAGGACCCGGAGAAAACCAACGAGGTTGGACAGGCGACGCTACTGCTTATCTCGTACAACCGGCGATTTGAAACCATGCCAGTTGAGTCAATGACAGGCTATATGATACAGCGCGCACGACGCACATGCTAACCATTCGACCATCTCATCAAATGGACACTGTATATCAAGTCAGCTAGTGAGCCTAATCTTCTGAAGTACCGGCCCCTGCTAATTCTAAAGGCCTTAAGTACTAAAGACAAAGATAAGGTCCATAAGGTTATAATTTAAGCTGATTACTAGATCTGTATGTAGGCCTATATTTATTTATCATACCCCCCTAAAATTCACATATTTTTGGGTAGAATGAATTATTAATTTTATTTGGCTTTATTTTTATACTTATTAGAATTTTTTTTGTTGTGATAATAAATATCATGGATGGAATGAATGTACTGTATGAAATGGGGTTTAACATCCTACGCTTTAACGGGCATACACCATACAGTGTGCTATGAGTGGCACCATTAGCTGTCGCTGGTTGGAGGGGCAAGGCTGGGGCAAAGTCCAAAGTTAAGGGAGCAAAGGCACGAGCTTCAACTAGGGGTAGGGGTTTTCCCCCAGAAATTTTTTAAAGACAGGCTGCAGTAAATGCAGCCTGGCAGTATTTCAGGCACTGATCGTTGAGATAAAGTGTCAAACAAACGGACTTGCGAACCTCAATGAAATCCACTCATGAGTGCCAAAGAAGGCAGTCCTTGTGGGGGAATTGGGAACTCCCGAAGAAAGTTTGAAAAATGGACTGTCAGAAATGCTGTCAGAGAGTATTCATTTACTATTCATATATAGAGCTGATCAGATACCGTCTGTTGTCTGATCAGTAGTCTATCCGACCTCAGAGAGGAAAGTGTCAAATGAACAGAATTGCGAGCCTCAACAAAGCCCCGGAAAATTTGAAAAGTAGACTGCCCGAAATGCAGTAACTGGCAGTATTTCAGGCACTGGTTGTCGAGATAAAACAAGCTTACCAGATACCGCCTGTTGCCAAATCATTAGTTTATCTGACCAGAGAGGAAAGTGACAAACCTACAGATTGAGTGAACCAAATTGAATGAATAGTCTTCGCCACAATACTTTATTAAATAAACTCCTGGAAATGCAGTCTGGCAGTATTTCAGATACTGGTCGTCGAGATAAATAGAGCTGACCAGATCCTGTTCTTCGCCAAATCACCAGCTTATCTGAAAAAAGAGGGAGGTGTCAAACGAACGGATTGAATGTATCAAGTGAATGCTTATTCACGCCGCGTTGAACCTATACCCAAAAACTTTGAGGATCGTAAAAGCACTTTTCAAGTGATTCACATGTTATTGTTTAGAGTTTGTGATATGTTTCGGTAATCAATGCCTTCTACAGTGATTAAATCTCACATCCCCCTACTCAGTCAGAGAGTGTATTCTTACAAATTACAAGCCCATCCTGCTGTAAACCTACTATAATTATTTTAAGACTATTTTCTTTAATTATTGGGCGGGCAAACAGAGAGCAGACCAGATTAATAAGGGGGGGGGGGGGGCTTGCACCCCTTGGCGCCGCCGCTGTCTTCTATGAGGGAAATTTTTGGTTGGGCTGCAACTGAGTTCCAAGTGCAAAGTGATATTTTACATGCACGACAATGTGTAAACGGGACCTCGGTTTTTCGTCCAATCCGAACGACTAGACAGCTGTCCTTTAATTTTATCATGGAATATCGATGGACTTCACGTACATAATTGATTATGACTAGAGTTGATGTTTCATGTGTCGTTTTTTTTCTTTTTAGCGTTTTAAGAGTGGAAGTGTAATACAGTCGAAGAGTCACCGACTGGTTATCATTACATTATCATAATGATAATGTACTTTTCACGAGCAGTATTTTATTCGGTAATTACTTCAAAAGACAGCGGCAAATGTCACGTGCACCTGGATATTTTACGACAGACAATATTTATTTTTGACTTCTTCAACAAGAGCCATACTAATTGTTAGGTTATTGTGTCACGTGTCTGTTTTACAACAAACTTTAGCAACTAACGTCATTGAGAAGTAATAAACAATTATGCAATTATGACGTAATCTGCACTCGGGACTTCTCGGTCATGAGATTGTCGTAAAAATACAGTCGAGCCCATTTACGGTATTTATTTACGCTGTCATGTGATTTCAATCCAGGTGTAAATCGATTTACAATATTAGGGCCTTCAGCCGCAATAAAAATGGTGAGTAACATTATAATCACCTTTTTGTCAGTGTTCGTAATTCAACTGAATAAGATCTTATTGGTGACATTCGATCTGATAACTTTTTACTCACTATTTGTCCATAGATCTAGCGTTCTGGATAGCAGCCGACGCTATTTATAGTAACATTCATTGCAAATATTGGTCCTTTTTTTGTTTGCACCAACACGAACAAAATTACTCAAATCACTAAATTTAAAAAAGATATAAACATAATTCATTTTATTCGAATTTGCATATAAATAAAACAAAATAATATTCATTTAAATAATTAACAAACATTCTTCCACCACATGATTTGTAGATTGGGGAATTTTTAAAGTCAAAATTACAGTAAGCTAAACTACTGCGAACTGCATGCATGAGCGCAATATGCCTCTGGTAAGGTACTTCTGGGCTCACTATCAAGGTGATCTCGGGTTTTCTCCTGGTATATTCTGAGTATCTTATTCGGGATTCTCTAAAACAGGGTTGTCTATTCTCAGTACCGTATGGTGGACCTCAGGAAGAGCATCCGAAGTGTTGGGATAGGGATGGAAAATCAAGGTTCGATGTGAGCCTCCAAGGTCACAGAGGTGTGCATGTGAAAGAACCCTTGATTAGAGCAGACCTTAACACTGTCTGTACAAAATATCCTTTAAAGGACACTGCATGTCCTATGCATGTCTTCATTAGGCCATACCATACCACAGTAGCCTGATTTATGCTCTGAGTTTGTCAATCAAAAGTGGAGAACATGTGAACACACAAAATGACATCCACATGTTCAATCTGCGAATCATTTCAAAAAATAAAATAAATTTACGACCCCGGTGTTAATGTTGAATTAGAACACTAACAAGAAATTATTTTGGACCTGTGAATAAACGTCAAAAAGGATGTTTTTGCTTTATTACTGACAGGATTTGGCAAATTATTGAATTATAAATGAGGTTACTAAAAGGGGCGTATAGTGTTGGCGCATGTCTAAAGCACTGTAACTATGAATGGATTTAGATGGCGGTGTATGTCAGACAAAACAACGCTTCATTAATTCATACGTGAATATTTGGAGTTAGGCGATAGTTGTGCCACTACATCCGCCTCTGTAAGTTTAATTAGTCATAATAGCATAACTTATTTTGTTTTAAAGATGTTACACGTATTAATAAAGAAATTGAGTTTGCTACTCAAGACATTCAATCGTGGCTAAAAACAAACAAATCAGTATATCTCAATGATTTTAACTATGTTCTCGGAGCTAGGTGGGGTTCCCCCCCCACCTTCTGTATCCGCCCCTGCTGAATATAATATAATGATTTTGGCATCAATGATTATAATATAAATGTGCTCATTATAATAAATTAACATAATTGAATAGAGTAAAGTTGTTCAGTATCTCAACTGAACCGTTAAATTTCATGCATGGATAATTTAAATTAGCATTCAGACTTCAGAGCATGTTTGATGAGGATGATGTGTTAAGTTTATCAGTATTAATAGTGAGGCTTGGGTACATAAAGGAATAAATTGGGAGTTTTAACCTAAAAATAGACATGAGGTTAGAAAATTTAAAGAGAGTGAAAAGGGTAAGAAGAAGAAATTTTACCACTCTAAAAAAAATATTAGTATTTAGTGGGAGCCCTTCCGGACTAAATCTTATAAAATTGTAAAGCTGTTTGATGCAAAAGTTCTTAATATGTGAATCGATTTCGATAAGAAATGGCTAAAATATCTGCCTATTGCAGGTCTGTTTTCTGGTTTCAAATGTTATATATTAACAGAACATAATTTGTATGGGAAATAATCACTGGTTTGATTCTAAAAGCATGACGCTTCGACAGGTTCCTTTTTATTGTTTTTAAGCACAATGACGTTTAGTAAACTTCAGATTAATATTAAAGACTTCAGGATGAAGCCACTAACAGATTAAATAACAATAACAAATTAAATCAGTTGCGGACCCAGGAAATCCTGTTGGGGGGGGGGGCATTGGGGTTCTCTCCATCTGGGGTTTAGGGGGGGTGCTCCCCCGAGTAAATTTTGATAAAATCAGGGTGTCAGTGGTTATTTGTGGCGCATATCTGGACCCGAGTTATAACATTCAATTTCCTCAGCTACAACCTCACTAGACTGCATTATAATGAATGACATTTTGAAACATATGACAATAAACTGCAAAGTAGGTACCGGTAGGTCTAAACCAATTTTTACGAAGAACATGCGAAAGATAGACAGACATAGTATAATAATAAATGTACAACATGTTCTTTACTTTTTTTTAGTTAATTATTAATCTTCATCAACGAGATAAAAGCACAACATTGTTCTTTAATTAAGGATTTTATTGATAGAAAAATCCACTCGATGAAGATGAGGTACATATATTTTTAGTTCAATCTTCATCGAATGGATTATTCAATAACATCCATCTTGGATGTCGATTGATGTAACTGTTGACTATAGCATCGTCGTCCAGCGGAATGTCATGATGAATCTGAAGAAGGATCAATCCATTGAATCGCTTCTCGCCCATTGTCGACCTTAAACCCGTCTTTACTAATTTCAATGTGGAATGACCTCGCTCTACAGTTGCGCTGGACACAGGTATTAGTAGTAAACATCTTAAAATGTAGTCGACGTTAGCGAATTGGTTACTGTTCATTTCACTCAGCGTGTTAGAAATTGTACTAGGTGTAGGAGTGACAGTTTGTGCTTGTCTCCATCTCCGCGCTCAATGATCGTTCCACATCTCAATTTCAGCATTCAAACAATGAGGACAAGGAACTTCATATCAAATTGATCACATATTTCAGAAATGATACTTAGCTCAAGTAGGCGGTTATAAGCTGGTATAAGTGCTAGTCCCATTACCGTGTTTTTTTGGAAAGATGTAAATCGGGAGTCTGTCTGGATGCACATTCTGTCGATATACGGCGTGAAAACGGCACAGCGCCAATATCTCAAAGGGTCATTGGTGGGGCGTTATTTCTCAATTCAAAACCCACCTGTCTCTCGACTTAACAAAAGTTTTTTGTTAAAAAATGTAATGACAAGTTGTAGACGTTACATAGAAACAGAATAGTAGGGAATTTTTTATACTGTTATTTAGTGGGGGCCTGCCACTGAATTAAATGTTATATTAATTATTAGTATTTAGTAATTTATTCACATGCCGAGATTTAAATGGATAATTAATTATACATGTGAGATTTAAACCAGAAGCTGCCAGGCAGGATTTCGAGAGGTGGATAGAGAACAAGCTAAAAAAAAGGGATTTTTTCGTACAATTCATGAAGTTACAATGGATATGCGCAAATACCGAAAGGAACCAAGACCTTTAGGTTATAAACATGCATTTTAAGTTTCATTAAAATCTGATTAAAATTGTGACCTCTACGGGGTCCACAACCTTGATATACCATATTTTTACACTATTCGTGTACAAACAGCGGCCATGAATTTTTGTCCAGCAGTTTTGGTTTGATGTTCAGTAATTCGAACTCAACCTTAATTATGGTGTAATGGTGATATAATCAAAGTTTTTTTTAAATCGGATAATAATTGCAACCTCCCGTGGGACCACAAGCTAAAAAGGGCCATTTTTCGGACAATCAGGGGCCATAATTCAGGAAGTTATGATCCGATCGGCACAAATATAGACAGGAACCAAGATCTGTGGGCTTGAAACATCGGTTCAATATTGTGACCTCTATAGGGTAAAGCTAAAAATGTGATATTTCGTACAATCAGGGGCCATATTCCATTTAGTTTTGATCCGATACATGCCAATATCAACAGCAACCGAGAACTGTTAGAGATCAACCTATATTTTAGGTTTAGTAAAAATCAGATAAGAATTGTAACCTGTGGAGGGTCCACAAACAATTGTGGAAGGATGGACAGGGGCAACAACAATATACATCCACATGAAAATATGGTGTTTGAAAATTTAACATTAATTAAAAAACTAGCTTTGTCTCGGTTGTCACATACTGATGCTACGATAAGACACTATCTACGCTACATGTACCTCTTCAAACTGCCATAACTTTGCCCAGAATAAAGTAATTTGTATAAAACTTTCAATACATTTATATTTACTTTTATACGCTCACATGGAAACTAGTTTTTATCTATTGTTTGTATTATTATGTTATTGCTCTTCATTCTGTCACCAAAAATCAGCTAATATATATAAACATGAGGTCTAGGCTCTGCTCGGATTCAATCTTGATGAAACAGGCAGAGGCGGAACCAGGGAATCCAGTTAGGGGGACCGTGGGGGTCCCCTGAGAAATTTTTTGAAAAAATCAGGGTGTCAGTGGTGATTTGTGGCGCATATCTATTTTTTTATACTGTTATTTAGGGATTTAGGGGGGCCTGGGCACCTAGGGTCCCCTCCTGGATCCGCCTCTGACCACAGGGTTGTTCAAGATTAAGTCGAACTTGTTTTTCCTGTAGTTATTGTTGTTTATATGTTGTTTATCCTATCAGCAGAGGCAGTCATGGTGGCTCAGTGAGTAGACATTCGCTTGCTTACCTTGGTGTGTTCTATGTTCGATCTCAACTCCATTGGACGAGAAAGTTCATAAGGGTTGCCTCTTGTCAGTGGTGAAAGAAACGGCCTGGCAAGGTAAACTTATATGGGATAAAAAAAACAAGGTGTACTCAATTGGAATCGATATAACAGTAGGCTGTAGGGTGGCTGTCTGGGCAAAATATCCCTCATAACACACTGCATGGCGTATGTCTGTTTTGATTATCCCAGTTGGAGCAAAAAAGTAGGCTGTTAAACCCTATTTCATTTCATTTTTTGCAGGCAGCAGGAGCCGAGAAGAAAGAACATCTTTATAAGATTCTAGTTATAGGAGAATTAGGAACAGGAAAAACCAGTATAATCAAAAGATATGTTCATCAGTTCTTCTCACAGCATTATAGAGCAACTGTATCCTTTGTTTTGTTTTTTTTTAATTTAGAATTTTGTTTTACTTGATGCGAGGGATTAGCCAATGAAACACTCTGCTGCAGCGAATTCTTGGTGTGGGATGCACAGAACTGTGGGTATCCTCCTTGAAATATCAGCGCTGATTGGTTAATCAAATGTCTGACATCGTAGTGTCAAATGCTGCTCGTATGACCCCTGACCCGACCTTCCTCATAGAGGCCATCAAAAGTTTAAAAAAATGAAACAAAATATAGATCTGTATTTAAATCAGATTGTTGCCTACTAGTGTTGTATGTCTGAGAAATATCTTGGAAGAATTCATGAAGCATGTATCGACAATATTTCTCTCAAAACACACTTTTGGAGTATATCCTATTCATTAGCCCAGTAAGAGCTGAAAAGTAGGATATTAAAATAGAGGGATAGACACTAGGTCATTTTGGGACTAACATACAGTTTAATTTAAATCCATTGATTAGCTTGCAGTAGAGGTCTTTAGCAGTGGGGGGGGGGGCTGGAGTTTCTGGAGAAAACCCAAAAGGTTTTTATGTTATAAATTATGAACTAAAAAAGATAAACACAACCATTGATCTACCAATGTGTTCACGGGACGCAGCCATGTGGCCAGTGGGGGAATGGGGTTCAGACTGAGCATCATTTGCTGGCTCAAATAATTTTTTTGTCTCGGACGTTCATAGAAATAACATCAAAAATGCTAAATATTTATGCCGTTTTTGCAGAAATATTGTCTCAAAGCTTATGATTTTGTGAAATTTGTGGGTAGTTAGCCCCCCCCGCTCAGGTAGGACACTTCAACATCTAGTAGTTAGAATAAGGCTATTTTTTCTGGACCTGTCAAGCCAACAAGACTGTTATTGTCCCTTTAAACTGAGTTCAATGATTAACATCTTGAGCTAAAGCTAAGCAAAGCTAATCAATTTCATCTTGGTGTATAGTTTGAATGCTCTATGCTTTTGAAAAAATATAAATGTGAGATTAATTTAAAATAATACGTGTCATCTATTTGTCGTGTGATTTGGGCGTGGGACATCAGCCTCACTGTTGGCTTGCAATTATTATTTATTATGGAATAAGTTATATGCAATTGTTCATACTATTATTATTATTATAATTGATCTTTAACTAATGAATTAGATTGGTGTAGACTTTGCTTTAAAGGTATTAAATTGGGATGCAGACACATTAATAAGACTTCAGTTATGGGATATTGCAGGTACAGTATAGTTATAGTAGGGCTCTTGTTTCAGCCATATTTGTCAGCCTGGTCAGCTGTTCTTCTATGTGTAAAAGCAATTTAAGGTATATATGTATCAAAGATGTTTGGATAATGAGAGAGATGGGGGGGGGGCGGGAGAAGGAGGGGGAAGAGAGAGAGAGGGAAGGGGGAGGGAGAGGGAGATTTTAGTCCATTCACTCCAACTAGGTCATTTTGGGTCATTGCGCATGTAGGGGTCTTTAGCACTGGGAGGAAACCGGAGAACCCAGAGAAAAAACCTAGTCCTTGTCATATACAAGCAGGGAGTTAAAACCAATCCACTAAATGACTGACCTTATGATGTGATGCCCATGTGTTAACGTCAGATCTAAATATTAAGGCCACTCCAGACCCAGACGATAACACAGGGAGCTGATGGTACTGGGTAAAATATGTATTTTGGTATTCTCTTAAAACAAACATTCTCACCCGTATCTTGTTTGAGTTCCTTAGGATAAACTAGGTATTATTTAATCTCCACAAGCTGCAAGAAAATAGTCAACATGTTTATTCAAAGTGTGGACAAAGCCTCACCCTGATTTGACATTCTAATTCTTGACGTCAGCTGGCAGACTTTTGGCATTATTTCTGTTACGTCTTTCTTGTAAATCAAAATTTCTTTTTTCATTTCGGGTGAAGTTTGTATCATTACAGGCCTGGGACTGTACAGCACAGTGGATGCTTCAATTTGATATATTTTGTATATTTCTTATAATGTCTGTGTAGTTTATCTTGTACAGGGTATGTCTTCTCAGCTTTCTATTGGGTGCAGTCCAGTCCTTACAGATTCCTTTTATGAGCTTATTTTACTCCATCTTCACCAGGCAAAAAAGTAGAACATTGTACTTGTACAATAAAAACTAGAGCTATAGTAGGGCTCTTGCTTCAGCCATATTTGTCAGCCTGGACTGACGGGCAGTCAAATTGACCGAAAATAATAACTTGTCATTTGTTTTATTTGTATGTTGGCAGGCCAGGAGAGATTTGGTAATATGACCAGGGTATATTACAAGGAGGCTGTTGGAGCCTTTGTGGTGTTCGATGTTACAAGGGCATCCACGTTTGAAGCAGTATCAAAATGGAAGAATGACCTTGATAGTAAAGTTCAGTTACCAGATGGTTCACCAGTACCTTGTGTTTTATTAGCAAATAAGGTAAATATTCCTCAAATAGAGTTTAACATCCACTCAAAGGAAACTGGAGGAATCAGAGAGAACCAACGAGGTTGAGCAGGTGATCACGCTTCTTGTCGTGTACAAGCTTGGGATCAAAGCCGAGTGACTCAGCCCACCACACTTGCCACTTAATGGACGGTTTAAGTGCTACAGGGTATTCTAGTCAAGAGTCCAATGTTCTTACGCTTCAACTACTGCAGCAACTGGTCTTCGAAGTAATTATTGGTGAGCAGAAATTCGGCCGTGTATCTATTATTACTCGTTGCTTCAGTCAGTTATATAGAGCGGTGACTTGTGCTTTCATTTGGCTACGTCACAGCTGATTCAGGAAACGTGTATTACTCAGCTATATTAGCAATGATCTCTGCGTTAAAAGGATATTTGGAATGTGTTTAACCAGCTCTATCACATATGTGATAATGACTGCCACCAATATTGTTCTTTGAGAGAGTTTAGATATGGTTTGCTGGTTAATGCTGCTGACCATTTATTACTGGCAATGTCGTCCTGGTTTAAGTGGTTGTCGCAACATTTCAACACTTGAGTTTGGTTGTCAACAACACAATATATTATGTTGGTAATTTAATATAGAGTCAAGAACGAAAATATGCCATCATTTTCTTTCTCTGGTTGGTGGCTGGTTTTCGAGATATCCACAGGTTATTCATTTGAAAGAAGCTTTGAAATGGACCAAAATTCCGAAACCAGATATATTACATTGTTGAAACAAAGCTCACAAGAATTAATAAAATAAAATGTTTCTTCTTTAAGAATTAAATAAATAGAATGGTTCTTCTTTAACTGTTTTATATTGATATATTTTAGTGTGACCAAGCAAAAGAAGGTTTAGTGAATAACACCGCTCAGATGGATGAATTTTGTAAAGAAAAAGGTTTTATTGGATGGTATGAGACATCAGCTAAAGAAAATATTAATATAGATGAAGCAGCTCGTTTTCTTGTCACAAAAGTGAGTTATTACTTTAAAGATGCATTATGTAAGATTTAGATAAAGAGCTAACAGTTCTCGCTAAAACAGTTAAAAAATAGGTAATGAAATAGGCGTATGTTGAAAATTCAATAAAATTACCTCATTCTGAGTGGAATTATTGTCAAAGACAAAACAGTGTTTTTTACGATAATAAGCAAAGTCTTGGTTATCGATTTTTATATGCCAACATTTTAGTGTGCATGTGTATTGTTGTCGCTCTTTTTCATCTGTTAATCCAAAATTTGTTTTTGGACACTCTGCAGGTCACAATTTTAAACTGATTTTGGTTTATCTGCAAAAAGATCTCAGTGTCGGAACATAACTTCATGTGTTATGGTCCCTGATTGTACGAAAAGCCAAGTTTTTAGCTTGTGGACACTTTAGGGGTCACATTATTTTATACGCCCACATTTTCATGTGGACATATATTGTCCTCGCCCATTCCGTCCGTCCACAATTGTTTGTGGACAGTCTACAGGTCACATTTCTTATCCGCTAACCCCTGATGAAAATCAATGGTTTTAGCTTATGGCCACTCTAGAGGTCACATTTTTTTATAGTCAACATTTTCATTTGGACATATATTGTTGTCGCCCGTGTCCGTCCGTCCACAATTGTTTGTGAACCATCTACAGGTCACAATTCTTATCCGCTAACCCTTGATAATTGGAATAAGAGTAGTGCTGCTGTCCTGGCAAAATTTCCCTCATTGCACACTGTAAGGAGGAGGCCTGTCGTCATTAGCCCAGCCGGTGCAGAACAGTAGGAATTTAAATCCCATTTCATTTCATTTCATAGCTAGAGTTATTTCCCCTTTGCTTACTTTGTAGTAGAAGTTGAATTGCCCTGGCTTACTTTGTAGAATTTTCCCTACAGTACACTTCATGATGTATGCCCGTCTTCATCAGCAAAAATGTAGGAAGTGAAACCCCATTTTATTTTAAATATAAACACTATTGTCAAAGCCAAAGCACTGAATTTAGGACTTATAATAGTTTTTTAAGTATCATTAAATCACTGATTTTAAAACATATTAAGGCATGATTTCATTGTTCTTCAGATTTTAGAGAAAGATAAAGCAATGAAATTAGGAGACAACGATCATGACAATGATAAGATAGTTATAGACTCTAACAGACCAGCCGGAGTAGAGAAAAAATCAACATGTTGCTGATAGTATTCACATAAATTAAATTTTTTATATTTTACTATTTTTATATAAATAAATTTGTACATTTATCTTTATATTGATATTATCGGACAATTTTAAAGATTCATTGTTGAAGATTTAGATAGAGAGCTGGTCGTTCTTGTTATAGTATTAACAATTTTGGTGAAATTACTTTATAATAAACAATGTCTTGATTATCCATTTTAACATTAAATTATTAAATGGAGTGGGTATTCTAATCCATTTAATATCGTGGCCATCTAACAATCTAGAATGCATCTTTAAATACAAATAGAGATAACTCTTGTATCATTTTGAATTTGAGTTGATCATTCATCTTTTAATACCCCAATATCAGGGGCTTATTGTTATGAAAACCTAAATTAGAATACAGCTTTTTCATTGGATAAGATTTACAATCCTGAAACAAATTTGAGCTCTTAGCCAATGAAAAGCCTAAATCCGTAAAATATTTTAGATTAAGTTTTTGTGGATAATGCCCAGGGTATTTTACTGAATTGAATTTAAAGCTAATATAATGTGAAGTTAGAGCATTTCTTGATCGTGACTGATGAGAAAAAGTGACAGCTTGACAACTAATATTCAGTTACGATATGTATCACAAAGTTGTCATGATATATATTGCAATACAAGTGTCACAATACCAATACCTATAGCAATATAGATGCCATAATACCTATTGCAATACAATTGTCACACTACAATTAAATAACAATCCACATTCAGGCCACAACTTTTACAAAAAAACCTAACTTTGATACTGAATAGATTAATATATGTATTTTAAAGTAAGGCCAAGCCCATTTGATTTAAGTGGCTATTTATTTATCAAGACCCTGAAGAACAGGAAATCATATTGGTTTGGCCTAAGTAGATCTTGGATATGCTGAGTTGTGAAAGAGTTTTTCAGTATAATGTGAGTCATTCTCTACTAGATATCTGTAAAATAATTTATAATAAGTCTCAAGTATCGTAAATTACAATCCAACCTCGTGTGTTTCCTCCGGGTCCTCCGGTTTCCTCCCACTGTTAAAGTCCTATACGACTTTCATCAGATAGATCAAAAGGTTGAAACATCATCATTATAAACTAATCTTTATCATCACAGTCTCTGCTCTTCTTGGGTTAGGGTCAGATCCTTTACTTACTTGTTTTAAACATCGAAACCATGTCATTTAGTTCAATGATCTAAAGGTCACACATTGACCTGGCATGGTTTCGAATCTCAGGTTGTACATGACAAGGGGTAGGGTCACCTGTCCAAAACTCGTGGGTCTTCTCCAGGTCCTCCGGTTTCCTCCCACTGTTACCTGAAGTTTATTAGTAACTATATGTACCTGGTGTGTTCAAATGAATGTTTTAGTACATTTAACATTCAGGTCTATAAATAGTTGCCTGTTTTTACTTCTTCTTAAAATCCATTGATCACCTGCTGGTAGACATCTACATTTCTGAAATAATCAAGATGGCAACACCTTGTCAGCCTCAAATTAGTTTATATTTAAAGATGCTCTATGTAAGATTGAGAGAAAGAGCTGGTCGTTCTTGTTATAAAAATTAGATAATTCAAAATTGACATATTGATAATTTCATTCAAACTACTTGATTCAGATCCATGTTATCACTGATTGAAGTTTCGGCATAGATTAGGCTTACTTAATGTTACTTGTTAATCGAGGCTCACTTTTGCTTCTCCACTCATTTTAGATTAAATCATCAATTCAATGACAACCTATTTCAATCCAAGAGTTAATTATAGACTTTTATAAACGTCTAAATAGTAATTTATATAACTTTTGAAGCCAAACTAAAGACCTGCAATAGATAGATTTAGCTCTTAAATAATTCATCTTTAAAGGGTGTATTGCTCTATTCTTTGAAACCGTCAAACAGACGAAAATGTGTCTCAATCAAACCAGATAATAATGTTATGAATGTATATACAGAGATTTATGTTCAATTTTAAAACATTTTATTGTAATTTGTAATCAATTAAGTGTGGTGAAATACATGAACAGTAGAAATAAATAATACTCTAGAAACCACAATAATTGCTAGATTAGTTAGATGAAGAAGCCTATTCATTTTCAGAGACTTCTAAAAATTATATTTAAAGTTATTGTCCTTGCTTATTAAAATCTTTTCAATGTACAAATGACTAATACTCTAGAAACCACATTTATTACCAGATTAGTTAGTAGTTACCGTAGATGAAGAAGCCTATTCATTTTCAGAGATTTTTTATTATATTTAGAGTTAATGTCCTTGCTCACGTAATTTCTGTTGAATGTACGAAGGTCCAAATTGATCATCTTGCTTGTGATTTATATTCTTTGTCTAGATTAGTGATATGAATAATCGTATAGAAGTTCAGCAATTTCTGATAAATATTACTCCTGAGTTGGAGTCAGAGTGGCTAAGTGAGTAAGACGCTGGTTCACTAACCTGGGGATTGAGCAGTTCGCTCCCCGTGAATCACTGACAACTTTCTTGCTCAACACAGGGATCAAACACGGGTTCATCAGGTTAGTGAACCAATGTCTTACTCACTGAGCCATCGCAGTTCCTGTTAACACGAGAAAAGACTTATTTAATATTTCCCAGTATTTGCTTTTTTGTTAAGCTTTAGTAATAGATTTTATATTTATATTAATATACATTTTTTGTGTTGTTGATACTATATTAAGCCTATAAATTGTTTATCATTACTTCTGGTTTAAACAGACAAGAGGGGGGTTAGATGACCGAATGATTAGCATGTGCACACTGTATCATAAAGCCTGTCATTGAGTCAAATGGCGTGGTTTTGAATACCTGGTTGTATGTGACAAGGAGTAGGGTCGCCTGCCCAACCTCGTGGGTTTTTTCCGGGTCCCACTGCTAAAGACCACTATGCGCAAGCGAATTATTGAATTAAAAACAGACAAGAACTTTCATAGATTGTTGGAATTCCTGAAAGATAAAACTGAGATTAGATTTTATTTCCCTTAAATTAATAGCAATAATGCTAAAACTCTTACATGAGGAAAAATGATGAAAATCAACCATTCCGTTATTGTTTAGAATGGAAACCGCAAAGTCGAAGGTAGAGGGGTGGGGGAGGGGTGCGGTTTTGTTGTTCAAATAAGTAATGTCTATGTATATACAGACTATATATTTGTAAGCTTTAATTGCCTTAGTAGCAGCTTCCATTACAATAAACTATAATAAAACATAGTTCTGGAAAACAGCTACTGATATATTGGAAAGGGATTGGAAGTATGATAATATTTTAGAGGCTAGATAGAGTAATACACTATATAGACTAATTATGGAAAACAGACACTAATCTGTTTGGGCGAGGTTATTAGCTTGATAATCAAGTCGAGTTGAGATAATACTTTTCGACACATTGTCCAAATAGAATACTGGCTGTTTTCCATAAGCCTTCTTGTACATTTAGTATCTGTTTTCCATTACTTAGAACTATGACACATTTAGTTGTTCTATGGTCTTATACATCTGGTAGCTGTTTTACATTACTTAGAACTATGACACATTTAGTTGTTCTATGGTCTTATACATCTGGTAGCTGTTTTACATTACTTAGCAGTATGACCTTATACATTTAACAGCTGTTTTCCATCACTTAGATGTACGACCTTATATACATTTAGCAGCTGTTTTCCATTACTTAGATGTACGACCTTATATAAATTTAGTGCTTAGAAGTGTGATCGACATTATATATTTAGTTGCTGTTTTCCAGGATCTAAACCTTAAAAGTATGGCCTTATGCTTTTAGAACCTGTTTTAAGTAGAAGTATGACATTATACATTTAGTTGCTGTTTTCCACATGTATATTCTTATACTAATTATTGGTCTAATTAAAGCCCCTTGGGCTAGGCTCTAAACCTTAGAAGTATGGCCTTGTACTTTTAGTAGTTGTTTTCAATTAGGTAGAAGTTTGGCCTTATACTTATAGTAGTTGTTTACAATTAGATAGAAGTTTGGCCTTATACTTATAGTAGTTGTTTACAATTAGGTAGAAGTATGGCCTTATACTTCTAGTATGTTCAATTAAAATCATGATAAAGTATGTATAAATACTTCTTTTTATGGTGATTTCATATTATTGCTTATAATTATCAAGTATTTTGTAAGCCATATTTACAGAATATAATTGTTATTACATAATTTATATATTCTCTTGTTTTTTTTGTATACGACCACATTGAAATGTGGTGTATATGGCATCGCCTCCGTCCGTCGTCCACAATTTATTGTGCAGTACCGGCACAAATTTACCCAAACCCACCCAAATCTACCCAGATCCACCATTATTTCAACAAATAAGCCCCTGAATTTGATATATTATGTTGTTTACAGTGTGCATGGTGAGAAGAAGACTTCTATTTAACTTAAATAGTTTCCGTTTATTAATTAAAGCTTTGGCCCTTGTTCACTTTGTAGCACCTTGTGAACACACTAACGACAATCAACCCTTATGACAATTATGTGCATCAAATGGATTAGTGAAACTAGCGAGCCTATGGAATTTAAACGATTTCGATTAATTACGTCTACAGATATGGTCCATGTTTCACTTTGCTGAACCCCGTGAACGCTCCAGTAACAAAAGTGATCAACCGATCTGTATTCTACCACAAGACCTATGATGTTTGACGGACAACCACTGGCGGCGGCCTACTGGTCTCGAATGCCTGACGGCGTTGCGGCCGACGCGAGGAGCGAGCGAAGTAACTCCTGGCACGCCAGCCGTCAACCAGTCCTCAGTAGTATAGTGGTCATTTTGGATCTTTCGTACTTCGAGGTTAAGTATCCCCGCACTTAGTGTAAAACCATCTTTTTAAAAGTACGAAGAGTGTAGAATCCTTTACCCATCTTAGCGTAATATAGACAACATACTCACAAGTGTTGCGCTATCTTGAAATTCTTCAAAACAATTCATGTCACTCTGAATCTCCAATTTTTACATATTCCCCGAAGATCTTTTCTCTTCTACTGTTTAACAAAATGAAGCCAAAATCATCTACCTCAGTGATCTCTTGTCCTCTAAATTATTCAGAATCTCCTATTACCTCTCATGTAAATAACTATTTATCAACTATTGCCACCAATATCTCTTCCGAAGAACTACCTTTTAAATATCATACCTTGTGTACATAATAAAATGAGTCAAAACCTTCAAACTTCTTTTATTACAGTAAAAATTTTTAACAAATTTACCCAAACCCACCCAAATCTACCCAGATCCACCATTATTTCAACAAAAAAGCCCCTGAATTTGATATATTATGTTGTTTACAGTGTGCATGGTGAGAAGAAGACTTCTATTTAACTTTAATAGTTTCTGTTTATTAATTAAAGCTTTGGCCCTTGTTCACTTTGTAGCACCTTGTGAACACACTAACGACAATCAACCCTTATGACAATTATGTGCATCAAATGGATTAGTGAAACTAGCGAGCCTATGGAATTTAAACGATTTCGATTAATTACGTCTATAGATATGGTCCATGTTTCACTTTGCTGAACCCCGTGAACGCTCCAGTAACAAAAGTGATCAACCGATCTGTATTCTACCACAAGACCTATGATGTTTGACGGACAACCACTGGCGGCGGCCTACTGGTCTCGAATGCCTGACGGCGTTGCGGGCGACACGAGGAGCGAGCGAAGTAACTCCTGGCACGCCAGCCGTCAACCAGTCCTCAGTAGTATAGTGGTCATTTTGGATCTTTCGTACTTCGAGGTTAAGTATCCCCGCACTTAGTGTAAAACCATCTTTTTAAAAGTACGAAGAGTGTAGAATCCTTTACCCATCTTAGCGTAATATAGACAACATACTCACAAGTGTTGCGCTATCTTGAAATTCTTCAAAACAATTCATGTCACTCTGAATCTCCAATTTTTACATATTCCCCGAAGATCTTTTCTCTTCTACTGTTTAACAAAATGAAGCCAAAATCATCTACCTCAGTGATCTCTTGTCCTCTAAATTATTCAGAATCTCCTATTACCTCTCATGTAAATAACTATTTATCAACTATTGCCACAAATATCTCTTCCGAAGAACTACCTTTTAAATATCATACCTTGTGTACATAATAAAATGAGTCAAAACCTTCAAACTTCTTTTATTACAGTAAAATTTTTTAACTTGATGTCAATGCCCGAATACTCCAGCATAACCCTTGAACATCTCTTCTGAAGAACTTCTAATTAACTAACATATTTTTAAAGTAATATAATAAGGTCAAATCCTTCGAACACTCCTATTTAACATTTTTTTAAGGTTGAAAAAATTATTTATGCGAATGCTCGAATATTCCAGAACACCCTTAAAAATCCCTTCTAATACCTTATCCGAAGAGCTACCAGGTCACCCATAAAGTTCAACTTAATGTAGAACAATCTACTTTGCCTAAGAAATAATCTTACATATGAAAGAACCCAAAAATTAATTGTCATAGTAGTAATAAAAAAAAACAAAAAAAACCAACTCAATCCACAATATAAAACTTTAATTTAATTTACCTAATAGATACTCTTAAAATTGCGATAACCGACAACTTATATCTACAACTTATATCGCTTATGAAAATTTTTCTCTTAAAAAGCAGTCTGCTGGCATGCATCCTCGATTTTAACCCCAAGCTAATATACACACAATGTGTGTCAGAGTGACAAGTCCTTATTATCCAGTGTTCTATTAACTGTACAACCGTATTAAGTCTTGCTTATCCAGCCACCTCCAAAAATTAACATTGTAAATGGCCATTGCAAACCTTTTCACAAGATTTTCTCAGCCTACTATGATTTTTAATTAATTTTCCTGTTCAAACTTACTTATTTATCTATTGAAGTCACCAAATATAGTAACTTTTAAAAGATTATGGCCCACACTTTAAAATTTGAAGCACATTTCCAGATAGACCATATGTACTTAACATCCAAAAAACTCTACACTCCCAAAATCAACTGTAATACTGTTTAGAAGTAAATATGTACAATTTATTTATTTAATGCAATTCTTGTACTCTATATAACTTTCATTTATACCTAAAGTCTCTAAATATTGCATTAACTAAAATATTGTAATTATAACTAATATTTAAAACCAGTTTTTCTCAATGTCACTAAATTTACCTAAAAGCAGTATCGCTCTATTGTTCTATAGGTCTACAAAACACAGGCAATGCTTTTAATTGTATAAATTATGTTTTAATCTTTTATACATACTCTACTCTTAGACTATACATATTATAAATTACCCAAAATGCTTTTTTATTTTTGTATATTACTGCATTATTCTTTGCCTCTGTGTTTCCTTTAGTGAATAATTAAAAAATGAATTAAAAAAAAAAAAAGCATGGTTGCCTTCCAAGCAGTCGATCCGGGGTCGACTCCCGGCCGACGCAGTTGGTTCTTTTTCACCACCCCCCCCTTAAAAAAAAAGAAAAGTATCCCCGCCTGTCATGCGGGAGACCGGGGTTCAATTCCCCGCCGGGGAGGGCTTCCTTTTTCGCGCCCGCGACCGCGACGAACGGCATAAAACCAAACACCAAAACAACAGAAAAAAGGAATTGAACCCCGGTCTCCCGCGTGACAGGCGGGGATACTGACCACTATACTACCGAGGACTGGTTGACGGCTGGCGTGCCAGGAGTTACTTCGCTCGCTCAATGAGAAATAAAAGGCGAGTGGCGAGCGACACCGGCCCGCCGTGCGCGCGACAACGGGACGGGGTCTGCCAGCAGTCCTCGGTAGTATAGTGGTCAGTATCCCCGCCTGTCACGCGGGAGACCGGGGTTCAATTCCCCGCCGGGGAGGCACCTTTTCCTTTTAGCCGACGGCCCCGTGACGGCGAGGGAAAAACAATTGTTCCGACACCGGGAGTCGAACCCGGGCCGCCTGGGTGAAAGCCAGGAATCCTAACCGCTAGACCATATCGGAGACCTGGTGCCTCAGCGCACGTCTGTCGAGTCGCCGTTTCAGCCGCGCGCTATTTACAATAGAGTGAAAGGCGGAGAGCAGCACGCATACCACACATACACCTCTCACACACTGGCAGCTACGACTCGGCTGCTTCGGCAGACAGACCTGCAAAAGAAGCGTGCATCGACCGGGAATCGAACCCGGGTCACCCGCGTGGCAGGCGAGTATTCTACCACTAGACCACCGATGCTTGACGGACAATCACTGGCGGCGGCCCTACTCGTCTCGAATGCCCGACGGCGTTGCGGGCGACGCGAGGAGCGAGCGAAGTAACTCCTGGCACGCCAGCCGTCAACCAGTCCTCGGTAGTATAGTGGTCAGTATCCCCGCCTGTCACGCGGGAGACCGGGGTTCAATTCCCCGCCGGGGAGGGCTTCCTTTTTCGCGCCCGCGACCGCGACGAACGGCATAAAACCAAACACCAAAACAAAAAGAAAAGAAGAAAAAAAAAAAAAAGAAAAAGCGGCGACGCGCGGAAAGACGACGACCGCGAAAGAAAGAGAGATCCACGCTGGCATAACAATAACATACCATAAGAAAACAGGAGAGACAAGGAAAGGCCAACAGGCAGCGAGCACCCCACATGTACCACACATACACCTCACACACTGCTGGTGGCCTCCCGACTCGGCGCGAGGAAAAAGGGACGCGCGAACGCGCCCGCGTGAATATCGGCGAGAAGGCACCAGGGGGAGTCGAACCCTCGACCTTCTGTTTACTAGACAGACGCTCTAACCAACTGAGCTATGGCGCCGACAGCGGGGCCAGGCGTGCCGCGGTCTACACTGCCGATCCATAAAGGAGAGGAAACGGTCGGGCACCGCTGGCGAGGGAGCAAAACCTGGGACCACCTCCGACGGGACTCGAACCCGCAATCCCCGGCTTAGGAGGCCGATGCCTTATCCATTGGGCCACGGAGGCTGGCTTCTGGGGTGGGGAAAATAGCCGTGGTCGACCTGTCGGAGGGCTCGTTCGAACGGTGTACACGCGGCACAGGGTGGCGGCGCGCTGCGATGCTACTAGGAGACCACAGGTACACCCTGTACAAGGCCAATCAATTTGGCAAGCAGCATTTGCACGCGACTGAGCGGTGCACGCCTGCGCCTCTCTGTTGGCCAGGGACCCTCGGACCAGCGGCCCTTAACATGAACACATTATTATTAGGTAAATATTTGGGCAACATGAACAGTAGTTCGTGCCTGCCAATACTAGGGAGCGCATGGTTAGATACAATGTAACAAATCCTTTATCATCTACAACAGGGTAACCGATACGGGTATAGAGTACATTTCCGTGAGGTAGAATAAAATACCTAACTATTTTGCGTTGGTGAAATCTTTGCATTTGGTGAAATACAAAACATCAATGAGAAATAAAAGGCGAGTGGCGAGCGACACCGGCCCGCCGTGCGCGCGACAACGGGACGGGGTCTGCCAGCAGTCCTCGGTAGTATAGTGGTCAGTATCCCCGCCTGTCACGCGGGAGACCGGGGTTCAATTCCCCGCCGGGGAGGCACCTTTTCCTTTTAGCCGACGGCCCCGTGACGGCGAGGGAAAAACAATTGTTCCGACACCGGGAGTCGAACCCGGGCCGCCTGGGTGAAAGCCAGGAATCCTAACCGCTAGACCATATCGGAGACCTGGTGCCTCAGCGCACGTCTGTCGAGTCGCCGTTTCAGCCGCGCGCTATTTACAATAGAGTGAAAGGCGGAGAGCAGCACGCATACCACACATACACCTCTCACACACTGGCAGCTACGACTCGGCTGCTTCGGCAGACAGACCTGCAAAAGAAGCGTGCATCGACCGGGAATCGAACCCGGGTCACCCGCGTGGCAGGCGAGTATTCTTTTTTTTTTTTTTTTTTTTATTGTAAATATGTTTATTCAGATAGTTCTATATATACACGAGTCATACATGAATAAACGAAAAATTAATAAGTGTATACTAAACATAATTTTACCAATACATGAAAGAGTGAGTTGATTAATTTAAAAACATATTTTTGGAAATTTTGTAGAGTTATGAACCGAATATGTACATGTATATACAGTGGTTACATTAAAATAATTAAAAATATATATTTACAATTAAAAGGCATGTCTATTTACAAACTCTTTCAAAAATCAAGTGTAATAATACCACTATTATCATAAACAAAAAGAAATGATGGTTTAATGAAAGTATCTATAAATTTATTTTTATTTTTAAAATATTTACTGATATGGTAAATATTATCTTTCAAAATGTTCTTAAATAACAATATAATATTTAATCTCGAGTTTAAATGGTCTAACATAAACATTCGACGTTTATATATCGCCTGGCGTGCTGCAGATAAAACAACATCGCTCAGTTCTACCTGACCGGTCACAGTGGTAGCCTGAATTCCTAACAGTAAACCGGACTTAAAATCATTATCATTCATTTTATACTTTAAAATGTCATTAATTATCTCCTTTAGTAAGGCAATTAAATTAGAAAGATAATTACAATCTACAAACATGTGCAACATATCTTCTTTATCTGTTTTACATACAGGACATATATTATTATCAACAATATTCACTTTATATAATTTTTCCTTAGTCCAAACAATATTGTGTGCAATTTTAAAATCTAAATCAGTATTTTTCGGGTTTTTATAATTCTTAAAAACACTTTTCCATACAGTTGGCCACTTTACATTGATATCGTTCTTCTTCCAATAACAATAGGATGTTGGGTCAGAAGCAAAATTTTTAATTAATAATTTGTAACAAAATTTAGACGTAAGCTCATATGATTTGACAGGTACGTCGTTTATTATAAAAACAACTTCATCTCTAGTACTCCCAGTGCTATCATAACATTGGTTTTTAATAATATCCTTCCACGATTCGGGTATTGATGATTTAATTAGCTCGTAATTCTTTAAAATCTTGTCAATATCATGAATGTGAGTTTCATCTTTGATAATATCATATACAGAATGAAATGGGATGAAACCGGGTTTAACATAATAAACAATATCGTAAATATATTTAATACTGGATGACTGGAATAATTTAAAATCTAACATTCGTCCGTTATGCCTAATAAGACTATTATTGAATATGGGTTGAATAGACACCTCTTTAATATTTGTGGGTTCGGGTCTCATATGATTATTCAAGTCATCCCAAGCATGTAAAATATATTTATAATATTCAGGTAAATTCGATAAATTAATCTTATCTAGATTCAGTTTAAAAACATCCTTACAATTCTTAAAACAAGTGGCTTTAGAAAAATAATATTTCATAATGCTTTTCCAAACATGGTTATAATTTACATCACAAAGTTTATTTATCCATTTTAAACATAAGGATTGACATTTCAATTTGATATTAGGTAGATTTAAGCCACCGTCTGCTTTAGCTTTAACAAGGGTTGTGTACTTAACACGGGGCGGCTTGCCTCGCCAGAGAAATTTATTGACTAGTGATGTTATTTCACGCTCTACAGCGTCTGGTAACGGTAAAACACTCGCTGTATACCACAGTTTCGATAACAAGAGGGACTGTATCACAATAACTCTACCGGTGAGGGTAATCCGTCGTCTGCTCCATAAGCCTAGAAGTTGTTTAATCTTACTTATCTTAGTGTCCCAATTTAAACTATTACAAACATTTTGATTCGTTCCTAAAAATACACCCATAATTTCAATAGCATCAGATACAACTTTAACATCAATAGTATAATCATAATCTAAATATTCGCTTTTTCCAATAGGAAGTAATTCGGACTTAGATGTATTAATTTTGGCTCCAGATGCCGAGGTGTATAAATCTAAAATCTTAAAAACAGAATTAACGGAATCTATATTGGATAAAGTTAGATTAGTATCATCGGCATGTTGGTATATGAATGAGACAATATCAGAATTATATATAGGTATTCCTTTTAAAGGAGATTGCTTAAGTAACAAGTTTAAGGGTTCTGCTGTGATAACATATAATATTGCCGATAGAGGGCATCCTTGTCTAACAGATCTCTCTACTTTAAAAAAAGGAGATAAGTGACCATTGCATTTAACAGTACTATATATGTCTGAGTATAAAATCTTGATCCAATTTATAAAATTATCCCCCAACCCAAAGCACTTCAGAACATTAAATAAATATGCATGAGACACTTTATCAAAAGCTTTCTCCATATCTAATTTTAAAATAAACCCTTCAATATCTTCATCATCGGTATAATTAATTAAATCTCTAATAGACGCTACTGTATCTAAAATATTTCTGCCTGGAATAGAGCAAGTCTGTTCAGGGGATATAAAAGTATGTATAATTTTTCTTAATCTAAGAGACAAACATTTGGATAAAATCTTATAATCTGTATTTAAAAGTGTGATAGGTCTGTAATTCTTAAGGTTCCTTCTATCCCCTTTATTTTTGAAAATTAGGGTTAACATTCCTTTACGCATAGAGCGAGACATAGTTTGAGTGTCATATATAAAGTTAAGTACATGTAGATATAAAGGGCCTATCAAATCCCAAAAATTTAAATAGAATTCTGGCGTAAGTGCGTCTAAACCAGGACTTTTATTTTTAGTTAAGCTTTTAAGTGTTATAGATAATTCATCTAAAGTAATACTTTTATCGCAGAAATCTCTGTCTATAGGTAAAATATTATTGGGTATTACTTTAGATAAATCATTTATAGCACTTAAATTATCATCATCTTTAGCATATAGGTTACTATAAAAGTCAGAACACTCATATAAAATAGAACTAGTATCATTTAAAATATCACCATTATCATTAATCAATTCTTTTATACATTTATTATTTTGTCTCTGTTTTTCTAAACTTAAAAAATACGATGTATTCCTATCGCTTTCTACAGCATGTTGTACTTTTGATCTTAATATGGCTCCTTTACATAAATCATGTTCTATTTGCTCAAGTGAGGTTTCTAGTTCTACTATTGTATCAAAATTTGTGCTGTTTGTTCTTTCTATTCTTGCATATTCCTTAGTTAGTTTGTTTTGTACATCCCAATATAATTCCCTCTCTTTCCTTTTAGTATTTTTCGAATAAAGGCGTGCTGTAGATTTGATTTTATATTTGAGATTATCCCACCATACTAGTGGTTCAGAATTAAAAAGATCTAAAGTACTTTCATTTCTAATAATATTATTTATCTTTTCACAAAATACTATGTCATTTAATAATGTATTGTTAAAAATATAAACACCCGGACCGCGTTCACATTCACTGAAATCAACCGTTATAATAACTTGGCTGTGGTCGGATAGCTTTGTGTGTGTTATATAAACATTGGTGACATAAGCCTTGACATGCCGGCTCACGAGTATGAAGTCTATACGACTCATACGAAGTCTGTTGTTACTGACTGATCGTCTAGTGCTCTGAAATCGGTCCGGGTGCTTAGATCTATAAATATCAGATAGATCATTATTATAAATAAAGGATTTAAAAGCAGCACTTGAATGCTTATTAGTGTACATGCCTTTGGCCCTATCTAAATACGGGTTTACGACATCATTAAAATCTCCACATATAATATTAAGTCTGTTAGGATCTATATATGCTGGAATATTATTAAAAAAAGCAATTCTATCTTTATCATTATTTGGGGCATAAATGGAAAAGATAGATACGTTTTTATCATTAATGAAAATATCTGCTTTTAAAATCCTACCAGACGAATCCATAACAGTATTTTGGATACATGATTTAATATTATTTTTAAATAAAATAGCCACCCCCCTTCTATGCACGTCTGGATAGTTATTGTATAATATTTTCCCGTTCCATAGAGATTCGACGCTTGTAACAAATATATCATCCCAGAAAGTTTCTTGTAAACATATAATATCATAGTTCATATCATTTAAAAGGTTAAAAACATTACTTATCTTGGTTCTGTCTCGTAAACCGTTTAAATTCCATGAAATTATCTTAAGCATTTTGTAAAAAAAGTGTAAGGGGGTATAGGAATAAACAAATATAATTTCAAAATACCTTGAGTCGGTATTAATCCATAGTTAATCTGTAAGGAGAATAAGTTATACTGTAGTTCAGCGGGGATATATATTAATCCAAAGATATAAACATATAAAGTATAAACAATTACATACTCCATCTTGATATGTCCATGAAAGTAGATATCTGGTGTATATTTAATCAATAAAAACAGTCCATGAATGAATAAAACATTATTATCCGTAACAGTCCACATGTTAACACTTGGAAAACAAACTACAACGTTTGAATAATGACAGTATATAATCCACAATGAACACATTTTAAACACTGGTACCGTTATATTCAGGGACACATGGCGTATAATACACACTAAGAAAGACACTATGATGTAATATGTTGTTAATATAATGAAGTTAAATTCTGCGCTCTCGTATCACTGTAGATTTCCCTTCCTTTAAATTCAGATCTTGACTTGACACCGAAGGTAGTCTTTTATTGGGACTGGCTGAGTTAAAGAAAGCGTCATAACGTTCTTGTCGCTGTTTTGTTAATTGTTCGAGTCTCATTTTGGACGCAGGTTTATCTATTAGGTATTTTCTATGAAATTGGTTTTTCAAACGTTTGTTATAGTCATATACGTATTTATTTTGTTTCCATTCATTTTCATTTTTATCCATTTCGTCATGTTGACCTATTTCTACATGATCGTCTTCATTCGTAAACACCTCAACCTCATTCACCTTTTCAACCGAAACATTACTAGCACCTTCTTCTGTCTGATTTTCACTCACATCTGTATTGATATCTATCTCTATCTCTTCTGTATTTACATTGTCAACTTTGTCTTTGTCCTTGTTCGCGTTTTCGCTCACGTTAGAGTCTGATGTTGTCTTAGCGCGCGTCTCGTCGGTTGTATCTTTTTCGCAGACACAATTAAAATGACCACAATTTTCACACTCTATTGCTTCACATGTACGTCTTGTGTGTCCAGAATTGTTACATCTATAGCAAACATAGTCAGGGCAATTTTTTACTTCGTGTCCAGATTTTAAACAATTAAAACAAACTCGAGATTGGTCGTCATGTTTCACGTAAAATGATCTACCATCAAACCTCGTAGCGTAGGGAAGACTAGCTACCTCAGGAGGGAATTTAACCCTCACATAACGTGTTCCATCAGCTATGTTTCTGTCTCCGTGTTTATAAAAACGTTCCCGTATCTCACTTACCGGGGTTACTTTCCAGGCTGTAAGCTTATCATAGATCTCCGAATCCGATATATAATGTGGTATATTCATAAATGAAACAACAATAATTCTGTAACCAACGTAGCTTACCTCTATTTGTTTATCCTCTATACACAGTCCTTCTTCTATCAAACTAGTTAATTGTTCCACTGAATTTAAAGTCACCTCATAATAACCATTCATTGGCACACATGCTGACACTGTATCGAATCCACACACCTTTTCTATTTCATCTATCAGTACTCCAACATTAAGACGGCTATCTGTAACAACTTTCACAGTACACTCTTTCAGTCGTCGATAACTACCTCGTTTATTGATATCCATTTCTGTTCACATATCTACAAATCCATCAACGATAAACACTTGAATAACTTGTTAGATCGCTAAATACACAAGAGCTCACACACGCACGTCCGCACTGTACGACAGTCGCTGAGAACTCTCCAAGTATTCTACCACTAGACCACCGATGCTTGACGGACAATCACTGGCGGCGGCCCTACTCGTCTCGAATGCCCGACGGCGTTGCGGGCGACGCGAGGAGCGAGCGAAGTAACTCCTGGCACGCCAGCCGTCAACCAGTCCTCGGTAGTATAGTGGTCAGTATCCCCGCCTGTCACGCGGGAGACCGGGGTTCAATTCCCCGCCGGGGAGGGCTTCCTTTTTCGCGCCCGCGACCGCGACGAACGGCATAAAACCAAACACCAAAACAAAAAGAAAAGAAGAAAAAAAAAAAAAGAAAAAGCGGCGACGCGCGGAAAGACGACGACCGCGAAAGAAAGAGAGATCCACGCTGGCATAACAATAACATACCATAAGAAAACAGGAGAGACAAGGAAAGGCCAACAGGCAGCGAGCACCCCACATGTACCACACATACACCTCACACACTGCTGGTGGCCTCCCGACTCGGCGCGAGGAAAAAGGGGCGCGCGAACGCGCCCGCGTGAATATCGGCGAGAAGGCACCAGGGGGAGTCGAACCCTCGACCTTCTGTTTACTAGACAGACGCTCTAACCAACTGAGCTATGGCGCCGACAGCGGGGCCAGGCGTGCCGCGGTCTACACTGCCGATCCATAAAGGAGAGGAAACGGTCGGGCACCGCTGGCGAGGGAGCAAAACCTGGGACCACCTCCGACGGGACTCGAACCCGCAATCCCCGGCTTAGGAGGCCGATGCCTTATCCATTGGGCCACGGAGGCTGGCTTCTGGGGTGGGGAAAATAGCCGTGGTCGACCTGTCGGAGGGCTCGTTCGAACGGTGTACACGCGGCACAGGGTGGCGGCGCGCTGCGATGCTACTAGGAGACCACAGGTACACCCTGTACAAGGCCAATCAATTTGGCAAGCAGCATTTGCACGCGACTGAGCGGTGCACGCCTGCGCCTCTCTGTTGGCCAGGGACCCTCGGACCAGCGGCCCTTAACATGAACACATTATTATTAGGTAAATATTTGGGCAACATGAACAGTAGTTCGTGCCTGCCAATACTAGGGAGCGCATGGTTAGATACAATGTAACAAATCCTTTATCATCTACAACAGGGTAACCGATACGGGTATAGAGTACATTTCCGTGAGGTAGAATAAAATACCTAACTATTTTGCGTTGGTGAAATCTTTGCATTTGGTGAAATACAAAACATCAATGAGAAATAAAAGGCGAGTGGCGAGCGACACCGGCCCGCCGTGCGCGCGACAACGGGACGGGGTCTGCCAGCAGTCCTCGGTAGTATAGTGGTCAGTATCCCCGCCTGTCACGCGGGAGACCGGGGTTCAATTCCCCGCCGGGGAGGCACCTTTTCCTTTTAGCCGACGGCCCCGTGACGGCGAGGGAAAAACAATTGTTCCGACACCGGGAGTCGAACCCGGGCCGCCTGGGTGAAAGCCAGGAATCCTAACCGCTAGACCATATCGGAGACCTGGTGCCTCAGCGCACGTCTGTCGAGTCGCCGTTTCAGCCGCGCGCTATTTACAATAGAGTGAAAGGCGGAGAGCAGCACGCATACCACACATACACCTCTCACACACTGGCAGCTACGACTCGGCTGCTTCGGCAGACAGACCTGCAAAAGAAGCGTGCATCGACCGGGAATCGAACCCGGGTCACCCGCGTGGCAGGCGAGTATTCTACCACTAGACCACCGATGCTTGACGGACAATCACTGGCGGCGGCCCTACTCGTCTCGAATGCCCGACGGCGTTGCGGGCGACGCGAGGAGCGAGCGAAGTAACTCCTGGCACGCCAGCCGTCAACCAGTCCTCGGTAGTATAGTGGTCAGTATCCCCGCCTGTCACGCGGGAGACCGGGGTTCAATTCCCCGCCGGGGAGGGCTTCCTTTTTCGCGCCCGCGACCGCGACGAACGGCATAAAACCAAACACCAAAACAAAAAGAAAAGAAGAAAAAAAAAAAAAAGAAAAAGCGGCGACGCGCGGAAAGACGACGACCGCGAAAGAAAGAGAGATCCACGCTGGCATAACAATAACATACCATAAGAAAACAGGAGAGACAAGGAAAGGCCAACAGGCAGCGAGCACCCCACATGTACCACACATACACCTCACACACTGCTGGTGGCCTCCCGACTCGGCGCGAGGAAAAAGGGGCGCGCGAACGCGCCCGCGTGAATATCGGCGAGAAGGCACCAGGGGGAGTCGAACCCTCGACCTTCTGTTTACTAGACAGACGCTCTAACCAACTGAGCTATGGCGCCGACAGCGGGGCCAGGCGTGCCGCGGTCTACACTGCCGATCCATAAAGGAGAGGAAACGGTCGGGCACCGCTGGCGAGGGAGCAAAACCTGGGACCACCTCCGACGGGACTCGAACCCGCAATCCCCGGCTTAGGAGGCCGATGCCTTATCCATTGGGCCACGGAGGCTGGCTTCTGGGGTGGGGAAAATAGCCGTGGTCGACCTGTCGGAGGGCTCGTTCGAACGGTGTACACGCGGCACAGGGTGGCGGCGCGCTGCGATGCTACTAGGAGACCACAGGTACACCCTGTACAAGGCCAATCAATTTGGCAAGCAGCATTTGCACGCGACTGAGCGGTGCACGCCTGCGCCTCTCTGTTGGCCAGGGACCCTCGGACCAGCGGCCCTTAACATGAACACATTATTATTAGGTAAATATTTGGGCAACATGAACAGTAGTTCGTGCCTGCCAATACTAGGGAGCGCATGGTTAGATACAATGTAACAAATCCTTTATCATCTACAACAGGGTAACCGATACGGGTATAGAGTACATTTCCGTGAGGTAGAATAAAATACCTAACTATTTTGCGTTGGTGAAATCTTTGCATTTGGTGAAATACAAAACATCAATGAGAAATAAAAGGCGAGTGGCGAGCGACACCGGCCCGCCGTGCGCGCGACAACGGGACGGGGTCTGCCAGCAGTCCTCGGTAGTATAGTGGTCAGTATCCCCGCCTGTCACGCGGGAGACCGGGGTTCAATTCCCCGCCGGGGAGGCACCTTTTCCTTTTAGCCGACGGCCCCGTGACGGCGAGGGAAAAACAATTGTTCCGACACCGGGAGTCGAACCCGGGCCGCCTGGGTGAAAGCCAGGAATCCTAACCGCTAGACCATATCGGAGACCTGGTGCCTCAGCGCACGTCTGTCGAGTCGCCGTTTCAGCCGCGCGCTATTTACAATAGAGTGAAAGGCGGAGAGCAGCACGCATACCACACATACACCTCTCACACACTGGCAGCTACGACTCGGCTGCTTCGGCAGACAGACCTGCAAAAGAAGCGTGCATCGACCGGGAATCGAACCCGGGTCACCCGCGTGGCAGGCGAGTATTCTACCACTAGACCACCGATGCTTGACGGACAATCACTGGCGGCGGCCCTACTCGTCTCGAATGCCCGACGGCGTTGCGGGCGACGCGAGGAGCGAGCGAAGTAACTCCTGGCACGCCAGCCGT
The DNA here is from genome assembly GCA_917208275.1 of Patella pellucida. Taxonomy (NCBI): domain Eukaryota; kingdom Metazoa; phylum Mollusca; class Gastropoda; family Patellidae; genus Patella; species Patella pellucida. Next base: position 72,338,055 of record OU795038.1, read on the forward strand.
CAACCAGTCCTCGGTAGTATAGTGGTCAGTATCCCCGCCTGTCACGCGGGAGACCGGGGTTCAATTCCCCGCCGGGGAGGGCTTCCTTTTTCGCGCCCGCGACCGCGACGAACGGCATAAAACCAAACACCAAAACAAAAAGAAAAGAAGAAAAAAAAAAAAAAAGAAAAAGCGGCGACGCGCGGAAAGACGACGACCGCGAAAGAAAGAGAGATCCACGCTGGCATAACAATAACATACCATAAGAAAACAGGAGAGACAAGGAAAGGCCAACAGGCAGCGAGCACCCCACATGTACCACACATACACCTCACACACTGCTGGTGGCCTCCCGACTCGGCGCGAGGAAAAAGGGGCGCGCGAACGCGCCCGCGTGAATATCGGCGAGAAGGCACCAGGGGGAGTCGAACCCTCGACCTTCTGTTTACTAGACAGACGCTCTAACCAACTGAGCTATGGCGCCGACAGCGGGGCCAGGCGTGCCGCGGTCTACACTGCCGATCCATAAAGGAGAGGAAACGGTCGGGCACCGCTGGCGAGGGAGCAAAACCTGGGACCACCTCCGACGGGACTCGAACCCGCAATCCCCGGCTTAGGAGGCCGATGCCTTATCCATTGGGCCACGGAGGCTGGCTTCTGGGGTGGGGAAAATAGCCGTGGTCGACCTGTCGGAGGGCTCGTTCGAACGGTGTACACGCGGCACAGGGTGGCGGCGCGCTGCGATGCTACTAGGAGACCACAGGTACACCCTGTACAAGGCCAATCAATTTGGCAAGCAGCATTTGCACGCGACTGAGCGGTGCACGCCTGCGCCTCTCTGTTGGCCAGGGACCCTCGGACCAGCGGCCCTTAACATGAACACATTATTATTAGGTAAATATTTGGGCAACATGAACAGTAGTTCGTGCCTGCCAATACTAGGGAGCGCATGGTTAGATACAATGTAACAAATCCTTTATCATCTACAACAGGGTAACCGATACGGGTATAGAGTACATTTCCGTGAGGTAGAATAAAATACCTAACTATTTTGCGTTGGTGAAATCTTTGCATTTGGTGAAATACAAAACATCAATGAGAAATAAAAGGCGAGTGGCGAGCGACACCGGCCCGCCGTGCGCGCGACAACGGGACGGGGTCTGCCAGCAGTCCTCGGTAGTATAGTGGTCAGTATCCCCGCCTGTCACGCGGGAGACCGGGGTTCAATTCCCCGCCGGGGAGGCACCTTTTCCTTTTAGCCGACGGCCCCGTGACGGCGAGGGAAAAACAATTGTTCCGACACCGGGAGTCGAACCCGGGCCGCCTGGGTGAAAGCCAGGAATCCTAACCGCTAGACCATATCGGAGACCTGGTGCCTCAGCGCACGTCTGTCGAGTCGCCGTTTCAGCCGCGCGCTATTTACAATAGAGTGAAAGGCGGAGAGCAGCACGCATACCACACATACACCTCTCACACACTGGCAGCTACGACTCGGCTGCTTCGGCAGACAGACCTGCAAAAGAAGCGTGCATCGACCGGGAATCGAACCCGGGTCACCCGCGTGGCAGGCGAGTATTCTACCACTAGACCACCGATGCTTGACGGACAATCACTGGCGGCGGCCCTACTCGTCTCGAATGCCCGACGGCGTTGCGGGCGACGCGAGGAGCGAGCGAAGTAACTCCTGGCACGCCAGCCGTCAACCAGTCCTCGGTAGTATAGTGGTCAGTATCCCCGCCTGTCACGCGGGAGACCGGGGTTCAATTCCCCGCCGGGGAGGGCTTCCTTTTTCGCGCCCGCGACCGCGACGAACGGCATAAAACCAAACACCAAAACAAAAAGAAAAGAAGAAAAAAAAAAAAAAGAAAAAGCGGCGACGCGCGGAAAGACGACGACCGCGAAAGAAAGAGAGATCCACGCTGGCATAACAATAACATACCATAAGAAAACAGGAGAGACAAGGAAAGGCCAACAGGCAGCGAGCACCCCACATGTACCACACATACACCTCACACACAATCTAATTAAAATACAGATCTATATTTCGTTTCGTTTTTTATACTTTCGATGGCCTACACTACATGTAGATCTAACAACTTATAGTGGGAGATCACGTTCTATGACGTAGAAAATTACATTTGACCCCATAAGCTCAGTCATTCGATTAACCAATCAGAATCGTTGTTGCAAGTGGCTATGTTTTTGATCTATATTTGCTTTGTTTTGATATCTGTCGGAGTTCATGTCTACCCACAGTTCCGTGCAAGAGAGTTCAAACCCCCAATTCGACAGACAATTTGATTGGATGACCCCTCATTTAAAGCTGAACACGAGTTAAATAACAATCCTCCCAGATCCTAAAGTGTAGTAAAGACAAGTAACACAAAATTATGAACTATAAAAAACGAAACGAAATTGGATCTGTGTTTTAATCAGATTGACCTCACACACTGCTGGTGGCCTCCCGACTCGGCGCGAGGAAAAAGGGGCGCGCGAACGCGCCCGCGTGAATATCGGCGAGAAGGCACCAGGGGGAGTCGAACCCTCGACCTTCTGTTTACTAGACAGACGCTCTAACCAACTGAGCTATGGCGCCGACAGCGGGGCCAGGCGTGCCGCGGTCTACACTGCCGATCCATAAAGGAGAGGAAACGGTCGGGCACCGCTGGCGAGGGAGCAAAACCTGGGACCACCTCCGACGGGACTCGAACCCGCAATCCCCGGCTTAGGAGGCCGATGCCTTATCCATTGGGCCACGGAGGCTGGCTTCTGGGGTGGGGAAAATAGCCGTGGTCGACCTGTCGGAGGGCTCGTTCGAACGGTGTACACGCGGCACAGGGTGGCGGCGCGCTGCGATGCTACTAGGAGACCACAGGTACACCCTGTACAAGGCCAATCAATTTGGCAAGCAGCATTTGCACGCGACTGAGCGGTGCACGCCTGCGCCTCTCTGTTGGCCAGGGACCCTCGGACCAGCGGCCCTTAACATGAACACATTATTATTAGGTAAATATTTGGGCAACATGAACAGTAGTTCGTGCCTGCCAATACTAGGGAGCGCATGGTTAGATACAATGTAACAAATCCTTTATCATCTACAACAGGGTAACCGATACGGGTATAGAGTACATTTCCGTGAGGTAGAATAAAATACCTAACTATTTTGCGTTGGTGAAATCTTTGCATTTGGTGAAATACAAAACATCAATGAGAAATAAAAGGCGAGTGGCGAGCGACACCGGCCCGCCGTGCGCGCGACAACGGGACGGGGTCTGCCAGCAGTCCTCGGTAGTATAGTGGTCAGTATCCCCGCCTGTCACGCGGGAGACCGGGGTTCAATTCCCCGCCGGGGAGGCACCTTTTCCTTTTAGCCGACGGCCCCGTGACGGCGAGGGAAAAACAATTGTTCCGACACCGGGAGTCGAACCCGGGCCGCCTGGGTGAAAGCCAGGAATCCTAACCGCTAGACCATATCGGAGACCTGGTGCCTCAGCGCACGTCTGTCGAGTCGCCGTTTCAGTCGCGCGCTATTTACAATAGAGTGAAAGGCGGAGAGCAGCACGCATACCACACATACACCTCTCACACACTGGCAGCTACGACTCGGCTGCTTCGGCAGACAGACCTGCAAAAGAAGCGTGCATCGACCGGGAATCGAACCCGGGGCACCCGCGTGGCAGGCGAGTATTCTACCACTAGACCACCGATGCTTGACGGACAATCACTGGCGGCGGCCCTACTCGTCTCGAATGCCCGACGGCGTTGCGGGCGACGCGAGGAGTGGTCAGTATCCCCGCCTGTCACGCGGGAGACCGGGGTTCAATTCCCCGCCGGGGAGGCACCTTTTCCTTTTAGCCGACGGCCCCGTGACGGCGAGGGAAAAACAATTGTTCCGACACCGGGAGTCGAACCCGGGCCGCCTGGGTGAAAGCCAGGAATCCTAACCGCTAGACCATATCGGAGACCTGGTGCCTCAGCGCACGTCTGTCGAGTCGCCGTTTCAGCCGCGCGCTATTTACAATAGAGTGAAAGGCGGAGAGCAGCACGCATACCACACATACACCTCTCACACACTGGCAGCTACGACTCGGCTGCTTCGGCAGACAGACCTGCAAAAGAAGCGTGCATCGACCGGGAATCGAACCCGGGTCACCCGCGTGGCAGGCGAGTATTCTACCACTAGACCACCGATGCTTGACGGACAATCACTGGCGGCGGCCCTACTCGTCTCGAATGCCCGACGGCGTTGCGGGCGACGCGAGGAGCGAGCGAAGTAACTCCTGGCACGCCAGCCGTCAACCAGTCCTCGGTAGTATAGTGGTCAGTATCCCCGCCTGTCACGCGGGAGACCGGGGTTCAATTCCCCGCCGGGGAGGGCTTCCTTTTTCGCGCCCGCGACCGCGACGAACGGCATAAAACCAAACACCAAAACAAAAAGAAAAGAAGAAAAAAAAAAAAAAGAAAAAGCGGCGACGCGCGGAAAGACGACGACCGCGAAAGAAAGAGAGATCCACGCTGGCATAACAATAACATACCATAAGAAAACAGGAGAGACAAGGAAAGGCCAACAGGCAGCGAGCACCCCACATGTACCACACATACACCTCACACACTGCTGGTGGCCTCCCGACTCGGCGCGAGGAAAAAGGGGCGCGCGAACGCGCCCGCGTGAATATCGGCGAGAAGGCACCAGGGGGAGTCGAACCCTCGACCTTCTGTTTACTAGACAGACGCTCTAACCAACTGAGCTATGGCGCCGACAGCGGGGCCAGGCGTGCCGCGGTCTACACTGCCGATCCATAAAGGAGAGGAAACGGTCGGGCACCGCTGGCGAGGGAGCAAAACCTGGGACCACCTCCGACGGGACTCGAACCCGCAATCCCCGGCTTAGGAGGCCGATGCCTTATCCATTGGGCCACGGAGGCTGGCTTCTGGGGTGGGGAAAATAGCCGTGGTCGACCTGTCGGAGGGCTCGTTCGAACGGTGTACACGCGGCACAGGGTGGCGGCGCGCTGCGATGCTACTAGGAGACCACAGGTACACCCTGTACAAGGCCAATCAATTTGGCAAGCAGCATTTGCACGCGACTGAGCGGTGCACGCCTGCGCCTCTCTGTTGGCCAGGGACCCTCGGACCAGCGGCCCTTAACATGAACACATTATTATTAGGTAAATATTTGGGCAACATGAACAGTAGTTCGTGCCTGCCAATACTAGGGAGCGCATGGTTAGATACAATGTAACAAATCCTTTATCATCTACAACAGGGTAACCGATACGGGTATAGAGTACATTTCCGTGAGGTAGAATAAAATACCTAACTATTTTGCGTTGGTGAAATCTTTGCATTTGGTGAAATACAAAACATCAATGAGAAATAAAAGGCGAGTGGCGAGCGACACCGGCCCGCCGTGCGCGCGACAACGGGACGGGGTCTGCCAGCAGTCCTCGGTAGTATAGTGGTCAGTATCCCCGCCTGTCACGCGGGAGACCGGGGTTCAATTCCCCGCCGGGGAGGCACCTTTTCCTTTTAGCCGACGGCCCCGTGACGGCGAGGGAAAAACAATTGTTCCGACACCGGGAGTCGAACCCGGGCCGCCTGGGTGAAAGCCAGGAATCCTAACCGCTAGACCATATCGGAGACCTGGTGCCTCAGCGCACGTCTGTCGAGTCGCCGTTTCAGCCGCGCGCTATTTACAATAGAGTGAAAGGCGGAGAGCAGCACGCATACCACACATACACCTCTCACACACTGGCAGCTACGACTCGGCTGCTTCGGCAGACAGACCTGCAAAAGAAGCGTGCATCGACCGGGAATCGAACCCGGGTCACCCGCGTGGCAGGCGAGTATTCTACCACTAGACCACCGATGCTTGACGGACAATCACTGGCGGCGGCCCTACTCGTCTCGAATGCCCGACGGCGTTGCGGGCGACGCGAGGAGCGAGCGAAGTAACTCCTGGCACGCCAGCCGTCAACCAGTCCTCGGTAGTATAGTGGTCAGTATCCCCGCCTGTCACGCGGGAGACCGGGGTTCAATTCCCCGCCGGGGAGGGCTTCCTTTTTCGCGCCCGCGACCGCGACGAACGGCATAAAACCAAACACCAAAACAAAAAGAAAAGAAGAAAAAAAAAAAAAAAGAAAAAGCGGCGACGCGCGGAAAGACGACGACCGCGAAAGAAAGAGAGATCCACGCTGGCATAACAATAACATACCATAAGAAAACAGGAGAGACAAGGAAAGGCCAACAGGCAGCGAGCACCCCACATGTACCACACATACACCTCACACACTGCTGGTGGCCTCCCGACTCGGCGCGAGGAAAAAGGGGCGCGCGAACGCGCCCGCGTGAATATCGGCGAGAAGGCACCAGGGGGAGTCGAACCCTCGACCTTCTGTTTACTAGACAGACGCTCTAACCAACTGAGCTATGGCGCCGACAGCGGGGCCAGGCGTGCCGCGGTCTACACTGCCGATCCATAAAGGAGAGGAAACGGTCGGGCACCGCTGGCGAGGGAGCAAAACCTGGGACCACCTCCGACGGGACTCGAACCCGCAATCCCCGGCTTAGGAGGCCGATGCCTTATCCATTGGGCCACGGAGGCTGGCTTCTGGGGTGGGGAAAATAGCCGTGGTCGACCTGTCGGAGGGCTCGTTCGAACGGTGTACACGCGGCACAGGGTGGCGGCGCGCTGCGATGCTACTAGGAGACCACAGGTACACCCTGTACAAGGCCAATCAATTTGGCAAGCAGCATTTGCACGCGACTGAGCGGTGCACGCCTGCGCCTCTCTGTTGGCCAGGGACCCTCGGACCAGCGGCCCTTAACATGAACACATTATTATTAGGTAAATATTTGGGCAACATGAACAGTAGTTCGTGCCTGCCAATACTAGGGAGCGCATGGTTAGATACAATGTAACAAATCCTTTATCATCTACAACAGGGTAACCGATACGGGTATAGAGTACATTTCCGTGAGGTAGAATAAAATACCTAACTATTTTGCGTTGGTGAAATCTTTGCATTTGGTGAAATACAAAACATCAATGAGAAATAAAAGGCGAGTGGCGAGCGACACCGGCCCGCCGTGCGCGCGACAACGGGACGGGGTCTGCCAGCAGTCCTCGGTAGTATAGTGGTCAGTATCCCCGCCTGTCACGCGGGAGACCGGGGTTCAATTCCCCGCCGGGGAGGCACCTTTTCCTTTTAGCCGACGGCCCCGTGACGGCGAGGGAAAAACAATTGTTCCGACACCGGGAGTCGAACCCGGGCCGCCTGGGTGAAAGCCAGGAATCCTAACCGCTAGACCATATCGGAGACCTGGTGCCTCAGCGCACGTCTGTCGAGTCGCCGTTTCAGCCGCGCGCTATTTACAATAGAGTGAAAGGCGGAGAGCAGCACGCATACCACACATACACCTCTCACACACTGGCAGCTACGACTCGGCTGCTTCGGCAGACAGACCTGCAAAAGAAGCGTGCATCGACCGGGAATCGAACCCGGGTCACCCGCGTGGCAGGCGAGTATTCTACCACTAGACCACCGATGCTTGACGGACAATCACTGGCGGCGGCCCTACTCGTCTCGAATGCCCGACGGCGTTGCGGGCGACGCGAGGAGCGAGCGAAGTAACTCCTGGCACGCCAGCCGTCAACCAGTCCTCGGTAGTATAGTGGTCAGTATCCCCGCCTGTCACGCGGGAGACCGGGGTTCAATTCCCCGCCGGGGAGGGCTTCCTTTTTCGCGCCCGCGACCGCGACGAACGGCATAAAACCAAACACCAAAACAAAAAGAAAAGAAGAAAAAAAAAAAAAAAAAAAAGCGGCGACGCGCGGAAAGACGACGACCGCGAAAGAAAGAGAGATCCACGCTGGCATAACAATAACATACCATAAGAAAACAGGAGAGACAAGGAAAGGCCAACAGGCAGCGAGCACCCCACATGTACCACACATACACCTCACACACTGCTGGTGGCCTCCCGACTCGGCGCGAGGAAAAAGGGGCGCGCGAACGCGCCCGCGTGAATATCGGCGAGAAGGCACCAGGGGGAGTCGAACCCTCGACCTTCTGTTTACTAGACAGACGCTCTAACCAACTGAGCTATGGCGCCGACAGCGGGGCCAGGCGTGCCGCGGTCTACACTGCCGATCCATAAAGGAGAGGAAACGGTCGGGCACCGCTGGCGAGGGAGCAAAACCTGGGACCACCTCCGACGGGACTCGAACCCGCAATCCCCGGCTTAGGAGGCCGATGCCTTATCCATTGGGCCACGGAGGCTGGCTTCTGGGGTGGGGAAAATAGCCGTGGTCGACCTGTCGGAGGGCTCGTTCGAACGGTGTACACGCGGCACAGGGTGGCGGCGCGCTGCGATGCTACTAGGAGACCACAGGTACACCCTGTACAAGGCCAATCAATTTGGCAAGCAGCATTTGCACGCGACTGAGCGGTGCACGCCTGCGCCTCTCTGTTGGCCAGGGACCCTCGGACCAGCGGCCCTTAACATGAACACATTATTATTAGGTAAATATTTGGGCAACATGAACAGTAGTTCGTGCCTGCCAATACTAGGGAGCGCATGGTTAGATACAATGTAACAAATCCTTTATCATCTACAACAGGGTAACCGATACGGGTATAGAGTACATTTCCGTGAGGTAGAATAAAATACCTAACTATTTTGCGTTGGTGAAATCTTTGCATTTGGTGAAATACAAAACATCAATGAGAAATAAAAGGCGAGTGGCGAGCGACACCGGCCCGCCGTGCGCGCGACAACGGGACGGGGTCTGCCAGCAGTCCTCGGTAGTATAGTGGTCAGTATCCCCGCCTGTCACGCGGGAGACCGGGGTTCAATTCCCCGCCGGGGAGGCACCTTTTCCTTTTAGCCGACGGCCCCGTGACGGCGAGGGAAAAACAATTGTTCCGACACCGGGAGTCGAACCCGGGCCGCCTGGGTGAAAGCCAGGAATCCTAACCGCTAGACCATATCGGAGACCTGGTGCCTCAGCGCACGTCTGTCGAGTCGCCGTTTCAGCCGCGCGCTATTTACAATAGAGTGAAAGGCGGAGAGCAGCACGCATACCACACATACACCTCTCACACACTGGCAGCTACGACTCGGCTGCTTCGGCAGACAGACCTGCAAAAGAAGCGTGCATCGACCGGGAATCGAACCCGGGTCACCCGCGTGGCAGGCGAGTATTCTACCACTAGACCACCGATGCTTGACGGACAATCACTGGCGGCGGCCCTACTCGTCTCGAATGCCCGACGGCGTTGCGGGCGACGCGAGGAGCGAGCGAAGTAACTCCTGGCACGCCAGCCGTCAACCAGTCCTCGGTAGTATAGTGGTCAGTATCCCCGCCTGTCACGCGGGAGACCGGGGTTCAATTCCCCGCCGGGGAGGGCTTCCTTTTTCGCGCCCGCGACCGCGACGAACGGCATAAAACCAAACACCAAAACAAAAAGAAAAGAAGAAAAAAAAAAAAAAAGAAAAAGCGGCGACGCGCGGAAAGACGACGACCGCGAAAGAAAGAGAGATCCACGCTGGCATAACAATAACATACCATAAGAAAACAGGAGAGACAAGGAAAGGCCAACAGGCAGCGAGCACCCCACATGTACCACACATACACCTCACACACTGCTGGTGGCCTCCCGACTCGGCGCGAGGAAAAAGGGGCGCGCGAACGCGCCCGCGTGAATATCGGCGAGAAGGCACCAGGGGGAGTCGAACCCTCGACCTTCTGTTTACTAGACAGACGCTCTAACCAACTGAGCTATGGCGCCGACAGCGGGGCCAGGCGTGCCGCGGTCTACACTGCCGATCCATAAAGGAGAGGAAACGGTCGGGCACCGCTGGCGAGGGAGCAAAACCTGGGACCACCTCCGACGGGACTCGAACCCGCAATCCCCGGCTTAGGAGGCCGATGCCTTATCCATTGGGCCACGGAGGCTGGCTTCTGGGGTGGGGAAAATAGCCGTGGTCGACCTGTCGGAGGGCTCGTTCGAACGGTGTACACGCGGCACAGGGTGGCGGCGCGCTGCGATGCTACTAGGAGACCACAGGTACACCCTGTACAAGGCCAATCAATTTGGCAAGCAGCATTTGCACGCGACTGAGCGGTGCACGCCTGCGCCTCTCTGTTGGCCAGGGACCCTCGGACCAGCGGCCCTTAACATGAACACATTATTATTAGGTAAATATTTGGGCAACATGAACAGTAGTTCGTGCCTGCCAATACTAGGGAGCGCATGGTTAGATACAATGTAACAAATCCTTTATCATCTACAACAGGGTAACCGATACGGGTATAGAGTACATTTCCGTGAGGTAGAATAAAATACCTAACTATTTTGCGTTGGTGAAATCTTTGCATTTGGTGAAATACAAAACATCAATGAGAAATAAAAGGCGAGTGGCGAGCGACACCGGCCCGCCGTGCGCGCGACAACGGGACGGGGTCTGCCAGCAGTCCTCGGTAGTATAGTGGTCAGTATCCCCGCCTGTCACGCGGGAGACCGGGGTTCAATTCCCCGCCGGGGAGGCACCTTTTCCTTTTAGCCGACGGCCCCGTGACGGCGAGGGAAAAACAATTGTTCCGACACCGGGAGTCGAACCCGGGCCGCCTGGGTGAAAGCCAGGAATCCTAACCGCTAGACCATATCGGAGACCTGGTGCCTCAGCGCACGTCTGTCGAGTCGCCGTTTCAGCCGCGCGCTATTTACAATAGAGTGAAAGGCGGAGAGCAGCACGCATACCACACATACACCTCTCACACACTGGCAGCTACGACTCGGCTGCTTCGGCAGACAGACCTGCAAAAGAAGCGTGCATCGACCGGGAATCGAACCCGGGTCACCCGCGTGGCAGGCGAGTATTCTACCACTAGACCACCGATGCTTGACGGACAATCACTGGCGGCGGCCCTACTCGTCTCGAATGCCCGACGGCGTTGCGGGCGACGCGAGGAGCGAGCGAAGTAACTCCTGGCACGCCAGCCGTCAACCAGTCCTCGGTAGTATAGTGGTCAGTATCCCCGCCTGTCACGCGGGAGACCGGGGTTCAATTCCCCGCCGGGGAGGGCTTCCTTTTTCGCGCCCGCGACCGCGACGAACGGCATAAAACCAAACACCAAAACAAAAAGAAAAGAAAAAAAAAAAAAAAAAAAGAAAAAGCGGCGACGCGCGGAAAGACGACGACCGCGAAAGAAAGAGAGATCCACGCTGGCATAACAATAACATACCATAAGAAAACAGGAGAGACAAGGAAAGGCCAACAGGCAGCGAGCACCCCACATGTACCACACATACACCTCACACACTGCTGGTGGCCTCCCGACTCGGCGCGAGGAAAAAGGGGCGCGCGAACGCGCCCGCGTGAATATCGGCGAGAAGGCACCAGGGGGAGTCGAACCCTCGACCTTCTGTTTACTAGACAGACGCTCTAACCAACTGAGCTATGGCGCCGACAGCGGGGCCAGGCGTGCCGCGGTCTACACTGCCGATCCATAAAGGAGAGGAAACGGTCGGGCACCGCTGGCGAGGGAGCAAAACCTGGGACCACCTCCGACGGGACTCGAACCCGCAATCCCCGGCTTAGGAGGCCGATGCCTTATCCATTGGGCCACGGAGGCTGGCTTCTGGGGTGGGGAAAATAGCCGTGGTCGACCTGTCGGAGGGCTCGTTCGAACGGTGTACACGCGGCACAGGGTGGCGGCGCGCTGCGATGCTACTAGGAGACCACAGGTACACCCTGTACAAGGCCAATCAATTTGGCAAGCAGCATTTGCACGCGACTGAGCGGTGCACGCCTGCGCCTCTCTGTTGGCCAGGGACCCTCGGACCAGCGGCCCTTAACATGAACACATTATTATTAGGTAAATATTTGGGCAACATGAACAGTAGTTCGTGCCTGCCAATACTAGGGAGCGCATGGTTAGATACAATGTAACAAATCCTTTATCATCTACAACAGGGTAACCGATACGGGTATAGAGTACATTTCCGTGAGGTAGAATAAAATACCTAACTATTTTGCGTTGGTGAAATCTTTGCATTTGGTGAAATACAAAACATCAATGAGAAATAAAAGGCGAGTGGCGAGCGACACCGGCCCGCCGTGCGCGCGACAACGGGACGGGGTCTGCCAGCAGTCCTCGGTAGTATAGTGGTCAGTATCCCCGCCTGTCACGCGGGAGACCGGGGTTCAATTCCCCGCCGGGGAGGCACCTTTTCCTTTTAGCCGACGGCCCCGTGACGGCGAGGGAAAAACAATTGTTCCGACACCGGGAGTCGAACCCGGGCCGCCTGGGTGAAAGCCAGGAATCCTAACCGCTAGACCATATCGGAGACCTGGTGCCTCAGCGCACGTCTGTCGAGTCGCCGTTTCAGCCGCGCGCTATTTACAATAGAGTGAAAGGCGGAGAGCAGCACGCATACCACACATACACCTCTCACACACTGGCAGCTACGACTCGGCTGCTTCGGCAGACAGACCTGCAAAAGAAGCGTGCATCGACCGGGAATCGAACCCGGGTCACCCGCGTGGCAGGCGAGTATTCTACCACTAGACCACCGATGCTTGACGGACAATCACTGGCGGCGGCCCTACTCGTCTCGAATGCCCGACGGCGTTGCGGGCGACGCGAGGAGTGGTCAGTATCCCCGCCTGTCACGCGGGAGACCGGGGTTCAATTCCCCGCCGGGGAGGCACCTTTTCCTTTTAGCCGACGGCCCCGTGACGGCGAGGGAAAAACAATTGTTCCGACACCGGGAGTCGAACCCGGGCCGCCTGGGTGAAAGCCAGGAATCCTAACCGCTAGACCATATCGGAGACCTGGTGCCTCAGCGCACGTCTGTCGAGTCGCCGTTTCAGCCGCGCGCTATTTACAATAGAGTGAAAGGCGGAGAGCAGCACGCATACCACACATACACCTCTCACACACTGGCAGCTACGACTCGGCTGCTTCGGCAGACAGACCTGCAAAAGAAGCGTGCATCGACCGGGAATCGAACCCGGGTCACCCGCGTGGCAGGCGAGTATTCTACCACTAGACCACCGATGCTTGACGGACAATCACTGGCGGCGGCCCTACTCGTCTCGAATGCCCGACGGCGTTGCGGGCGACGCGAGGAGCGAGCGAAGTAACTCCTGGCACGCCAGCCGTCAACCAGTCCTCGGTAGTATAGTGGTCAGTATCCCCGCCTGTCACGCGGGAGACCGGGGTTCAATTCCCCGCCGGGGAGGGCTTCCTTTTTCGCGCCCGCGACCGCGACGAACGGCATAAAACCAAACACCAAAACAAAAAGAAAAGAAAAAAAAAAAAAAAAAGAAAAAGCGGCGACGCGCGGAAAGACGACGACCGCGAAAGAAAGAGAGATCCACGCTGGCATAACAATAACATACCATAAGAAAACAGGAGAGACAAGGAAAGGCCAACAGGCAGCGAGCACCCCACATGTACCACACATACACCTCACACACTGCTGGTGGCCTCCCGACTCGGCGCGAGGAAAAAGGGGCGCGCGAACGCGCCCGCGTGAATATCGGCGAGAAGGCACCAGGGGGAGTCGAACCCTCGACCTTCTGTTTACTAGACAGACGCTCTAACCAACTGAGCTATGGCGCCGACAGCGGGGCCAGGCGTGCCGCGGTCTACACTGCCGATCCATAAAGGAGAGGAAACGGTCGGGCACCGCTGGCGAGGGAGCAAAACCTGGGACCACCTCCGACGGGACTCGAACCCGCAATCCCCGGCTTAGGAGGCCGATGCCTTATCCATTGGGCCACGGAGGCTGGCTTCTGGGGTGGGGAAAATAGCCGTGGTCGACCTGTCGGAGGGCTCGTTCGAACGGTGTACACGCGGCACAGGGTGGCGGCGCGCTGCGATGCTACTAGGAGACCACAGGTACACCCTGTACAAGGCCAATCAATTTGGCAAGCAGCATTTGCACGCGACTGAGCGGTGCACGCCTGCGCCTCTCTGTTGGCCAGGGACCCTCGGACCAGCGGCCCTTAACATGAACACATTATTATTAGGTAAATATTTGGGCAACATGAACAGTAGTTCGTGCCTGCCAATACTAGGGAGCGCATGGTTAGATACAATGTAACAAATCCTTTATCATCTACAACAGGGTAACCGATACGGGTATAGAGTACATTTCCGTGAGGTAGAATAAAATACCTAACTATTTTGCGTTGGTGAAATCTTTGCATTTGGTGAAATACAAAACATCAATGAGAAATAAAAGGCGAGTGGCGAGCGACACCGGCCCGCCGTGCGCGCGACAACGGGACGGGGTCTGCCAGCAGTCCTCGGTAGTATAGTGGTCAGTATCCCCGCCTGTCACGCGGGAGACCGGGGTTCAATTCCCCGCCGGGGAGGCACCTTTTCCTTTTAGCCGACGGCCCCGTGACGGCGAGGGAAAAACAATTGTTCCGACACCGGGAGTCGAACCCGGGCCGCCTGGGTGAAAGCCAGGAATCCTAACCGCTAGACCATATCGGAGACCTGGTGCCTCAGCGCACGTCTGTCGAGTCGCCGTTTCAGCCGCGCGCTATTTACAATAGAGTGAAAGGCGGAGAGCAGCACGCATACCACACATACACCTCTCACACACTGGCAGCTACGACTCGGCTGCTTCGGCAGACAGACCTGCAAAAGAAGCGTGCATCGACCGGGAATCGAACCCGGGTCACCCGCGTGGCAGGCGAGTATTCTACCACTAGACCACCGATGCTTGACGGACAATCACTGGCGGCGGCCCTACTCGTCTCGAATGCCCGACGGCGTTGCGGGCGACGCGAGGAGTGGTCAGTATCCCCGCCTGTCACGCGGGAGACCGGGGTTCAATTCCCCGCCGGGGAGGCACCTTTTCCTTTTAGCCGACGGCCCCGTGACGGCGAGGGAAAAACAATTGTTCCGACACCGGGAGTCGAACCCGGGCCGCCTGGGTGAAAGCCAGGAATCCTAACCGCTAGACCATATCGGAGACCTGGTGCCTCAGCGCACGTCTGTCGAGTCGCCGTTTCAGCCGCGCGCTATTTACAATAGAGTGAAAGGCGGAGAGCAGCACGCATACCACACATACACCTCTCACACACTGGCAGCTACGACTCGGCTGCTTCGGCAGACAGACCTGCAAAAGAAGCGTGCATCGACCGGGAATCGAACCCGGGTCACCCGCGTGGCAGGCGAGTATTCTACCACTAGACCACCGATGCTTGACGGACAATCACTGGCGGCGGCCCTACTCGTCTCGAATGCCCGACGGCGTTGCGGGCGACGCGAGGAGCGAGCGAAGTAACTCCTGGCACGCCAGCCGTCAACCAGTCCTCGGTAGTATAGTGGTCAGTATCCCCGCCTGTCACGCGGGAGACCGGGGTTCAATTCCCCGCCGGGGAGGGCTTCCTTTTTCGCGCCCGCGACCGCGACGAACGGCATAAAACCAAACACCAAAACAAAAAGAAAAGAAGAAAAAAAAAAAAAAGAAAAAGCGGCGACGCGCGGAAAGACGACGACCGCGAAAGAAAGAGAGATCCACGCTGGCATAACAATAACATACCATAAGAAAACAGGAGAGACAAGGAAAGGCCAACAGGCAGCGAGCACCCCACATGTACCACACATACACCTCACACACTGCTGGTGGCCTCCCGACTCGGCGCGAGGAAAAAGGGGCGCGCGAACGCGCCCGCGTGAATATCGGCGAGAAGGCACCAGGGGGAGTCGAACCCTCGACCTTCTGTTTACTAGACAGACGCTCTAACCAACTGAGCTATGGCGCCGACAGCGGGGCCAGGCGTGCCGCGGTCTACACTGCCGATCCATAAAGGAGAGGAAACGGTCGGGCACCGCTGGCGAGGGAGCAAAACCTGGGACCACCTCCGACGGGACTCGAACCCGCAATCCCCGGCTTAGGAGGCCGATGCCTTATCCATTGGGCCACGGAGGCTGGCTTCTGGGGTGGGGAAAATAGCCGTGGTCGACCTGTCGGAGGGCTCGTTCGAACGGTGTACACGCGGCACAGGGTGGCGGCGCGCTGCGATGCTACTAGGAGACCACAGGTACACCCTGTACAAGGCCAATCAATTTGGCAAGCAGCATTTGCACGCGACTGAGCGGTGCACGCCTGCGCCTCTCTGTTGGCCAGGGACCCTCGGACCAGCGGCCCTTAACATGAACACATTATTATTAGGTAAATATTTGGGCAACATGAACAGTAGTTCGTGCCTGCCAATACTAGGGAGCGCATGGTTAGATACAATGTAACAAATCCTTTATCATCTACAACAGGGTAACCGATACGGGTATAGAGTACATTTCCGTGAGGTAGAATAAAATACCTAACTATTTTGCGTTGGTGAAATCTTTGCATTTGGTGAAATACAAAACATCAATGAGAAATAAAAGGCGAGTGGCGAGCGACACCGGCCCGCCGTGCGCGCGACAACGGGACGGGGTCTGCCAGCAGTCCTCGGTAGTATAGTGGTCAGTATCCCCGCCTGTCACGCGGGAGACCGGGGTTCAATTCCCCGCCGGGGAGGCACCTTTTCCTTTTAGCCGACGGCCCCGTGACGGCGAGGGAAAAACAATTGTTCCGACACCGGGAGTCGAACCCGGGCCGCCTGGGTGAAAGCCAGGAATCCTAACCGCTAGACCATATCGGAGACCTGGTGCCTCAGCGCACGTCTGTCGAGTCGCCGTTTCAGCCGCGCGCTATTTACAATAGAGTGAAAGGCGGAGAGCAGCACGCATACCACACATACACCTCTCACACACTGGCAGCTACGACTCGGCTGCTTCGGCAGACAGACCTGCAAAAGAAGCGTGCATCGACCGGGAATCGAACCCGGGTCACCCGCGTGGCAGGCGAGTATTCTACCACTAGACCACCGATGCTTGACGGACAATCACTGGCGGCGGCCCTACTCGTCTCGAATGCCCGACGGCGTTGCGGGCGACGCGAGGAGTGGTCAGTATCCCCGCCTGTCACGCGGGAGACCGGGGTTCAATTCCCCGCCGGGGAGGCACCTTTTCCTTTTAGCCGACGGCCCCGTGACGGCGAGGGAAAAACAATTGTTCCGACACCGGGAGTCGAACCCGGGCCGCCTGGGTGAAAGCCAGGAATCCTAACCGCTAGACCATATCGGAGACCTGGTGCCTCAGCGCACGTCTGTCGAGTCGCCGTTTCAGCCGCGCGCTATTTACAATAGAGTGAAAGGCGGAGAGCAGCACGCATACCACACATACACCTCTCACACACTGGCAGCTACGACTCGGCTGCTTCGGCAGACAGACCTGCAAAAGAAGCGTGCATCGACCGGGAATCGAACCCGGGTCACCCGCGTGGCAGGCGAGTATTCTACCACTAGACCACCGATGCTTGACGGACAATCACTGGCGGCGGCCCTACTCGTCTCGAATGCCCGACGGCGTTGCGGGCGACGCGAGGAGCGAGCGAAGTAACTCCTGGCACGCCAGCCGTCAACCAGTCCTCGGTAGTATAGTGGTCAGTATCCCCGCCTGTCACGCGGGAGACCGGGGTTCAATTCCCCGCCGGGGAGGGCTTCCTTTTTCGCGCCCGCGACCGCGACGAACGGCATAAAACCAAACACCAAAACAAAAAGAAAAGAAGAAAAAAAAAAAAAAGAAAAAGCGGCGACGCGCGGAAAGACGACGACCGCGAAAGAAAGAGAGATCCACGCTGGCATAACAATAACATACCATAAGAAAACAGGAGAGACAAGGAAAGGCCAACAGGCAGCGAGCACCCCACATGTACCACACATACACCTCACACACTGCTGGTGGCCTCCCGACTCGGCGCGAGGAAAAAGGGGCGCGCGAACGCGCCCGCGTGAATATCGGCGAGAAGGCACCAGGGGGAGTCGAACCCTCGACCTTCTGTTTACTAGACAGACGCTCTAACCAACTGAGCTATGGCGCCGACAGCGGGGCCAGGCGTGCCGCGGTCTACACTGCCGATCCATAAAGGAGAGGAAACGGTCGGGCACCGCTGGCGAGGGAGCAAAACCTGGGACCACCTCCGACGGGACTCGAACCCGCAATCCCCGGCTTAGGAGGCCGATGCCTTATCCATTGGGCCACGGAGGCTGGCTTCTGGGGTGGGGAAAATAGCCGTGGTCGACCTGTCGGAGGGCTCGTTCGAACGGTGTACACGCGGCACAGGGTGGCGGCGCGCTGCGATGCTACTAGGAGACCACAGGTACACCCTGTACAAGGCCAATCAATTTGGCAAGCAGCATTTGCACGCGACTGAGCGGTGCACGCCTGCGCCTCTCTGTTGGCCAGGGACCCTCGGACCAGCGGCCCTTAACATGAACACATTATTATTAGGTAAATATTTGGGCAACATGAACAGTAGTTCGTGCCTGCCAATACTAGGGAGCGCATGGTTAGATACAATGTAACAAATCCTTTATCATCTACAACAGGGTAACCGATACGGGTATAGAGTACATTTCCGTGAGGTAGAATAAAATACCTAACTATTTTGCGTTGGTGAAATCTTTGCATTTGGTGAAATACAAAACATCAATGAGAAATAAAAGGCGAGTGGCGAGCGACACCGGCCCGCCGTGCGCGCGACAACGGGACGGGGTCTGCCAGCAGTCCTCGGTAGTATAGTGGTCAGTATCCCCGCCTGTCACGCGGGAGACCGGGGTTCAATTCCCCGCCGGGGAGGCACCTTTTCCTTTTAGCCGACGGCCCCGTGACGGCGAGGGAAAAACAATTGTTCCGACACCGGGAGTCGAACCCGGGCCGCCTGGGTGAAAGCCAGGAATCCTAACCGCTAGACCATATCGGAGACCTGGTGCCTCAGCGCACGTCTGTCGAGTCGCCGTTTCAGCCGCGCGCTATTTACAATAGAGTGAAAGGCGGAGAGCAGCACGCATACCACACATACACCTCTCACACACTGGCAGCTACGACTCGGCTGCTTCGGCAGACAGACCTGCAAAAGAAGCGTGCATCGACCGGGAATCGAACCCGGGTCACCCGCGTGGCAGGCGAGTATTCTACCACTAGACCACCGATGCTTGACGGACAATCACTGGCGGCGGCCCTACTCGTCTCGAATGCCCGACGGCGTTGCGGGCGACGCGAGGAGCGAGCGAAGTAACTCCTGGCACGCCAGCCGTCAACCAGTCCTCGGTAGTATAGTGGTCAGTATCCCCGCCTGTCACGCGGGAGACCGGGGTTCAATTCCCCGCCGGGGAGGGCTTCCTTTTTCGCGCCCGCGACCGCGACGAACGGCATAAAACCAAACACCAAAACAAAAAGAAAAGAAAAAAAAAAAAAAAAAGAAAAAGCGGCGACGCGCGGAAAGACGACGACCGCGAAAGAAAGAGAGATCCACGCTGGCATAACAATAACATACCATAAGAAAACAGGAGAGACAAGGAAAGGCCAACAGGCAGCGAGCACCCCACATGTACCACACATACACCTCACACACTGCTGGTGGCCTCCCGACTCGGCGCGAGGAAAAAGGGGCGCGCGAACGCGCCCGCGTGAATATCGGCGAGAAGGCACCAGGGGGAGTCGAACCCTCGACCTTCTGTTTACTAGACAGACGCTCTAACCAACTGAGCTATGGCGCCGACAGCGGGGCCAGGCGTGCCGCGGTCTACACTGCCGATCCATAAAGGAGAGGAAACGGTCGGGCACCGCTGGCGAGGGAGCAAAACCTGGGACCACCTCCGACGGGACTCGAACCCGCAATCCCCGGCTTAGGAGGCCGATGCCTTATCCATTGGGCCACGGAGGCTGGCTTCTGGGGTGGGGAAAATAGCCGTGGTCGACCTGTCGGAGGGCTCGTTCGAACGGTGTACACGCGGCACAGGGTGGCGGCGCGCTGCGATGCTACTAGGAGACCACAGGTACACCCTGTACAAGGCCAATCAATTTGGCAAGCAGCATTTGCACGCGACTGAGCGGTGCACGCCTGCGCCTCTCTGTTGGCCAGGGACCCTCGGACCAGCGGCCCTTAACATGAACACATTATTATTAGGTAAATATTTGGGCAACATGAACAGTAGTTCGTGCCTGCCAATACTAGGGAGCGCATGGTTAGATACAATGTAACAAATCCTTTATCATCTACAACAGGGTAACCGATACGGGTATAGAGTACATTTCCGTGAGGTAGAATAAAATACCTAACTATTTTGCGTTGGTGAAATCTTTGCATTTGGTGAAATACAAAACATCAATGAGAAATAAAAGGCGAGTGGCGAGCGACACCGGCCCGCCGTGCGCGCGACAACGGGACGGGGTCTGCCAGCAGTCCTCGGTAGTATAGTGGTCAGTATCCCCGCCTGTCACGCGGGAGACCGGGGTTCAATTCCCCGCCGGGGAGGCACCTTTTCCTTTTAGCCGACGGCCCCGTGACGGCGAGGGAAAAACAATTGTTCCGACACCGGGAGTCGAACCCGGGCCGCCTGGGTGAAAGCCAGGAATCCTAACCGCTAGACCATATCGGAGACCTGGTGCCTCAGCGCACGTCTGTCGAGTCGCCGTTTCAGCCGCGCGCTATTTACAATAGAGTGAAAGGCGGAGAGCAGCACGCATACCACACATACACCTCTCACACACTGGCAGCTACGACTCGGCTGCTTCGGCAGACAGACCTGCAAAAGAAGCGTGCATCGACCGGGAATCGAACCCGGGTCACCCGCGTGGCAGGCGAGTATTCTACCACTAGACCACCGATGCTTGACGGACAATCACTGGCGGCGGCCCTACTCGTCTCGAATGCCCGACGGCGTTGCGGGCGACGCGAGGAGCGAGCGAAGTAACTCCTGGCACGCCAGCCGTCAACCAGTCCTCGGTAGTATAGTGGTCAGTATCCCCGCCTGTCACGCGGGAGACCGGGGTTCAATTCCCCGCCGTGGAGGGCTTCCTTTTTCGCGCCCGCGACCGCGACGAACGGCATAAAACCAAACACCAAAACAAAAAGAAAAGAAGAAAAAAAAAAAAAAGAAAAAGCGGCGACGCGCGGAAAGACGACGACCGCGAAAGAAAGAGAGATCCACGCTGGCATAACAATAACATACCATAAGAAAACAGGAGAGACAAGGAAAGGCCAACAGGCAGCGAGCACCCCACATGTACCACACATACACCTCACACACTGCTGGTGGCCTCCCGACTCGGCGCGAGGAAAAAGGGGCGCGCGAACGCGCCCGCGTGAATATCGGCGAGAAGGCACCAGGGGGAGTCGAACCCTCGACCTTCTGTTTACTAGACAGACGCTCTAACCAACTGAGCTATGGCGCCGACAGCGGGGCCAGGCGTGCCGCGGTCTACACTGCCGATCCATAAAGGAGAGGAAACGGTCGGGCACCGCTGGCGAGGGAGCAAAACCTGGGACCACCTCCGACGGGACTCGAACCCGCAATCCCCGGCTTAGGAGGCCGATGCCTTATCCATTGGGCCACGGAGGCTGGCTTCTGGGGTGGGGAAAATAGCCGTGGTCGACCTGTCGGAGGGCTCGTTCGAACGGTGTACACGCGGCACAGGGTGGCGGCGCGCTGCGATGCTACTAGGAGACCACAGGTACACCCTGTACAAGGCCAATCAATTTGGCAAGCAGCATTTGCACGCGACTGAGCGGTGCACGCCTGCGCCTCTCTGTTGGCCAGGGACCCTCGGACCAGCGGCCCTTAACATGAACACATTATTATTAGGTAAATATTTGGGCAACATGAACAGTAGTTCGTGCCTGCCAATACTAGGGAGCGCATGGTTAGATACAATGTAACAAATCCTTTATCATCTACAACAGGGTAACCGATACGGGTATAGAGTACATTTCCGTGAGGTAGAATAAAATACCTAACTATTTTGCGTTGGTGAAATCTTTGCATTTGGTGAAATACAAAACATCAATGAGAAATAAAAGGCGAGTGGCGAGCGACACCGGCCCGCCGTGCGCGCGACAACGGGACGGGGTCTGCCAGCAGTCCTCGGTAGTATAGTGGTCAGTATCCCCGCCTGTCACGCGGGAGACCGGGGTTCAATTCCCCGCCGGGGAGGCACCTTTTCCTTTTAGCCGACGGCCCCGTGACGGCGAGGGAAAAACAATTGTTCCGACACCGGGAGTCGAACCCGGGCCGCCTGGGTGAAAGCCAGGAATCCTAACCGCTAGACCATATCGGAGACCTGGTGCCTCAGCGCACGTCTGTCGAGTCGCCGTTTCAGCCGCGCGCTATTTACAATAGAGTGAAAGGCGGAGAGCAGCACGCATACCACACATACACCTCTCACACACTGGCAGCTACGACTCGGCTGCTTCGGCAGACAGACCTGCAAAAGAAGCGTGCATCGACCGGGAATCGAACCCGGGTCACCCGCGTGGCAGGCGAGTATTCTACCACTAGACCACCGATGCTTGACGGACAATCACTGGCGGCGGCCCTACTCGTCTCGAATGCCCGACGGCGTTGCGGGCGACGCGAGGAGCGAGCGAAGTAACTCCTGGCACGCCAGCCGTCAACCAGTCCTCGGTAGTATAGTGGTCAGTATCCCCGCCTGTCACGCGGGAGACCGGGGTTCAATTCCCCGCCGGGGAGGGCTTCCTTTTTCGCGCCCGCGACCGCGACGAACGGCATAAAACAAAACACCAAAACAAAAAGAAAAGAAGAAAAAAAAAAAAAAGAAAAAGCGGCGACGCGCGGAAAGACGACGACCGCGAAAGAAAGAGAGATCCACGCTGGCATAACAATAACATACCATAAGAAAACAGGAGAGACAAGGAAAGGCCAACAGGCAGCGAGCACCCCACATGTACCACACATACACCTCACACACTGCTGGTGGCCTCCCGACTCGGCGCGAGGAAAAAGGGGCGCGCGAACGCGCCCGCGTGAATATCGGCGAGAAGGCACCAGGGGGAGTCGAACCCTCGACCTTCTGTTTACTAGACAGACGCTCTAACCAACTGAGCTATGGCGCCGACAGCGGGGCCAGGCGTGCCGCGGTCTACACTGCCGATCCATAAAGGAGAGGAAACGGTCGGGCACCGCTGGCGAGGGAGCAAAACCTGGGACCACCTCCGACGGGACTCGAACCCGCAATCCCCGGCTTAGGAGGCCGATGCCTTATCCATTGGGCCACGGAGGCTGGCTTCTGGGGTGGGGAAAATAGCCGTGGTCGACCTGTCGGAGGGCTCGTTCGAACGGTGTACACGCGGCACAGGGTGGCGGCGCGCTGCGATGCTACTAGGAGACCACAGGTACACCCTGTACAAGGCCAATCAATTTGGCAAGCAGCATTTGCACGCGACTGAGCGGTGCACGCCTGCGCCTCTCTGTTGGCCAGGGACCCTCGGACCAGCGGCCCTTAACATGAACACATTATTATTAGGTAAATATTTGGGCAACATGAACAGTAGTTCGTGCCTGCCAATACTAGGGAGCGCATGGTTAGATACAATGTAACAAATCCTTTATCATCTACAACAGGGTAACCGATACGGGTATAGAGTACATTTCCGTGAGGTAGAATAAAATACCTAACTATTTTGCGTTGGTGAAATCTTTGCATTTGGTGAAATACAAAACATCAATGAGAAATAAAAGGCGAGTGGCGAGCGACACCGGCCCGCCGTGCGCGCGACAACGGGACGGGGTCTGCCAGCAGTCCTCGGTAGTATAGTGGTCAGTATCCCCGCCTGTCACGCGGGAGACCGGGGTTCAATTCCCCGCCGGGGAGGCACCTTTTCCTTTTAGCCGACGGCCCCGTGACGGCGAGGGAAAAACAATTGTTCCGACACCGGGAGTCGAACCCGGGCCGCCTGGGTGAAAGCCAGGAATCCTAACCGCTAGACCATATCGGAGACCTGGTGCCTCAGCGCACGTCTGTCGAGTCGCCGTTTCAGCCGCGCGCTATTTACAATAGAGTGAAAGGCGGAGAGCAGCACGCATACCACACATACACCTCTCACACACTGGCAGCTACGACTCGGCTGCTTCGGCAGACAGACCTGCAAAAGAAGCGTGCATCGACCGGGAATCGAACCCGGGTCACCCGCGTGGCAGGCGAGTATTCTACCACTAGACCACCGATGCTTGACGGACAATCACTGGCGGCGGCCCTACTCGTCTCGAATGCCCGACGGCGTTGCGGGCGACGCGAGGAGTGGTCAGTATCCCCGCCTGTCACGCGGGAGACCGGGGTTCAATTCCCCGCCGGGGAGGCACCTTTTCCTTTTAGCCGACGGCCCCGTGACGGCGAGGGAAAAACAATTGTTCCGACACCGGGAGTCGAACCCGGGCCGCCTGGGTGAAAGCCAGGAATCCTAACCGCTAGACCATATCGGAGACCTGGTGCCTCAGCGCACGTCTGTCGAGTCGCCGTTTCAGCCGCGCGCTATTTACAATAGAGTGAAAGGCGGAGAGCAGCACGCATACCACACATACACCTCTCACACACTGGCAGCTACGACTCGGCTGCTTCGGCAGAGAGACCTGCAAAAGAAGCGTGCATCGACCGGGAATCGAACCCGGGTCACCCGCGTGGCAGGCGAGTATTCTACCACTAGACCACCGATGCTTGACGGACAATCACTGGCGGCGGCCCTACTCGTCTCGAATGCCCGACGGCGTTGCGGGCGACGCGAGGAGCGAGCGAAGTAACTCCTGGCACGCCAGCCGTCAACCAGTCCTCGGTAGTATAGTGGTCAGTATCCCCGCCTGTCACGCGGGAGACCGGGGTTCAATTCCCCGCCGGGGAGGGCTTCCTTTTTCGCGCCCGCGACCGCGACGAACGGCATAAAACCAAACACCAAAACAAAAAGAAAAGAAGAAAAAAAAAAAAAAGAAAAAGCGGCGACGCGCGGAAAGACGACGACCGCGAAAGAAAGAGAGATCCACGCTGGCATAACAATAACATACCATAAGAAAACAGGAGAGACAAGGAAAGGCCAACAGGCAGCGAGCACCCCACATGTACCACACATACACCTCACACACTGCTGGTGGCCTCCCGACTCGGCGCGAGGAAAAAGGGGCGCGCGAACGCGCCCGCGTGAATATCGGCGAGAAGGCACCAGGGGGAGTCGAACCCTCGACCTTCTGTTTACTAGACAGACGCTCTAACCAACTGAGCTATGGCGCCGACAGCGGGGCCAGGCGTGCCGCGGTCTACACTGCCGATCCATAAAGGAGAGGAAACGGTCGGGCACCGCTGGCGAGGGAGCAAAACCTGGGACCACCTCCGACGGGACTCGAACCCGCAATCCCCCGGCTTAGGAGGCCGATGCCTTATCCATTGGGCCACGGAGGACTGGCTTCTGGGGTGGGGAAAATAGCCGTGGTCGACCTGTCGGAGGGCTCGTTCGAACGGTGTACACGCGGCACAGGGTGGCGGCGCGCTGCGATGCTACTAGGAGACCACAGGTACACCCTGTACAAGGCCAATCAATTTGGCAAGCAGCATTTGGCACGCGACTGAGCGGTGCACGCCTGCGCCTCTCTGTTGGCCAGGGACCCTCGGACCAGCGGCCCTTAACATGAACACATTATTATTAGGTAAATATTTGGGCAACATGAACAGTAGTTCGTGCCTGCCAATACTAGGGAGCGCATGGTTAGATACAATGTAACAAATCCTTTATCATCTACAACAGGGTAACCGATACGGGTATAGAGTACATTTCCGTGAGGTAGAATAAAATACCTAACTATTTTGCGTTGGTGAAATCTTTGCATTTGGTGAAATACAAAACATCAATGAGAAATAAAAGGCGAGTGGCGAGCGACACCGGCCCGCCGTGCGCGCGACAACGGGACGGGGTCTGCCAGCAGTCCTCGGTAGTATAGTGGTCAGTATCCCCGCCTGTCACGCGGGAGACCGGGGTTCAATTCCCCGCCGGGGAGGCACCTTTTCCTTTTAGCCGACGGCCCCGTGACGGCGAGGGAAAAACAATTGTTCCGACACCGGGAGTCGAACCCGGGCCGCCTGGGTGAAAGCCAGGAATCCTAACCGCTAGACCATATCGGAGACCTGGTGCCTCAGCGCACGTCTGTCGAGTCGCCGTTTCAGCCGCGCGCTATTTACAATAGAGTGAAAGGCGGAGAGCAGCACGCATACCACACATACACCTCTCACACACTGGCAGCTACGACTCGGCTGCTTCGGCAGACAGACCTGCAAAAGAAGCGTGCATCGACCGGGAATCGAACCCGGGTCACCCGCGTGGCAGGCGAGTATTCTACCACTAGACCACCGATGCTTGACGGACAATCACTGGCGGCGGCCCTACTCGTCTCGAATGCCCGACGGCGTTGCGGGCGACGCGAGGAGTGGTCAGTATCCCCGCCTGTCACGCGGGAGACCGGGGTTCAATTCCCGCCGGGGAGGCACCTTTTCCTTTTAGCCGACGGCCCCGTGACGGCGAGGGAAAAACAATTGTTCCGACACCGGGAGTCGAACCCGGGCCGCCTGGGTGAAAGCCAGGAATCCTAACCGCTAGACCTATCGGAGACCTGGTGCCTCAGCGCACGTCTGTCGAGTCGCCGTTTCAGCCGCGCGCTATTTACAATAGAGTGAAAGGCGGAGAGCAGCACGCATACCACACATACACCTCTCACACACTGGCAGCTACGACTCGGCTGCTTCGGCAGACAGACCTGCAAAAGAAGCGTGCATCGACCGGGAATCGAACCCGGGTCACCCGCGTGGCAGGCGAGTATTCTACCACTAGACCACCGATGCTTGACGGACAATCACTGGCGGCGGCCCTACTCGTCTCGAATGCCCTGACGGGCGTTGCGGGCGACGCGAGGAGCGAGCGAAGTAACTCCTGGCACGCCAGCCGTCAACCAGTCCTCGGTAGTATAGTGGTCAGTATCCCCGCCTGTCACGCGGGAGACCGGGGTTCAATTCCCCGCCGGGGAGGGCTTCCTTTTTCGCGCCCGCGACCGCGACGAACGGCATAAAACCAAAACACCAAAACAAAAAAAAAAGAAGAAAAAAAAAAAAAAGAAAAAGCGGCGACGCGCGGAAAGACGACGGACCGCGAAAGAAAGAGAGATCCACGCTTGGCATAACAATAACATACCATAAGAAAACAGGAGAGACAAGGAAAGGCCAACAGGCAGCGAGCACCCCACATGTACCACACATACACCTCACACACTGCTGGTGGCCTCCCGACTCGGCGCGAGGAAAAAGGGGCGCGCGAACGCGCCCGCGTGAATATCGGCGAGAAGGCACCAGGGGGAGTCGAACCCTCGACCTTCTGTTTTACTAGACAGACGCTCTAACCAACTGAGCTATTGGCGCCGACAGCGGGGCCAGGCGTGCCGCGGTCTACACTGCCGATCCATAAAGGAGAGGAAACGGTCGGGCACCGCTGGCGAGGGGAGCAAAACCTGGGACCACCTCCGACGGGACTCGAACCCGCAATCCCCGGCTTAGGAGGCCGATGCCTTATCCATTGGGCCACGGAGGCTGGCTTCTGGGGTGGGGAAAATAGCCGTGGTCGACCTGTCGGAGGGCTCGTTCGAACGGTGTACACGCGGCACAGGGTGGCGGCGCGCTGCGATGCTACTAGGAGACCACAGGTACACCCTGTACAAGGCCAATCAATTTGGCAAGCAGCATTTGCACGCGACTGAGCGGTGCACGCCTGCGCCTCTCTGTTGGCCAGGGACCCTCGGACCAGCGGCCCTTAACATGAACACATTATTATTAGGTAAATATTTGGGCAACATGAACAGTAGTTCGTGCCTGCCAATACTAGGGAGCGCATGGTTAGATACAATGTAACAAAATCCTTTATCATCTACAACAGGGTAACCGATACTGGGTATAGAGTACATTTCCGTGAGGTAGAATAAAATACCTAACTATTTTGCGTTGGTGAAATCTTTGCATTTGGTGAAATACAAAACATCAATGAGAAATAAAAGGCGAGTGGCGAGCGACACCGGCCCGCCGTGCGCGCGACAACGGGACGGGGTCTGCCAGCAGTCCTCGGTAGTATAGTGGTCAGTATCCCCGCCTGTCACGCGGGAGACCGGGGTTCAATTCCCCGCCGGGAGGCACCTTTTCCTTTTAAGCCGACGGCCCCGTGACGGCGAGGGAAAAACAATTGTTCCGACACCGGGAGTCGAACCCGGGCCGCCTGGGTGAAAGCCAGGAATCCTAACCGCTAGACCATATCGGAGACCTGGTGCCTCAGCGCACGTCTGTCGAGTCGCCGTTTCAGCCGCGCGCTATTACAATAGAGTGAAAGGCGGAGAGCAGCACGCATACCACACATACACCTCTCACACACTGGCAGCTACGACTCGGCTGCTTCGGCAGACAGACCTGCAAAAGAAGCGTGCATCGACCGGGAATCGAACCCGGGTCACCCGCGTGGCAGGCGAGTATTCTACCACTAGACCCACCGATGCTTGACGGACAATCACTGGCGGCGGCCCTACTCGTCTCGAATGCCCGACGGCGTTGCGGGCGACGCGAGGAGTGGTCAGTATCCCCGCCTGTCACGCGGGAGACCGGGGTTCAATTCCCCGCCGGGGAGGCACCTTTTCCTTTTAGCCGACGGCCCCGTGACGGCGAGGGAAAAACAATTGTTCCGACACCGGGAGTCGAAACCCGGGGCCGCCTGGGTGAAAGCCAGGAATCCTAACCGCTAGACCATATCGGAGACCTGGTGCCTCAGCGCACGTCTGTCGAGTCGCCGTTTTCAGCCGCGCGCTATTTACAATAGAGTGAAAGGCGGAGAGCAGCACGCATACCACACATACACCTCTCACACACTGGCAGCTACGACTCGGCTGCTTCGGCAGACAGACCTGCAAAAGAAGCGTGCATCGACCGGGAATCGAACCCGGGTCACCCGCGTGGCAGGCGAGTATTCTACCACTAGACCACCGATGCTTGACGGACAATCACTGGCGGCGGCCCTACTCGTCTCGAAATGCCCGACGGCGTTGCGGGCGGACGCGAGGAGCGAGCGAAGTAACTCCTGGCACGCCAGCCGTCAACCAGTCCTCGGTAGTATAGTGGTCAGTATCCCCCGCCTGTCACGCGGGAGACCGGGGTTCAATTCCCCGCCGGGGAGGGGCTTCCTTTTTCGCGCCCGCGACCGCGACGAACGGCATAAACCAAACACCAAAACAAAAAGAAAAGAAGAAAAAAAAAAAAAGAAAAAGCGGCGACGCGCGGAAAGACGACGACCGCGAAAGAAAGAGAGATCCACGCTGGCATAACAATAACATAACCATAAGAAAACAGGAGAGACAAGGAAAGGCCAACAGGCAGCGAGCACCCCACATGTACCACACATACACCTCACACACTGCTGGTGGCTCCCGACTCGGCGCGAGGAAAAAGGGGCGCGCGAACGCGCCCGCGTGAATATCGGCGAGAAGGCCACCAGGGGGAGTCGAACCCCTCGACCTTCTGTTTACTAGACAGACGCTCTAACCAACTGAGCTATGGCGCCGACAGCGGGGCCAGGCGTGCCGCGGTCTACACTGCCGATCCATAAAGGAGAGGAAACGGTCGGGCACCGCTGGCGAGGGAGCAAAACCTGGGACCACCTCCGACGGGACTCCGAACCCCGCAATCCCCGGCTTAGGAGGCCGATGCCTTATCCATTGGGCCACGGAGGCTGGCTTCTGGGGTGGGGAAAATAGCCGTGGTCGACCTGTCGGAGGGCTCGTTCGAACGGTGTACACGCGGCACAGGGTGGCGGCGCGCTGCGATGCTACTAGGAGACCACAGGTACACCCTGTACAAGGCCAATCAATTTGGCAAGCAGCATTTGCACGCGACTCGAGCGGTGCACGCCTGCGCCTCTCTGTTGGCCAGGGACCCTCGGACCAGCGGCCCTAACATGAAACACATTATTATTAGGTAATATTTGGGCAACATGAACAGTAGTTCGTGCCTGCCAATACTAGGGAGCGCATGGTTAGATACAATGTAACAAATCCTTTATCATCTACAACAGGGTAACCGATACGGGTATAGAGTACATTTCCCGTGAGGTAGAATAAAATACCTAACTATTTTGCGTTGGTGAAATCTTTGCATTTGGTGGAAATACAAAACATCAATGAGAAATAAAAGGCGAGTGGCGAGCGACACCGGCCCGCCGTGCGCGCGACAACGGGACGGGGTCTGCCAGCAGTCCTCGGTAGTATAGTGGTCAGTATCCCCGCCTGTCACGCGGGAGACCGGGGGTTCAATTCCCCGCCGGGGAGGCACCTTTTCCTTTTAGCCGACGGCCCCGTGACGGCGAGGGAAAAAACAATTGTTCCGACACCGGGAGTCGAACCCGGGCCGCCTGGGTGAAAGCCAGGAATCCTAACCGCTAGGACCATATCGGAGACCTGGTGCCTCAGCGCACGTCTGTCGAGTCGCCGTTTCAGCCGCGCGCTATTTACAATAGAGTGAAAGGCGGAGAGCAGCACGCATACCACACATACACCTCTCACACACTGGCAGCTACGACTCGGCTGCTTCGGCAGGACAGACCTGCAAAAGAAGCGTGCATCGACCGGGAATCGAACCCGGGTCACCCGCGTGGGCAGGCGAGTATTCTACCACTAGACCACCGATGCTTGACGGACAATCACTGGCGGCGGCCATACTCGTCTCGAATGCCCGGACGGCGTTGCGGGCGACGCGAGGAGCGAGCGAAGTAACTCCTGGCACGCCAGCCGTCAACCAGTCCTCGGTAGTATAGTGGTCAGTATCCCCGCCTGTCACGCGGGGAGACCGGGGTTCAATTCCCCGCCGGGGAGGGCTTCCTTTTTCGCGCCCGCGACCGCGACGAACGGCATAAAAACCAAACACCAAAACAAAAAGAAAGAGAAAAAAAAAAAAAAGAAAAAGCGGCGACGCGCGGAAAGACGACGACCGGCGAAAGAAAGAGAGATCCACGCTGGCATAACAATAACATACCATAAGAAAACAGGAGAGACAAGGAAAGGCCAACAGGCAGCGAGCACCCCACATGTACCACACATACACCTCACACACTGCTGTGGCCTCCCGACTCGGCGCGAGGAAAAAGGGGCGCGCGAACGCGCCCGCGTGAATATCGGCGAGAAGGCACCAGGGGGAGTCGAACCCTCGACCTTCTGTTTACTAGACAGACGCTCTAACCAACTGAGCTATGGCGCCGACAGCGGGGGCCAGGCGTGCCGCGGTCTACACTGCCGATCCATAAAGGAGAGGAAACGGTCGGGCACCGCTGGCGAGGGAGCAAAACCTGGGACCCACCTCCGACGGGACTCGAACCCGCAATCCCCGGCTTAGGAGGCCGATGCCTTATCCATTGGGCCACGGAGGCTGGCTTCTGGGGTGGGGAAAATAGCCGTGGTCGACCTGTCGGAGGGCTCGTTCGAACGGTGTACACGCGGCAACAGGGTGGCGGCGCGCTGCGATGCTACTAGGAGACCACAGGTACAACCCTGTACAAGGCCAATCAATTTGGCAAGCAGCATTTGCACGCGACTGAGCGGTGCACGCCTGCGCCTCTCTGTTGGCCAGGGACCCTCGGACCAGCGGCCCTTAACATGAACACATTTATTATTAGGTAAATATTTGGGCAACATGAACAGTAGTTCGTGCCTGCCAATACTAGGGAGCGCATGGTTAGATACAATGTAACAAATCCTTTATCATCTACAACAGGGTAACCGATACGGTATAGAGTACATTTCCGTGAGGTAGAATAAAATACCTAACTATTTTGCGTTGGTGAAATCTTTGCATTTGGTGAAATACAAAACATCAATGAGAAATAAAAGGCGAGTGGCGAGCGACACCGGCCCGCCGTGCGCGCGACAACGGGACGGGGTCTGCCAGCAGTCCTCGGTAGTATAGTGGTCAGTATCCCCGCCTGTCACGCGGGAGACCGGGGTTCAATTCCCCGCCGGGGAGGCACCTTTTCCTTTTAGCCGACGGCCCCGTGACGGCGAGGGAAACACAATTGTTCCGACACCGGGAGTCGAACCCGGGCCGCCTGGGTGAAAGCCAGGAATCCTAACCGCTAGACCATATCGGAGACCTGGTGCCTCAGCGCACGTCTGTCGAGTCGCCGTTTCAGCCGCGCGCTATTTACAATAGAGTGAAAGGCGGAGAGCAGCACGCATACCACACATACACCTCTCACACACTGGCAGCTACGACTCGGCTGCTTCGGCAGACAGACCTGCAAAAGAAGCGTGCATCGACCGGGAATCGAACCCGGGTCACCCGCGTGGCAGGCGAGTATTCTACCACTAGACCACCGATGCTTGACGGACAATCACTGGCGGCGGCCCTACTCGTCTCGAAATGCCCGACGGCGTTGCGGGCGACGCGAGGAGTGGTCAGTATCCCCGCCTGTCACGCGGGAGACCGGGGTTCAATTCCCCGCCGGGGAGGCACCTTTTCCTTTTAGCCGACGGCCCCGTGACGGCGAGGGAAAAACAATTGTTCCGACACCGGGAGTCGAACCCGGGCCGCCTGGGTGAAAGCCAGGAATCCTAACCGCTAGACCATATCGGAGACCTGGTGCCTCAGCGCACGTCTGTCGAGTCGCCGTTTCAGCCGCGCGCTATTTACAATAGAGTGAAAGGCGGAGAGCAGCACGCATACCACACATACACCTCTACACACCTGGCAGCTACGACTCGGCTGCTTCGGCAAGACAGACCTGCAAAAGAAGCGTGCATCGACCGGGAATCGAACCCGGGTCACCCGCGTGGCAGGCGAGTATTCTACCACTAGACCACCGATGCTTGACGGACAATCACTGGCGGCGGCCCTACTCGTCTCGAATGCCCGACGGCGTTGCGGGCGACGCGAGGAGCGAGCGAAGTAACTCCTGGCACGCCAGCCGTCAACCAGTCCTCGGTAGTATAGTGGTCAGTATCCCCGCCTGTCACGCGGGAGACCGGGGTTCAATTCCCCGCCGGGGAGGGCTTCCTTTTTCGCGCCCGCGACCGCGACGAACGGCATAAAACCAAACACCAAAACAAAAAGAAAAGAAGAAAAAAAAAAAAAAGAAAAAGCGGCGACGCGCGGAAAGACGACGACCGCGAAAGAAAGAGAGATCCACGCTGGCATAACAATAACATACCATAAGAAAAAACAGGAGAGACAAGGAAAGGCCAACAGGCAGCGAGCACCCCACATGTACCACACATACACCTCACACACTGCTGGTGGCCTCCCGACTCGGCGCGAGGAAAAAGGGGCGCGCGAACGCGCCCCGCGTGAATATCGGCGAGAAGGCACCAGGGGGAGTCGAACCCTCGACCTTCTGTTTACTAGACAGACGCTCTAACCAACTGAGCTATGGCGCCGACAGCGGGGCCAGGCGTGCCGCGGTCTACACTGCCGATCCATAAAGGAGAGGAAACGGTCGGGCACCGCTGGCGAGGGAGCAAAACCTGGGACCACCTCCGACGGGACTCGAACCCGCAATCCCCGGCTTAGGAGGCCGATGCCTTATCCATTGGGCCACGGAGGCTGGCTTCTGGGGTGGGGAAAATAGCCGTGGTCGACCTGTCGGAGGGCTCGTTCGAACGGTGTACACGCGGCACAGGGTGGCGGCGCGCTGCGATGCTACTAGGAGACCACAGGTACACCCTGTACAAGGCCAATCAATTTGGCAAGCAGCATTTGCACGCGACTGAGCGGTGCACGCCTGCGCCTCTCTGTTGGCCAGGGACCCTCGGACCAGCGGCCCTTAACATGAACACATTATTATTAGGTAAATATTTGGGCAACATGAACAGTAGTTCGTGCCTGCCAATACTAGGAGCGCATGGTTAGATACAATGTAACAAATCCTTTATCATCTACAACAGGGTAACCGATACGGGTATAGAGTAACATTTCCGTGAGGTAGAATAAAATACCTAACTATTTTGCGTTGGTGAAATCTTTGCATTTGGTGAAATACAAAACATCAATGAGAAATAAAAGGCGAGTGGCGAGCGACACCGGCCCGCCGTGCGCGCGACAACGGGACGGGGTCTGCCAGCAGTCCTCGGTAGTATAGTGGTCAGTATCCCCGCCTGTCACGCGGGAGACCGGGGTTCAATTCCCCGCCGGGGAGGCACCTTTTCCTTTTAGCCGACGGCCCCGTGACGGCGAGGGAAAAACAATTGTTCCGACACCGGGAGTCGAACCCGGGCCGCCCTGGGTGAAAGCCAGGAATCCTAACCGCTAGACCATATCGGAGACCTGGTGCCTCAGCGCACGTCTGTCCGAGTCGCCGTTTCAGCCGCGCGCTATTTACAATAGAGTGAAAGGCGGAGAGCAGCACGCATACCACACATACACCTCTCACACACTGGCAGCTACGACTCGGCTGCTTCGGCAGACAGACCTGCAAAAGAAGCGTGCATCGACCGGGAATCGAACCCGGGTCACCCGCGTGGCAGGCGAGTATTCTACCACTAGACCACCGATGCTTGACGGACAATCACTGGCGGCGGCCCTACTCGTCTCGAATGCCCGACGGCGTTGCGGGCGACGCGAGGAGTGGTCAGTATCCCCGCCTGTCACGCGGGAGACCGGGGTTCAATTCCCCGCCGGGGGGCACCTTTTCCTTTTAGCCGACGGCCCCGTGACGGCGAGGGAAAAACAATTGTTCCGACACCGGGAGTCGAACCCGGGCCGCCTGGGTGAAAGCCAGGAATCCTAACCGCTAGACCATATCGGAGACCTGGTGCCTCAGCGCACGTCTGTCGAGTCGCCGTTTCAGCCGCGCGCTATTTACAATAGAGTGAAAGGCGGAGAGCAGCACGCATACCACACATACACCTCTCACACACTGGCAGCTACGACTCGGCTGCTTCGGCAGACAGACCTGCAAAAGAAGCGTGCATCGACCGGGAATCGAACCCGGGTCACCCGCGTGGCAGGCGAGTATTCTACCACTAGACCACCGATGCTTGACGGACAATCACTGGCTGCCGGCCCTACTCGTCTCGAATGCCCGACGGCGTTGCGGGCGACGCGAGGAGCGAGCGAAGTAACTCCTGGCACGCCAGCCGTCAACCAGTCCTCGGTAGTATAGTGGTCAGTATCCCCGCCTGTCACGCGGGAGACCGGGGTTCAATTCCCCGCCGGGGAGGGCTTCCTTTTTCGCGCCCGCGACCGCGACGAACGGCATAAAACCAAACACCAAAACAAAAAGAAAAGAAGAAAAAAAAAAAAAAGAAAAAGCGGCGACGCGCGGAAGACGACGACCGCGAAAGGGGAGAGATCCACGCTGGCATAACAATAACATACCATAAGAAAACAGGAGAGACAAGGAAAGGCCAACAGGCAGCGAGCACCCCACATGTACCACACATACACCTCACACACTGCTGGTGGCCTCCCGACTCGGCGCGAGGAAAAAGGGGCGCGCGAACGCGCCCGCGTGAATATCGGCGAGAAGGCACCAGGGGGAGTCGAACCCTCGACCTTCTGTTTACTAGACAGACGCTCTAACCAACTGAGCTATGGCGCCGACAGCGGGGCCAGGCGTGCCGCGGTCTACACTGCCGATCCATAAAGGAGAGGAAACGGTCGGGCACCGCTGGCGAGGGAGCAAAACCTGGGACCACCCTCCGACGGGACTCGAACCCGCAATCCCCGGCTTAGGAGGCCGATGCCTTATCCATTGGGCCACGGAGGGCTGGCTTCTGGGGTGGGGAAAATAGCCGTGGTCGACCTGTCGGAGGGCTCGTTCGAACGGTGTACACGCGGCACAGGGTGGCGGCGCGCTGCGATGCTACTAGGAGACCACAGGTACACCCTGTACAAGGCCAATCAATTTGGCAAGCAGCATTTGCACGCGACTGAGCGGTGCACGCCTGCGCCTCTCTGTTGGCCAGGGACCCTCGGACCAGGCGGCCCTTAACATGAACACATTATTATTAGGTAAATATTTGGGCAACATGAACAGTAGTTCGTGCCTGCCAATACTAGGGAGCGCATGGTTAGATACAATGTAACAAATCCTTATCATCTACAACAGGGTAACCGATACGGGTATAGAGTACATTTCCGTGAGGTAGAATAAAATACCTAACTATTTTGCGTTGGTGAAATCTTTGCATTTGGTGAAATACAAAACATCAATGAGAAATAAAAGGCGAGTGGCGAGCGACACCGGCCCGCCGTGCGCGCGACAACGGGACGGGGTCTGCCAGCAGTCCTCGGTAGTATAGTGGTCAGTATCCCCGCCTGTCACGCGGGAGACCGGGGTTCAATTCCCCGCCGGGGAGGCACCTTTTCCTTTTAGCCGACGGCCCCGTGACGGCGAGGGAAAAACAATTGTTCCGACACCGGGAGTCGAACCCGGGCCGCCTGGGTGAAAGCCAGGAATCCTAACCGCTAGACCATATCGGAGACCTGGTGCCTCAGCGCACGTCTGTCGAGTCGCCGTTTCAGCCGCGCGCTATTTACAATAGAGTGAAAGGCGGAGAGCAGCACGCATACCACACATACACCTCTCACACACTGGCAGCTACGACTCGGCTGCTTCGGCAGACAGACCTGCAAAAGAAGCGTGCATCGACCGGGAATCGAACCCGGGTCACCCGCGTGGCAGGCGAGTATTCTACCACTAGACCACCGATGCTTGACGGACAATCACTGGCGGCGGCCCTACTCGTCTCGAATGCCCGACGGCGTTGCGGGCGACGCGAGGAGTGGTCAGTATCCCCGCCCTGTCACGCGGGAGACCGGGGTTCAATTCCCCGCCGGGGAGGCACCTTTTCCTTTTAGCCGACGGCCCCGTGACGGCGAGGGAAAAACAATTGTTCCGACACCGGGAGTCGAACCCGGGCCGCCTGGGTGAAAGCCAGGAATCCTAACCGCTAGACCATATCGGAGACCTGGTGCCTCAGCGCACGTCTGTCGAGTCGCCGTTTCAGCCGCGCGCTATTTACAATAGAGTGAAAGGCGGAGAGCAGCACGCATACCACACATACACCTCTCACACACTGGCAGCTACGACTCGGCTGCTTCGGCAGACAGACCTGCAAAAGAAGCGTGCATCGACCGGGAATCGAACCCGGGTCACCGCGTGGCAGGCGAGTATTCTACCACTAGACCACCGATGCTTGACGGACAATCACTGGCGGCGGCCCTACTCGTCTCGAATGCCCGACGGCGTTGCGGGCGACGCGAGGAGCGAGCGAAGTAACTCCTGGCACGCCAGCCGTCAACCAGTCCTCGGTAGTATAGTGGTCAGTATCCCCGCCTGTCACGCGGGAGACCGGGGTTCAATTCCCCGCCGGGGAGGGCTTCCTTTTTCGCGCCCGCGACCGCGACGAACGGCATAAAACCAAACACCAAAACAAAAAGAAAAGAAGAAAAAAAAAAAAAGAAAAGCGGCGACGCGCGGAAAGACGACGACCGCGAAAGAAAGAGAGATCCACGCTGGCATAACAATAACATACCATAAGAAAACAGGAGAGACAAGGAAAGGCCAACAGGCAGCGAGCACCCCACATGTACCACACATAACACCTCACACACTGCTGGTGGCCTCCCGACTCGGCGCGAGGAAAAAGGGGCGCGCGAACGCGCCCGCGTGAATATCGGCGAGAAGGCACCAGGGGGAGTCGAACCCTCGACCTTCTGTTTACTAGACAGACGCTCTAACAACTGAGCTATGGCGCCGACAGCGGGGCCAGGCGTGCCGCGGTCTACACTGCCGATCCATAAAGGAGAGGAAACGGTCGGGCACCGCTGGCGAGGGAGCAAAACCTGGGACCACCTCCGACGGGACTCGAACCCGCAATCCCCGGCTTAGGAGGCCGATGCCTTATCCATTGGGCCACGGAGGCTGGCTTCTGGGGGTGGGGAAAATAGCCGTGGTCGACCTGTCGGAGGGGCTCGTTCGAACGGTGTACACGCGGCACAGGGTGGCGGCGCGCTGCGATGCTACTAGGAGACCACAGGTACACCCTGTACAAGGCCAATCAATTTGGCAAGCAGCATTTGCACGCGACTGAGCGGTGCACGCCTGCGCCTCTCTGTTGGCCAGGGACCCTCGGACCAGCGGCCCTTAACATGAACACATTATTATTAGGTAAATATTTGGGCAACATGAACAGTAGTTCGTGCCTGCCAATACTAGGGAGCGCATGGTTAGATACAATGTAACAAATCCTTTATCATCTACAACAGGGTAACCGATACGGGTATAGAGTACATTTCCGTGAGGTAGAATAAAATACCTAACTATTTTGCGTTGGTGAAATCTTTGCATTTGGTGAAATACAAAACATCAATGAGAAATAAAAGGCGAGTGGCGAGCGACACCGGCCCGCCGTGCGCGCGACAACGGGACGGGGTCTGCCAGCAGTCCTCGGTAGTATAGTGGTCAGTATCCCCGCCTGTCACGCGGGAGACCGGGGTTCAATTCCCCCGCCGGGGAGGCACCTTTTCCTTTTAGCCGACGGCCCCGTGACGGCGAGGGAAAAACAATTGTTCCGACACCGGGAGTCGAACCCGGGCCGCCTGGGTGAAAGCCAGGAATCCTAACCGCTAGACCATATCGGAGACCTGGTGCCTCAGCGCACGTCTGTCGAGTCGCCGTTTCAGCCGCGCGCTATTTACAATAGAGTGAAAGGCGGAGAGCAGCACGCATACCACACATACACCTCTCACACACTGGCAGCTACGACTCGGCTGCTTCGGCAGACAGACCTGCAAAAGAAGCGTGCATCGACCGGGAATCGAACCCGGGTCACCCGCGTGGCAGGCGAGTATTCTACCACTAGACCACCGATGCTTGACGGACAATCACTGGCGGCGGCCCTACTCGTCTCGAAT